>CM065741.1:8920815-8945815 GCA_033310375.1 Conus canariensis
CTCCCTTCGTTTTCAGTAGTTCTTCTTCGTTCTTGCTCTTCGTTAGGCAGATGTTCAGTCTGACTCATTGCTGCGAAAGTGTCAGCCAACAATTCAACTTTCTCTCGTTTGTTTTATAGATTTTATCGTTTTCGATCAAGACAGGATCTGGGAGATGAAAAGAACCTTTAGATTTTCTAATTTCTTTCCAAAGTAAAGCGCTATCGTTTGGGTGTTTGGAACAGTTGATGACTAAGTTTTTGTAATATTGCTGCTTTGCAAAAGCAACAACTTTGTTACTATTGGTGTTAGCTTTTTTGTATTCAGCATGTAACTGTTCCACTCTACCTTTAGGCTGCGTATGACGGTTTATCATCCAGCTTTTGAAGGCCTTAGTTTTCGCACCCACGGCGACTTCACACGCAATATTCCACCATGGGTTTGATGCTTTCTTTGGATGATTCTTTAATTTGACTTTTGGGATTGCAGAATCTGCAGCCTTAAGTATAAGTTTTCTTAATTCAAATTAACAGTTTTGCAAACCTTCCTCTAACGCTGTATTTTGATCGAAATTCAGAAAAGATGAAACTGCTCTCAAAATTTGATTGAAAAGCGCCCAGTTAGCCTTATCTTCATTATATTTAGTGCATCCAGAATTGTAGATTTTTTTTTTCAGGGCTCACTAGAAGTTGGAGTTCAATAGGGAGATGATCACTGTCTAACGGTATTTGATGAACCTGCCAAGTACACAAAGTGTTTATGTCTGGGGAAACTAAAGACAAATCTATCGATGATCAACATTGATCTGATCGATCAGCAATTCTTGTTATAGAGCCGTCATTTAAAATGGTTAAATTGGCGTTGATTATTGTACTGGCAAGGTATTCGTTGTTGTTAACAATATTATTGGGATTTTCGGACCACAAAGCGTGGTGGGAATTAAAATCGCCAAGAATAACCCATTGTCTAGAGCAGTCTAAATCCATTATCAGTCAGCTTCACCTTTAGACACTCCATCTGGATAATAACAATTCAGAATGTTGAACTATTTACCATCAACCTTAATTTCTATACAGCAAGAATATAAACGTTTATCTATTGAAGAACATGGTGTTTTGCACGGTTGATACATAAGATTACAAGCTACATATGTAGCAACTTTTATTTTAACGTTGGCTTTTACCTCATCTATAACAGGTGGGTAGAAGAATCCGTTTAACTTGGGTAAGTCATTTTTGTGGCAATTCAATGACTGAAGCACAACTACGTCAAAAGAGCGCTTCTGCAAAAAAAATTTCCAGATATACAAAATTGCACTTACTTCTACAATTCAATTGTAGAAACGAGCAAATACCAGTGGGGTTGACTTGTTCAGGCCTCATACACATCATGTTATTCGTAAGGAAAAGGACTATAACTGAGAATATCAGCAACAGAGAACACCAAAAACGGATTACGTTTGACAGAACTTCTCTTTGTACGTTCATTTTGAGTTCAAACAGGCATTGGACAGAATTGTTTTCAATTCAATGATTGACGACGTCATGACATCAGAAATTTTTGTTTGGATGGTCAGAAATTTCACTGAGAGATTTTCAAGATACATTAAAATCTTTTCAAGATCAAAATTTACAGATTGTTTTTTGAACGAACTTGAAGAGTCAGACTTTTCTTTAAGAGTACAGTCATTTGGCACAGAAGTTTTCGAAGTTTTTGATGTCTGTCCTATACTTGTCTGATTTATGACAGCAATACTAGTTTGATTTGAACTGTCAGTATGAGTTGATGAAATACGTGTGCCCCAGATTGAAGGGGGGGGGGGGGGGGGGGGGGGGCTAGAATCCAAAGAAGTGGGCAGCAGGGTTTGTTGATTAGCCTTCATCATTCCTTGACTTAGCACCGAGGAATAAGACCAGCTGTGGTGATTAGCTTTGGTTGAATTATCATTTCCCGGCACCCTGGGGTCTTCTTTTAATTCCTGCACCTTTACCTCTCCTTTGTTCATTTGAACTTTGATTTGTCTGAGAGCCTCAGAATATGGCATGTGGCTGGAAGACTTTAGCTTACCGGCCAAAACACGTAGTTTATATTCTGGGCATCCAAGGTAAGAGGCTGAATGATCTCCAGAACAGTTCATATAATGTTTGGCCCTGGTACACGATTCAATGACACGTGCACACACACACACACACACACACACACACACACACACACACACACACACACACACACACACACACGCACGCACGCACGCACGCACGCACTGACTAACTGAAACCAATTCATTGTCAGCTTAATCTTTGCTTGTACTGGGATTTAAGAACACAGTATCAGTAAAATTGTTTTCCAAATTTATAAGAGTAGAGAACAGCTCTTTCCGTTTGTTGAGCACACAATTAATATCAGAAATGAAATACAGAACGTGATACAAAGATAATGACGGGGTCATTGTGGAGGGTGGGGAGGGGGGGGGGAGGGGAGGCGGGGGGGGGGGAGGGGGGAGAGGGGGGGGACCCATAAATAATCCAGTATCCGAACTATCTCACAAGACCCCGTTTGAAATCCCCTTGCTTCCATCCCCACCGCTATATCCTGAAAGCAATTCCAAGGGAAGCAATTCTGGGCGGACTTTAACAGAATCAAGTGGGTGTTATTTCCAAAGGCTACAACGGCTCTCCTCTCCCATCCTCTCCCCACGCTTGTTTCCCCTCACCTCTTTCTTCCCTGTGACACAGTACTCCCCCCTGGCCTTTCGTCCATCCTCTCCCCAAGCTTGTTTCCCCTCACCTCTCTCTTCCCTGTGACACAGTACTCCCCCCTGGCCTTTTGTCTATCTCCCCAAGCTTGTTTCCCCACACCTCTTTCTTCCCTGTGACACAGTACTCCCCCCTGGCCTTTCGTCCGTCCTCTCCCCAAGCTTGTTTCCCCACACCTCTCTCTTCTCTGTGACACAGTACTCCCCCCTGGCCTTTCGTCTACCCTCTGCATGTTCTACGATTTACGGCACAGCTTTAGTCCATGGAAATGTATTCGGCAGTTATGAGCTCCCACCCCCTAGAATTTGTTGATTCACACCCATACATCATCATGTGATTTCCTACCAGCTCTGGCAGTGCCTAAGGATGTGATTTTCTGCCAGATCTGGCAGTGAGAAAGGATGTTATTTCCTACTAGCTCTGGCAGTGATAAGGATGTTATTTCCTACCAGCTCTGGCAGTGACAAAGGATGGATTTTGGCGGAAGTAGAGACTCATCTTGATTGTAAGGCAAATGTTTCTTTGTGTCGTGTTTCAAGATCATGGCCAGCATTGACAGCTTCTATGAAGTGAGTGAGAGAAGGAAGACTGCTCTCGCAGATTTGTCATGGAAGAAAATAATGTGTTTGCATGAGTTGCTGTATTTTTGTTTGCACAGGCGTGCAGAATCATCTCCCTTACGCTTACGGTGTGCTGTTGAAACACAAGCGCAGGTAAGTGAAATGATTGTATTTCGGGGATCCAGTTATGAACTGTCTTGGTGTGTCATTAAATCTGACAAGAAATTTCAAGCGAAAATCAGGAGTCATGATAAAATGTTGACTAAACTCATGTACGGCAATTTTTTTACAACCAGTGCTAGCCATGACCATCAGATCTTTTTTCATATTTTCCCAGCAGAATCCGAGACATCTTTTTTGTTTTGTTTGGCGATCTGAAATTGTTTCAGGAACATGACGTCGAGTTTTTTCCCGCAAAACCAAATGCATGCTTTCATTCTAACATATTTTGGTAGTAAGTGTTACCCCTTTATTCAATAATGATTCTGCTTTGTATAAAATCACGTTGTGGTTCTAACCACCAAACTGTTTTGTCACACCTCTCATAATTTGTACATGCCAGATTAACACTGGACTAAATTTAATTTTTTCCTATGCTGTATAAAATGTTATGATTTATGTTCTGATAAGATATGATTTGAATCAACATTATACCATCGGACTTGCCTATATCATTCAACACCATTCCTGAAAAAGAGAAAGAACCTTGGTTGAAAGCAGCTGATGTCATTGTAGCATGTAAACTATGAGCAGAAAATGTCTCAGTGTCTACTTGGCATCTGCTTAGTGCCATTTTTATCCGCAGCTTGCATGTAGCGTGTCACTGGAAATGGTACAAAGTGACCTTACAAAGGTCAAAAACAGCTTTTTGTCATGACAGTATGCCTATGCACGTGGTGTGTCATTTCAAATTATATGTTATGCACAGGTTCTTACTGAACAAAGTGAAAAATGATGCAGCTCCATCAGTATCTTGACAGTAATGATGACAATGCCACTGTTCCTAAAGGTCAAGTGTCCTAGCCAGGCGTCTGTCCAAGGTATCATTCCAAAGAGTACGTCAACACCGTATCATCCTGCAGTATATCCACACACCTTGATTGACAACTTGTGAAACATAATTCCTTCTGTTTTCTACGAACCCATCGCCCACTTCTCAGAATACATTGTCTATGTTTGATCGCGCACATGTTGTCTGTGTGTTTGATCGGGCACATGTTGTCTATGTTTGATCGAGCACATGTTGTCTGTGTTTGATCGAGCACATGTTGTCTATGTTTGATCGAGCACATGTTGTCTGTGTTTGATCGAGCACATGTTGTCTATGTTTGATCGAGCACATGTTGTCTGTGTTTGATCGAGCACATGTTGTCTATGTTTGATCGAGCACATGTTGTCTGTGTTTGATCGAGCACATGTTGTCTGTGTTTGATCGAGCACATGTTGTCTGTGTTTGATCGAGCACATGTTGTCTATGTTTGATCGAACACATGTGCTCAGTAGATTTAAGATGAGTCTTCTCAGTCCTGTAGATGTGAGCTTGCTCCATTCTGCTTTCGCACGGCACTGTGGGCACGATCAGAATGATTTGTTTTGAGTAGAGAACAATATCCGGTCTCATGTCATTCTTCCAGATGGTCTCTGGATGGATCTCCCAGTCTGGAAGGTATACTGCGCATTCCCAGTCATCTATTCCATCCGCTAAACCCAGCTTCCATGCTCTTGATATCACAGCTGTTCCAGGCCATGATTTGCCGCCTCTAACCGTGTAGTATTTCGTTGCTGGAGCCTTTGGTGGCGTAGAGCTTCCTCCAGCAGAGCTTACCACATGTGTGGTCTCATTGAGCACTTGGTTGTGCCTCCCTGTGTACATTCTCTGGGTTAGCGCTGCTTTGCATGAACCCAGGACATGTTCCACTGTTTGCTGTGACAGAGGGGACACGTGGGGTCATCTGATTTTCCCCGCTGGACGCTTGGTTGGCTAAGTGAACTTGACTGTTTTTGATATTCTTCTCTCTTCTGCAGGGAGAGGCTTTGTGATTTGTTTAACTTGAAATTCACCCTGGATGAAGCAACTAAGTTATCCAACTGCTTCAGTATTTTGTGTGCCTCATGTTCCTTGATGGAAAGCACTGTTGTGTCACCCATGAAGGCCTTCAGAGGGCATTTGGTATTCATTCCTACTGTTGTGCCATCCATGAAGGCCTTCAGAGGGGCATTTGGTATTCATTCCCACTGTTGTGTCACCCATGAAGGCCTTCAGAGGGCATTTGGTATTCATTCCTACTGTTGTGCCATCCATGAAGGCCTTCAGAGGGGCATTTGGTATTCATTCCCACTGTTGTGCCATCCATGAAGGCCTTCAGAGGGGCATTTGGTATTCATTCCCACTGTTGTGCCATCCATGAAGGCCTTCAGAGGGGCATTTGGTATTCATTCCCACTGTTGTGCCATCCATGAAGGCCTTCAGAGGGGCATTTGGTATTCATTCCCACTGTTGTGCCATCCATGAAGGCCTTCAGAGGGGCATTTGGTATTCATTCCCACTGTTGTGCCATCCATGAAGGCCTTCAGAGGGGCATTTGGTATTCATTCCCACTGTTGTGCCATCCATGAAGGCCTTCAGAGGGGCATTTGGTATTCATTCCCGAGATCTGCTGGACATGTACACCTTATGGCTGCTTTCAAGATGGCGTCCATTGCCAACAAAAACAGTATTGGAGGAATTGCACAGTCCATTGCTATGCCAGTTTCCAGATTGATCCAGTCTGTTGTGTATTTTTGTGGAAAACCTCATCGAGAAGCCATGGAAGTACTTCCTCAGCATTTCTCTGATGTTCTTCTGGGCATGTGTCTCGACGACCAGTTGAATCATTTTGTATGGAACTGATCCACATGCATTTGCCAGATCGGACCAATCCACGTCCAGGTCCTGTTTCTCTGCCCTACCTCTTTGGATTGCTTCCCAAATCATCGTCGCATGTTCATAATGTCTCCTTTCTGGACTGAATCACGTACTCGTTTTCTGTCGGGTATTTTGTCAGTCTGACTGCCACGGCGGACAAAGAGATTTTTTCCCCAAGACATTCAGCAGTGATATCGATGTAAACTGGTTGGTGTCACTCGAGTTTTCCTGTTTAGGAATATACACTCCATCAGCTGTCATCCACTGGTCACTGATCTTCAAGTTCCTTCACGCTGATCTTATCAATTGATGGAGCCACTCGAGGACGTTGGGATACAACTTGTACAGCAGATATGGTATTCCATTTGGCCCAGGCGAAGATTTGGCTCTGGCTTTCTTAACCGCTTTCTTTACCTCATCCAGTGTTGGTGGTTTGTCATTTAACTTTTTCTCTGGCACTACAGGCTGCATCAAAGCCTGGATTTCAAGTGGTGCTTCGCTCTTAGGGTCAGAATATGTTTTCCTGAGATGCTGCCCAAGGATTTCTTTGTCCACTAGGTGTGTTCCAGATTTTGGCTTCTCGAATAGTTTCCTAGCAAACTGGAAGGAGTCTCTGAAGAAGCAGTCTTGGTTTTTTTCTTTCTGCTCCTCCTTGCTGATTCTCTTTGATGAGGGCACAGTGTTATGCTGTCAGGTCTCCCCAGAGGTTCTCCAGCCGTGTGTGTGTGTGTGTGTGTGTGTGTGTGTGTGTGTGTGTGTGTGTGTGTGTGTGTGTGTGTGTTTAGATTTTTCTTTTTCTTTTGGCTATTATCCACTTCTCCCTGGCGTCAGGATTTTTGAGGAGTCTTCAGTTTAGTTGTTTCAGTCATAGGCGTCTGTAAGGATACGCATACTACGTCTCGAAATGTGGATAGCTTTTTTTTTTGCTTTAGTATGCTCTTACATATCAGCACATCCAGTCTTTGGACTATTGTTTTCATCCAATTTCTCCCATTCCACATTTGCACTTGCAGATGGCAAGTTGGGTTTCTGGTGTCTGGCATCGAGAGCCGGTAGACATTCTGTATCCGTGTAATCAGCGTGGATGTCCTTGGCACTGTGGTTTGAATCCTGGCCTTGGTTCTCCGACATCTTGTCTGCCGCTGCAGTGCGCTGCTCCTCTTTCATGAATGTTCATACAGCCATTGTTTGTTCTGTGGATCGTCTTGCCGCGCTCAGCAGAGAATTTCCCTCCACAGACACATGGGAATCTCACTTCTTCATAGTAGAGAATTTCCTTCACAGACAAATGGGAATCCCACTTCTTTATAGTAGAGAATTTCCTCCATAGACACTGGGAATCCCACTTCTTTGAAGTAGAGAATTTCCTCCACAGACACATGGGAATCCCATTTCTTCATAGTAGAGAATTTCCCTCCACAGACACATGGGAATTCCACTTCTTCATAGTAGAGAATTTCCTCCAAAGACACATGGGAATCCCACTTCTTCATAGTAGAGAATTTTCCTCCACAAACACATGGGAATCCCACTTCTTCATAGTAGAGAATTTCCTCCACAGACACATGGGAATCCCACTTCTTTATAGTAGAGAATTTCCTCCACAGACACATTGGAATCCCATTTCTTTATAGTAGAGAATTTCCTCCACAGACAAATGGGAATCCCACTTCTTTATAGTAGAGAATTTCCTCCATAGACACTGGGAATCCCACTTCTTTGAAGTAGAGAATTTCCTCCACAGACACATCGGAATCCCACTTCTTTATAGTAGAGAATTTCCTCCACAGACACATGGGAATCCCACTTCTTTATAGTAGAGAATTTCCTCCACAGACACATGGGAATCCCACTTCTTTATAGTAGAGAATTTCCTCCACAGACACATCGGAATCCCACTTCTTTATAGTAGAGAATTTCCTCCACAGACACATGGGAATCCCACTTCTTCACTGCTCATGGTCAATTTTTGCATTTCCGGTCCTGGTCGGTTGGCGCCGATGGATTTATCATTCTCTCCACCTTTCTGTAAATCTTTCCTGTTTCGTACTAGTCGCAGGTTTGAGAAACCAAGGTGGGAAGTCAGCCCATAGAGCCCGTAAGTTTAGTCTTTACCGGCGTCGTCTGGTCTCTCCCAAACATTCTCCGGACTATTCCCGGAAGTGAGTGGTCAGTAGGAAGAACGTTTAGGGAGAGCTTGACAGCAGGTCTTCAAAGATGAACCCCCCCCCCCCCGCCCCCTCAGACAAGTGTTTCAGCCCAGAACTCCTTACACTCTAAGGGGGACGGGCCGCATCCAGGTCATGACTCCCAGATGCCCTTCTACTGTCAACTTCTTTTCCTGGCGCTATTGGGATTAATTTTCCAGACAATGATTTTCTGCAAGCTGCCATGTAGAATGAATGTTTCTGTTGGAGCTTCTGGTCATATAGTGTTTGCTTGGGAAGTACTAACTACATGACTGTGCCGTCTCTTTATACACTTAGCTGTGCCTTCACAAGCAGGCTTCATGGTTTAGTGCAGCTTTGCATGAAGTCAGGATGTTCCATTGTTTGTCCTGGAAGATGGCACTTAAGATCATCGGATTTCCCCCACTTCACCAGGTGTATGTACGAAGGAAGGAATTCATCAATAGATCTGAGGGTAACACTGATCAAAAGAGGGGCCATATTGCACATTTCATCTGAGACAGCCTGTCGAAGGCTTCTTCCATCGTCTTTACGTTTCTTTATCTCCAGTATTACCATTCCCTGTTTTCCTCCAACCCTGCGCTTTCCCTTTGGCTTTTGACCACTTCGTTCCTCTTGACCCCAGTTTCTGCCTATTTGCTTGTGTATGCCCTTTCATTTTACCCGGATCTTGAGGTTTTCCTTTGCCACATGCACTGCCTGGTGGTCTGGTAGTCTTCGGCCTAGGCTGGGTTGATCTCACGATCCTGTCTAACAAGTGCTGGGCATGGCAGCTGTTCTTGGTTTTCCTACCATGTATTCCTCCATGATGGATTTCAGGGGTGCCTCCTGCTTAACGACGGAAGGGCACGACGTGAGTGAGACCAGGTGGGACACCCACCATTTCCTTGTGTACTTGACTTTGGCCTCCATTGATTCCACTGTGCTTGTGCAGATATTGCATAGCAGTAGAGGCCAGAGAAGCTGTGCAATCAGCATTCATGCATAATGAGACATTGTATGTGTTTGGAAGGCCACAAAAGTCTAGTCTGCTATTTTCTTCTGCCATTGGTTTGCATGCCTCCCCTCTCTTTCTTTGTCTTTCAAGGAGTCGTTGTACTCTGCCTTCCGATGCTTTTGTAGAGAAATGTAACCAGTCAGACCATAGAAAAGAAACCTCTCTGTGAGGGTCTTTTCTATGTGAGCTTTTTGTTCCTGCAGTCAATCACGGGCAGCGAGTGCAGGGAGTAGTGGAACTGACATGGGGGCCAACAGTGGAAGCCACCTGGGGGGAGCCAGGACAGCGACGGACGTGAGTCACCAAGACAGGGCTCGTGGCAACTTTCATCCCACACCACGTGATCTGACATCACGTGCCGGTCATCTGTCAGAGGCGCCCATCAGAAGAAGATCCCACGATGATGACAGTCCCTTGCGGGGTGTGGCCAGAAATAAAAAGCAGTCCAGACTTGACGGGTAAGTGATACAACAGTGACCCGGTATAAAAGTAACAAGTGCTTGCAATGAATTAATGCAACATGAACACATTCCCCGGTTAGATGAAGAGTTCGGTGCTGAACTGGAAGGAACAGTGTCTTTTCTATGTGATCTTTTTGTTCCTGCAGTCAATCACAAGAAGCGAGTGCAGGGAGTGGTGGAACTGACAGAGGGGCCAGTGGTGGAAGCTGCTCGGGGGAGCCAGGACAGCCATTAAGAGATCCCACGACTGATAAGTCCCTTGAGGGGTGTGGCCAGAAATCATAAGCAGTCCAGACTTGACAGGTAAGTGATACAACAGTCGCCCGGTATAAATGTAACAAGTGCTTGCAATGAATTCATGCAACATGAACACATTCCCCAGTTAGATGAAGACTTCGGTGCTGAACTGGAAGGAAGAGTGTCCGTTGAAGCATTGAAGATTAAGTAGGGTTCTGCTTTGGGAAGTTATGGCGTCGTGACTGAATTCTTAAATAGGGATCTCGAAAAAAAATCTGAAAAAGCAACATTTTTGTTTCCCTTTCCTTCCAAACGGTAAACTCACTTATTCCGAACAACAAAAAGTCAAAATACAACTGCACAAAGTAACCAGGGAGCTAGAGATCAATAACTCTGACTAGCTCAGACTACAACATTCCAGCAAATGTCATCGCAGAAAAACAGAATAAAGTAGTTAATCATTTAGTTAACGAGGATCACGTACAATTTAAAGAAAGGAAGTCGTACTACAACAAGAATCAAATCAGTTGATGTCAGAATACATATTTTAACAAAAGTAAACGAAAATACCCCCTGGCTCCTTTTTGTGGTTTATTGTTCAAAAGCCTTCCTTCCACTCAATGTCCACCATTTCTGAAGCAAGTCTTGAAGCTGTTCAGCTTTGGTGATGGTTTTCAAAGATGAGTGTTTCTGCTTTCCAGCGATTTATAAAGTTCATTCAAACTTACGGGCTAGATTTCAGAGCCATTTGACCTTCAACGCAGAACAAGAGAAAGGTGCTTATTCTCGCCAATGACATTTGTGAAAAAAGTAGACGTGTTGGCCATAGAAAAGACAACAGAAGTAAATTATCAGGCACTGAAGCTGTGTCTGCTTCTGACAGCAATAGACATATTAGATAAAGTGGACTGTTTCATCAATGAATGGGGCAAACATTGACCTAGGTATTCAGGGGAAAAGCATTATTACACATACCTGTTAAAGAGGACTGTTTCATCAATGAATGGAGCAAACTTTGACTTAGGTATTCAGGGGAAAAGTATTATTACACATACCTGTTAAAGAGGACTGTTTCATCAATGAATGGAGCAAACTTTGACTTAGGTATTCAGGGGAAAAGTACTATTCCAAGAACTTTTTCATCAGTCAGTTTATCGACGCTAATCTATCATTAAGCCAGCCAGATATTAGTGCTAAACCAATTCAGTGCGATCTTGCATAAGTCTTTATGGCTAAGCCAGCCAGATATTAGTGCTAAGCCAATTCAGTGCGATCTTACATAAGTCTTTATGGCAGCAAAAGCAAAGCAACAGACGATCATTTGAAGAAATGAAGAAGGATACACTGTAGTTTACCTATGTCCAGGCGGCTTACGTTATCAGCATGACTGAACTTCCAAAACACTTTTCTCAACTGGGAACCAGGCTAGGCAACAGAGCAAGACAACTGGAGCTTGATTCCCAAATGACATCTAAGCATGCTGGCAAACGAGGATTACTTGTTTTATCTTTTAGGCAGAAGTAAAGACGAGACGTAAGCGTCCTGGCAAAGATTGATGGTGACTTTTAGAAATGGGTAATACTTGCATATTGAGCTACTAAAACTATAGACCGTAAACCTAAAGATGTGACCCAGACTAACTTCCATAATCAGGTATTATTCAATAATATATCAGCAGTTTTCCAAATGAAGTGCTGGTTTTTTTGTGGTTTTTTTTCAAAACTTGTTGCACAAAGGTTGTAAACAAATTAAAGATATACCGACGGGAGGAGACTGCTGTCCATGGATGAGATGCAGAACTTTATTGGTCATGAAAGGGTAGCTATATTATTAGAACTTTATTGGTCATGAATGGGTAGCGATATTATTAGAACTTTATTGGTCATGAAAGGGTAGCGATATTATTAGAACTTTATTGGTCATGAAAGGGTAGCGATATTATTAGAACTTTATTGGTCATGAAAAGGAACTTTATTGGTCATGAAAGGGTAGCGATATTATTAGAACTTTATTGGTCATGAAAGGGTAGCGATATTATTAGAACTTTATTGGTCATGAAAGGGTAGCGATATTATTAGAACTTTATTGGTCATGAAAGGGTAGCGATATTATTAGAACTTTATTGGTCATGAAAGGGTAGCGATATTATTAGAACTTTATTGGTCATGAAAGGGTAGCGATGTTATTAGAACTTTATTGGTCATGAAAAGGTAGCGATGTTATTAGAACTTTATTGGTCATGAAAGGGTAGCTATATTTTTAGAATTTCGGGCTTTTGTAAACTCCATTCCAGGATCCTGTTTGCACCAGGAAAAAAAAAAAGAAAAAGAAACCTTATATTATAGAGTCAGCATGTTTAACACAAAACCCCACCATGAATAGAAATTGTCGTCAAAACAATGAAAAAAAAAACAACCTTACAGTGACTGCATCTGATGTCATACATGTTGCCCAGGCTGGAAATAGGTCAGTTTCACTCATTCAGAGTACACATGGACTTTTCACCTCTGAGAGAGACTGAAGATTAGCCGTGCACAGTATACTCCTCCACTCTCAACTTCCCTGCCACTGTGGCCTCCACTCCCACCACTCTTCCATTCCTTCCCCGCCCTGTCTTCATCACACGTAAGTTGAAAGAAACAAATGACATTGTCTCCCTTGTTGCATCGGCGAGTCGATGCAGGGTTTTCGTTTTCAATGTGTATTTTTTTTATTATAACAAAACACTAATGTAAACATCAGTTTCTTCTATCTTTGCCCTCAACAGCTCACTTAGAAGGAAGATCAAAAGAAGATACGTTGAAAAGTAGCATTGTCAACAATCTTAGTTTCTCGACTTACTTTCTTGGATGACGTTGTTAACATGCACCACTTAAAACTAGCTAAGAATTCAGTAAAAATCCAGTGAACTCAGAAGATGTCACAAAGCGGGGGAGGGGGGGATGGTGGTGGTGGTGACAGGCAAGCACATGTAGCAAAGTACGCTTCATCTCAACACTGATGTTGTAAGAGAATTGTGCACAACAACCTCCTCTCTGGCTGTGATAGATGTGTACCATCTGAATGTCATTACACTTCATAACAACCTTCTCTCTGACTGTGATAGATGTATGCAATCTGAATGTCATCACACTTCTTTTGGGGGAAGCTTCAAACTAGTCTTAGAAGCTTTAGAAGATATGCATACCCTCCCCTACATCATTCCCTCCCTTCGCCATCCACACAGTCAGACAATGTTTCCAGACACTAGGCCCGCTTAACGCAGAGTTCAAGCTACAAAACATGTCATGAGAAAGACTTTGAAATCATTTTACGATTAGGCTGTTGAAAAAGTCCACGGGTCTTTTTTCCTCAGGGGGGCGTGCATAGGACTGAGCGATGTATCCGATTCAAAAGAACTGTAACAGTTCCCTATGACTATTTACAAACAATTCACTCCTTGGCCTTGCTATAGAATTATCTCTTTATTTTTGTTTCTCCTTTCAAATTTTGCTCTAAATATTTTTATCATGTTCTTTTTTCTTCTGATTCCCGAAAGTCTTGGGAATAGAATATAGCTCCTGCCCTCAGCACAAACTAAACGTAGGCAACCAAACAGTATGGGATTCCATCCCTACCTTTTTCACAGACAGGTGTGACAGAAATGTGATACATGTAAGACAGACATGGATTAGACATCTGGCTTGTTACATTTCAAAACAGGCCTGTTTTAGTTTTTGTTGTTTTTGTTATTGTAGTCGTTATTTTGTCAGCCATTTGATCATTTTAATGCAAAGGCGATGACACCTTATTGTATCAAAACTCACCTGACAGGATTTCCGCTACTTGGTTTTTTAAATTTTGGAAGTATTCGCATGTGCGTGGACAGATGGGTTTTATAGCTAGTTAATAAACGATTGAGTGGAAGGACGATAACAGCCTTGGTAGGTCATTTCTGTCAAAACTTTGCGTGTATGAGAATTTTTATGATACGTGTGTGTGCGTTTGCGTTTTTGTGTGCTCCGTGTAAACATCTGTATGGATATGGATGCGTTTGTGCTTAATATACACATTTGCTGTCAAGTCGATGTACTGAATCCATTATTGATTAGTAATTAGTGTAGTCTTCTTTTCTGTGTATAGATACTCTTCAGGAAAGATATGCAACTTTTGCTTTTGTTTGAATTTCTTTAATGTTTCCCAAAACAGAGAAAATAAGGTATAATACACGTCATGTGGAATTATGTGACTATCACAAATGTTTGGAGTTTGACGCTGTATCTGCGTATACATGCCTTTAAAAAGTATAGTATCCTGTCACTGAAGTCAAAGAAAAATCAATAGGTTAATTATACTCTTTGAAATGGTTGTATTTCTGCTATTGAACTATATTCGGATGAAAAGAAAACTTTGCCTTTAATTTGACACAGTCTGTCTATCTATCTATCTGTCTATCTATCTATCTATCTATCTATCTCAATTTCTCTCTCTCTCTCTCTCTCTCTCTCTCTCTCTGTATGTCTATCTATCTATCTATCTATCTACCTATTTATCTGTCTGTCTGTCTCTCTTTCTTTCTAGTACTTTCGTTCTGTCAGTTTGTCTTTCTGCCTGTCTATCTGTCTGACTATCTTTGTCTTTCTGTCTGTCTGTCTGTCTGACTATCTATTCTTTGCACTGGTTTACTCACAGACTCTGTCAGACCATGGGACGACGCTGAAAAGGAGGGAACCGAACGTGACCAACGTGCATGCCGCTGGGAGGTGGCATCATCAGCCCAAGACGCCTAGATGGCCGATGGGAGGGATGCAGTGCTGAGAACGATGATTTCAGTTTTCACTGATGCTGTCTGTGACGGACCGTTTTTTTTGTCGGATGACAGGTTTTTTTTTAAATTCTTTTTTTATTTTTATTTTTTGGTGGCATCAGTTGTCGGATCAATGGTGCACCTAAGGCGGTGACTGTGTTTTTCCTCCTAAGGCCGAAATCCACCTCTTCATTTTTGGGTGCTAGACTTTGTCCTCTTCATCTGCCACAAAAAAAAACAACAAAAAAACAAAAGCGGAAATAAAAACAATTTCCACATCCAGCTTTTTTTTTCTTCCTTTTCTCTTTTTCTTTCTTTCTTTTTTTGTTTTTAACAACCAGTCTCTTACACACCATTCATAGTCTGTATGTTCTCTTACAAATGGACATATTTTTGCTGCTTTTAGTGTTTTGGCGTTTGATAGAATGTGTCTGGATTTGTTTATGTTCTAATGTGTGGTGTACTGGCTCACTCACTCTGATAATGTGCTGCTTATACAAAGAAAACAACAGGCAGACAGAGAAAAAGGAGGAAAGAAAGGAATGAAGGGGGAAAAAAGAAGAAGAAGAAGGAAAGAACACAAAAACGAAAAAAGAATTCGTTGCTGTGTAAAGACAAAGTGAAATAACAAAATAAATGTACAGTTGTTAAGCCATCACAGTCTTTACAATAACTCCGCTTACCGGAGCTAGTTTACTGAAAAACCGGTTGGTTAAGCGCGCCAACCATTCTCTGAAGAAATTTCGGCAAGTTCGCCTACCCAGTCCAGCCGGCGAAAGACTCAGTTTAGTTGTTGTGACAGCCAGATATGTTAGTTAACAAATTGAGAGTTTGTAATTCTGCATTTTACTAACTGATGTTCGTATATATTTTGCTCATGTGTGTGTGTGTGTGTATGTGTGTGTGTGTGTGTGTGTGTGTGTGTGTGTGTGTGTGTGTGTGTGTGTGTGTGTGTGCGTGCGCGCACGTGCAGGTGTTTCCGGAGGAAATGTAGATTTTTATATATTGATTTTGTTGTTGTTGTTGTTGGTTTTTGTTTAATTATTTCTTTTTTTAAAATTATTTGTTTATCTATTATCTTATTTTTTATTATTATTATTATTTGTTTTTTGTTTTTTTTTTACCCATGTTTGCATGCTATGTTCATGTTGTAGCAATTTTTTAAAATGATGTTCTGCGTGACAGCAGTTTTCGTCTGTTGGTCAGATTGAGTTGGGGGGGAGAAAAATGTATTGATAGTAATAACTGACAATGAGATGATCTTCTCTGTCTTTCTCTCTCTCTGAGATTACAATTTGCACACATATTGTTGTTTGCGTATGTGCTCCTGTGCGTTTATTCATATGCCTGTATGTGCACCGGCACTCAAAATGTGCTGCTCCTCGTGCTTCTTTACCTTTGAATCGTTCCCCACTCGCCCATCGGCTCCCCCCCCCCCCCCCCCCCCATTTTCCCTCTAAGTTCTAGTTATCAACGCGTCTGTGAGGCATATATTGGTATATTTTATTGTTTAGATTTCCCAGGCAGGAGATTAATTGATGGTTTTTAGGAGAGATAATTTTTGTTGTTGTTGTTCCCGCTTGAATCAGAATCTTTGTGTATGTAGGTCTCATGACCTCTTTCCTTGAGGGAGGCTTGCTTTTAAATGTATTTAAGATATATCGACAGTTTGCGTACTTCATTATTAAAACAAAGTGGTAGCACCTAGCGGTTACTTCTCTCTCTTTTTTTTTTGACACTTGCTGGATGCCCATATTCGCCATTGATTGTCAGAGTGATCTTCGTATTTTGTACCCTTTGTCCTTCATACTGTTTTCCCTTATTGATTCGATCCTGTTTTCTTTATCTCTTGTTGTTTGTTGTTGTTGTTGTTGTTGTTTTCTCTGTATGGGTGTGCTTATGTATAGGTTGGTTCGTCAAATGTTTTACGCAGTATATGTTGTGTGTCACAAAATGTTCCTGAACTATATGAGTATACAAGTTGCGTATTTCTTGATGAAAATACGGCATTTATATCAACTTATCAAGTATATTTTAAAAATATTTTTTGTAGATTTATTAGCATGGTCGTGCAGTGGTCACTTTCTCCTTGGTACTTGGTGTTTTCTGTGCACTGTTGATTTTTTTTCCTCAAATGTCTCACAGATTAATGAGTTTTATCATTTTGTTTTCTTCTACCCTAAATTAGATGGATAAGCATAACAGTACCTGTGAACTGTATTCAAACAATTGTAATGGACTTCATGATTCTGAAAAAAGAAAGGATGCTTTTGACTTTATTCGTTCTAAAAGAGATTTCCACATTTTGTGTTTGCAAGAGTCACACTGACCGGCTCAGACTGAAGCTTTCATACGGGCCAGTTGGGGATATCATATTTGGCTCAGTGGCTCTGAAACAAATAGAAATGGAGTTGCTATACTCTCCAATAACAATTTTGAATACAAAGTATTTGATGTGATTAGAGACCCCCGTGGCTGTTTCGTTGTGATGAGTATTGAAATTTTGAAGAAGAAAATTACATTAATGAATTTGTACAGACCCAATGGTGGCGACCAACCGGAATTATTTGATAGAATCTGTGAATGTATAGAACAGCTTGACAACGATTCTGTTATTATAACGGGGGATTGGAATTGTGCCCTGAATGCAAAATTAGATGTACGAAACTATGCCAGTACAGCTTTCAGTATCACACAGGCAAGGAATTATTATATGCATTCCTAAAGAAGGAAAACAAAAACAAAAATAAATAAATAAAAATAAAAGTATTAAGAAATGGCGCCCTACATCCCTGACTAATGCGACGTACAAAATTGCCTCTGCATGTATTGCGAATCGTTTAAAAATAGTTTTACCTTCCATAATACACGAAAGTCAGAAGGTTTTTTTTTTTTTTTTTTTTTTTTTTTTAAGGCAGATTCATTGGTGATAACATTAGGTTACTTTACGATACTTTGAAATATTCTGAAAAGAAAAGGTTCCTGGTATGTTTCTTCTGGTTGATTTTGATGGTTTCTTGGTCATTCCTACAGAAATACTTAGTTTTTTTTTTTTTTTTTTTTTTTTTTTTTTTTTTTTTTTTTAAAGATTTTGGACCAGACATGATTAACTGGGTAAAGACCTTCTACTTTGGTATTTTGACATGTGTGTCGGTGAATGGACAGTATTCTTCCTGGTTTCGAATACAGAGATCGAGGAGTGAGACAGGGGGACCCCTCCTCACCATATCTCTATTTAATCTGT
This sequence comes from Conus canariensis, assembly GCA_033310375.1. NCBI lineage: Eukaryota > Metazoa > Mollusca > Gastropoda > Neogastropoda > Conidae > Conus > Conus canariensis. The sequence goes on from CM065741.1 coordinate 8,938,930, forward strand.
GCTGAGATTCTTTCAATAATGCTCCATAAAAAAAAAACTTGAATATAAAAGGAATCGGTGTGAAGAACAAAGAAATTGTATTGTCTCAGTTCGCAGATGATACGTCAATTATGCTTGGATGGAAGTGAGAAATCTGTTCATGAATTGGTGCACATGTTAACTACATTGGCTGAATTTTCTGGGTTAAAGATAAACTTCGACCAAAGTCAGGTTCTTTGGATAGGGAGTAGGAAAAATTCAAATATTCGATACATGCGGGACAAAAATTTCATTTGAGACCCTGGTACTTTCAAAATTGTAGGAGTGGTGTTTTCCACCAATGCCACAAGTATTACAAAGATTAACTTCGAGGATTGCTTTGTGTAAACGGATTCGGTGATGTTTGGCAACAACATAATGTTGGTGACGTAAGAAGTTTTCTGTCTTTATTTAAACAAAGACTGACTGACCAATATGGACACATATGGCATGACAAAACTGAAACCAAAGATCGTTTTGAATTTTACAGCTGCTTCAAGCATACGTTGAAAACCGAAAAATACTTAGACTATAGTATCCCAAAATGCTACAAAGAAATATATGCGAAGTTTAGATTCGGAATTTCCCCCATCTTTGTTCACAAACTGCGATACAGAAAAGATGTTGCACCACGACACTTGCTGTGTCCTCTTTGTAAGCAGCACGTTGAAGATGAATCTCATGTGTTGTTTGATTGTGAAGCTTATAACCTTTTCAGAAAAGATGCCAGTGTTATCCATAGAGCAAACGGCAACATTGGCTTTGTGATGTCGTGTGACGATGAAGTGTCCGTAAGTCAGCTGTCTCGGTTTTTGTATAAAGCATTTCAAAAACGATCGGAAACTCGAATTGTAGAGCTAGCAGAATAAATGATATCTGATATGGAAAGAAAATACATATTGGAATATATTGCTACAGTGGAACTATAACAATGAAAAATGAAGAGGAGTGGGATGGAGAGAGAGAGAGAGAGAGAGAGAGAGAGAGAGAGAGAGAGAGAGAGAGAGAGAGAGAGAGAGAGAATCAATATCACCTAACGTAGGATCCATTACAAAATTGAATAGATTTTTGTATTTGATCCCCTTGAAATGAACATTTTGTTTACTCAATAGAATTGTTATTGTCATTGTCATTGTCCCCCCCCCCTCTCTCTCTCTCTCTCTCTCTCTCTCTCTCTCTCTTTCTCTCTCTCTCTCTTTCTCTCTCTCTCTCTTTCTCTCTCTCTCTGATTCTGCTCTGTCCGCCTTCCCCACCTCCAACAAGTTCTCCATGCTGCTCCACGTTAATGAAAATGGGGAGCATGAGGTTCAGAACGCCTCAGATACAGACACACACTCTGATCAAGCCACAGTGCAGACACAGTCTACCACTACAAATGTCCCCCACAGTCCAAACAAACCCAGCAATATCTTAGATAAAGACACTACTACTCAGACCACTGACACAATGGGCTGGAAAACAGTCCACAACAGAAACCACCTCCACAGGAACAACAAAAACACACAGTCAAAGATAGTGGTTCATGATGCAACTCCAAACAGTCAGGGTCAGACTAGCAGCAACAACACATTATCACCTCGTCAGCTTCTTGCACAACTACGGGTTGACACTGATATATCAAATGTCATTATAGGAGACTCAGCCATACGAAACATTACCCCAAGCCTCCTATTTTACAAAGGTAAGAGCCAAATCATCAGTGTTCCAGGTCTCACTGTCGATGATCTTATTCATTGGCTTAAACACATTCCACGCAACAACACCACACAGCAAATCATTCTACACATTGGAATAAACACGTGCAAACATACATCAATCACGGAAAACACATGGACACAGCTGATCAAAAACATCAAACATGTTTTCCCTCAGGCTAGACTATTGGCTTCCTCCATCATCCCCCCAATGGGACAGCACCCTCTCAAAAAGACCGTCCACCTCTCCAACTTGACCCTCACTAAAGTGTGTGCCAGAGAAAACATTGTATATGCCGACCACACCTCCATTTTCATCACCAATAGCGGAGCTCCATGCAAGGACATGTACACCGATCCCCTCCACCCCAGCCCCAAAGGCACAGACAGGTCGGCGTACAGCCTCAAATACGCCGACCCAAAATACTGCAGACAACCACTGCTTAGGACGCCCGTGTGGCGAGAGCTGGATGCAGTCCTCACACACCCCGGCCTCCCAGCTACGATATGAACACCAAAGAGACACTGGTTTCACTTGGTGTTCATTACCACAGAAGCCCTCAGACCTCCAACCTCCCCCCGGTTTAAAAGCCACCTACAATGCCTGGAACAACAGATGGGTCTATTCCCATCCTTCACCCCTGGCGACCTGACATCCAGCTACCCCTGTCTCATCCTTGACAGCCCAGCGTCCAGCTACTCATCCTGCACCTCTGGCGACCCGACATCCAACTTCTTATCTTCCACCTCTGGCGACCCGACATCCAACTTCTTATCTTCCACCTCCGGCGACCCGACTTTCAACTTCCCATGTTCTGCCTCCGCCCTACAAACATTGTCCCCGCAATGTGCGTGTTTTCGAGACTAAGTGTGAGACATATCCACAGTGTGTGTGTGTGTGTGTGTGTGTGTGTGTGTGTGTGTGTGTGTGTGTGTGTGTACAAGCGCGCGTACGCGCGTTCGTGAGAGCGCAAATTTATATGCAAGTTCGACTGTGTTTAATACAAGTTCAACAAGTTTAGATACCCATACCCCCACCACTCCATTCACCCACCCCCATCCCCTCACCTTCCTTTCTTATTGTTATTATCACTTTTTTTTTTTTTTTCCCTCGGACAAGTATATCAGGTCTACTCATGGACACTGAGGATGTGTGATCACTCACTTATTTCTGTTTTTGTTTGCGCTCAGAACATCGATTGTGTTCATTGTTCTATACTTCCTATCTACCAGCGTATGAAGATGATTGTCATTTTAGGCTGACATTGCAAACGTTGAAGTGAGGTAGGCGGCTGGTGCAGGTGCTGTCGTTTTGTGGACTGAGAAAAAACTTTGGGCCAACCTCCTGACATTGGGACCAGGACTACTTTCTCACCGCCACAGATTGTTCGTGAATCATATACATAAAAAAAGACTTTTTTCTGTTTTTGTTGTTTGTGTGTGTGTGTGGTGTGTGTGTGTGTGTGTGTGTGTGTGTGTGTGTGTTTTGCTTTGTTTCCCTTTTCTTAATCTACACTCTTTAAATCTGCTCTAAAGTGGATTGTGCTGATAGTACTCATAGCATCCTCTTTATTTGCACCGCTATAAACATTTTCTCTGTGTGTGTGTGTGTGTGTGTGTGTGTGTGCGTGTGTGTGCGTGTGTGTGTGTGTGTGTGTGTGTGTGTGTGTGTGTGTGTGTGTGTGTGTGTGTGTGTTATCGTCATTCATTGCTTTAAGCTTAATACTTTGTTTATCTTTCTTTCTATTTGTTTGACATCGTGCTTCAACCGTTACTCTTTTTTTGTTGTTTGTTGTTTACTGGCTTATTGAATTGTCTAAAGATAGATTCTGTTATCTGTTTTTAGGCATAATAGTTAACCTTTAAATTCTTTCTGTGCGTTTGTCATCATTGTGCGTTATCCACAAACGTTACTTTTCTCACCTGTATTCTGTTTTATTGATCTGTAATTCTCTGTGTCTTTTTTATGTGAAAACTGTCTTCCTCGTCGATTTGTGTCACAGTTCCCTTACTACCCACGCCTTCCCATAATCCCGCTGTCCCAGGACTTGGACATCTCAATGCCCATCATTTATTTAATAAGGTCCATGAAATCTCATCACTCTTAAAACAGTCACCCCATCCAGTACAAGTATTTGGTGTAAGTGAAACAAGGTTAGACGCTCGCATCACAGATAATCTTATTAGCATTCCTGACTACAACATAGAACGACGTGACAGTGATCAACCCCAACATACAGGCCTTGCCGTATACATTCATCAATCAATTGCCAACATTACCCGACGCTGAACTGATCTTGAAAATAATACTGTCTTATGTATCTGGATTGAAATTAAAAAAAAAAACCTCCAAATCACCGCCATTAATAATCGGACATTTATATAGACATCCATCTTCCACATACAAGTGGTATGACAACTTTGTACAAATGATGGGTCGGATCTGTCACAAAAATTCAAATATACTACTGTTAGGGGACTTTGATATTGAATGTTAAAACAACAACCAGCTTGGACAAGTACACTGTCACTTAATGCACTCCATCAGTTAGTGTAAACCCCAACGAAAATAACTAAAACAACTGCGACTCTTTTTGAAATGTATACACAAACAACAAATCTGCAAATTAGATGTTTCAGTGGTACAATCTGGTATTAGTGATCACTGTCCAGTCTTCTGCACGTGGTCCTTAAGGCTCCCAAAACCACCACCCAAAGGTCACACGATCATCCAATACCACTCTTTCAAAAAGTTTAATGAAACAGCATACCTCTCGGACTTAAACATTTCCCCATTTCACTTAACTTATAATTACTCAAACGTCAGTGATGCACTGTCCTTCTGGTACCAAACATTCCTCACCATCATAAATGAACACGCGCCGTTACATCAAAAAAGAGTTAGGCATCCGCAGATGAACCCGTGGTTAACACCAGAATTGCTGCAAGAAATGATTCTACAACCAGCCGCCGTAGCGAAGTGGTTAGCGTCGCGGACTCCCGGCTGGGAGGTCGTGGGTTCGAATCCCATCAGAGTCATGTGGGTTTTTCTGCCCCGACCGGCTCCTACCCAGAGTTGAGTTTGCTGCGGACTCAGTTGGGAAGGCTGGGACCACACAGTCGAGTTTCATCCACTTAATGGATGCGTTTCTGAGAGTGTTGCTCAAATTTCCTGACCAACACTGCAGGTGCCTGTATCTCTCGGGCCTGGTTGACGCCGGGATATATTATGAAAGGAAGCGTAGAGTACAGCCCTGTCATGTAGTCTCAGACCGAAATGGAAATCCGTAGCATCATCTTAATCATCCTCATTCTCATCGACCAGCGTCAAAAAAAAAAAAAAAAAAAAAAAAAAAAAAAAGTCTCAAATTCTGTGGCCCTTCATGCCCTGCTCTCATGGTGACCTCAGTTTCGATGTCCTCTCCACGTCTGTGGCCTTGGTTTGGTTCCGTCGGGGTCACCGGTATCGGCGAGTCCATGGGGGCTGTCGTTGGACGGACGTGGTGGCGCCCTCCGGAGGGAGAGCTGACTCACGCCGGCTCCGCGACTAAGCAATTATTGTCGTCAGTAGGGGGCTTAGTAGGTGGTGTCCTGCGTATGTTAGATCAGAACAGGCACCACTGAACACCACCGAAGTGACTCGGCAGCAGTGCAGTGTCTCCTCCTGTGGGTTGCCTCTTGACGACTTGACATTGACTGCTCCCTGTGGATTGCCGGTGCCGGGGCTGCGGCGGGGCCGACCGGGCTGTGGCTGTGGGCGGGGTGTCGGAATGAGCGGCGTGGGTGCACTGCCTCTGAGGTGGCGCAGGGGTTGGGATAGCAAACAAACAAACAAAAAAAGATTCTACGTGACCAACTCAAGGCAGCAAATTTGTTTGACGAACACAGAGAGCAGAGAAACTTTGTTTCAAACGAAATTGAAAAAAACAGACAAGACTACTTAAGTCAAATGATAAGGGATGCAAAAACCACAGCGCCAGTGTGGAGGGCAATAAACACTATTGTACGCAACAAGCGTACAGATTAAAAAAAATGCAAGCACAAACATCACCCCAGACGAATTCAATACCCACTTTCTGTCATTATCAGATTAAGTATTGCTCAAGCTTCACGGACTATATAAGAGCACCAAATGAATATACATGCCCGACTTCCCTAACATCATTTTGCAAACAAAAAGTTGGATCCAGTAACTCACTCAAAATTCCCCTTCTTGCTGTACATGAAGTAGGAATGCACACAGCGCAATTAAAGAATAAAAATCCATGGGTCCTGATAACATACCCGCATTTCTTCTCAAACTCGCTCTGCCTTACATTGTTGAGTCTTAGTTACATATATAACTTATCCATTGAAACTAATGTTTTCCCTCAAGCGTTCGAAAACGCCAAAGTGACCCCCCTTCCAAAATCAGATGATTTGTCAGATCCAAATAATTTCAGACCTATATACTTACTATCTATTCTGTCCGAACCACTTGAAAGACAAAACCAATCACAAATGACAGGAGTTGTCTTTCTTGACTTCAAAAAGGCGTTTAATCTTGTTGATCATTCCATTCTTCTAAAGAAACTACCTGTCTACTTGAACCATATCCCGACAATCTCCTTATTCCAATCATACTTGAACGATAGGACTCAGTATGTGGTGCTTAATGACAAAACCTCCGTTTCAGACTTTGTCAGACATGGAGTCCCATAGCGCTCAGCACTAGGCCCCTTCCTATTCTGCATCTTCATCAATGATTTACCATTGTCCGTATCAGATGAAAAGGTCACGACAGATTTATTTGCTGATGACTCATCACTCCAAACGAGTGGTAATGATCTACAGACAATAGAAGGAAAGTCTAAACGGCGTGTCAGACTGGTTTCATTCAAACTCAATGGTCATACACCCAGCCAAAACCAAATCTAAAACCTGCCAAACCTGCTAAAAACACCAATTGACTCCTCTCTGCCTAAAACTTCAGTTGAATGGCACTTCTATCGAGCAGGTAGATGAGCATCGTGTTTTAGGTTTAATGATAGATAAAGAATTAAAATGGCTATCTCATCTGAATAATGTATGTAAGGTAGTCTCAAAACACCTTTTCCTGTTACCTCAAGTAAAGCGCTACATCAACAGTACTGTGCTTAAACTTTTCTTCAATGCACACATAGTGTCACGTATCA
>CM065741.1:8948315-8960815 GCA_033310375.1 Conus canariensis
AATGCATGAATTGTACATATAGGTAAGAGCTTCATATACAGCAGTTTGGGAAAGTTTTTATCAGTCCCGTCAAGATTGCTACTTCCTTCTACTGAAAATTGTACAACGCTAAGTAAACATCAGTAATAGTTGGAACAGATAGATTTGAGCGAATATTCCTCGCATTGCAATTGTTTGGTATTTTAAGGAGTTCGTTTGATTCGAATTTTTTTTTCTCTTGATGATATGTTCTAAGAGAGAGAGAGAGAGAGAGAGAGAGAGAGAGAGAGGGAGAGAGAGAGGAGGGGGGCAGTCAGACAGACAGGTAGTTTTCAAGGTGGGTGTTCGCTTACTTTTGCCTAACTTGAAGCTTTAGACCAGACATGAATATGAAAGAAACACAAAACAAAACAAACTGAAACGAAACAATACAAAACATCAACAAACCAAACACACACACACACACACACACACACACACACACACACACACACACACACACACACTGTAACGCGTATGTACACACATGCAGAATGAAGAAAGCAAATAACATCTTAGCTTTCTTATACAGGAATATCAATGACTGCCCCCAAAAGGTTAAAGACGACTGCTACAAAACACTGGTTAGACCAGTACTGGAATATGGTTGCTCAGTCTGGGATCCTTACCATCTAAAGGACATTGATAACCTCGAAAAGATTCAGAAGAGAGCAGCACGGTTCGTAACAGGGAACCACATCAGAGAAAAGGGGAATACTAGGAAGAACATGAGGAAATTAGAATGGAAGCCCTTAGAAGAGAGAAGAGCTTTTATCAAACTTAACATCTTCTTCAAAGGCAGAGCTAAACTAATTGATATTCCAATGGAACAACTAGTATTGAATAAAAGTAGCACCAGGAGTGGCGGTCAATGTTATACCATACCTGCATCAAATATTGACAGCCACTTACATTCATTTTATCCTAGTTCTGTACGGCTGTGGAACTCACTGCCGGGTGCCATCAAGATTGCCACAAATGCAGTCTCATTTAAAAAGCAAATTGATACGCAGTTTTGAGATCTGCATATTGACGATTTTCTATTTTAACTTCCCCAGATATTTTATGGTTACCTGGGCCTGAATTTGGCCATTGTTTTTAACTTCTTGAATATCGAGTGCGACCCCTTGTTGCCAAATTTGCTCCAGGGGCCAACAGACTGAGTCGCACTATTTTATGTTATTTTATTTTACTTTTGAACATGCGCGCTGGTGACCTACTCGTTTTTGAGTGAACCAGTATTTTAGGAAGAAGAAGAAGAAGAAGATGCACACCTCCTTTCGTTACTGAGAAACATTGTCGCAACGGGGATGGACATGACTCATCCCTCCACTTACCCACCTCTCCACCCCACTTCCCCCTCCCCCCCCCCCCCCCCCTCCTCCCTCGATCCCCATTACCCACTTACTCGATCCTCTCACCCTCTCCAAATACCACACCTCCAAATCTAATCCCCCCCCCCTCCTTCCCTTCCTCCAGCCTCCCCCCCCCCCCCCCCTGTCCCCTATTTTCCTGTCTTCTCAGTTCCTCTGAGGCGCCTTCCTTCTCCCCCTAGGACTCTCACTTGTAACACACGAGACTCAAAGCCTGGTCGTCGAGCATCTTCTCTTAAGGCTCGATTAGCACGGCCCGACTGTCTCGTCTTACTCACACCTGAGATGCGGCCGGCCGTCGCTCTTTCAGCGCAGCCCTCAAGGAGCAATACTCTCTCCACACAGCACAGGCGGGCTCAAGGAGGGTTTACGACATCTAGCACGGATGAATAGGCGCACAAGCTGCCGAAGGGAAAGGAAGTGGCCAGTCAGTTCACATCTATACCCATGGCAACATGGACCCCCCCCCCCCCCCCCCCCCCCCCCCCCCGCTGGATGGGATGGAAGGAGAGGGTGGGGAGGGTTGTTAACCAAGACTGGGGGGGGGGGGAGTGGTGTTAACCAATACTACACTAAAGAACTCCACACACAAGCGGCACGTTTCGGGGCTTTAAAGGGCCGAGCATCATCGTCTCAAGCATTGACTGACCCGCACCTGTCCGCTACTTTGTGAGTGAATAGATGGCCGTTGACAACAGTGTTCTACTCGGGTTGTCTTCCCCTGCCTATTTTCTCGAGTCAACATCGCTTTGCCCGGATCAGGAGTAGATAATCCATGCGAGGCTTATTTCCCTTCCGAAATGACATCGATTTTTGAGTTACAAATTCGATCACACAAAGTTCAAATATACAAGGAATTGAAAAGAGTGAACTGCGTGCTCAAAATAGAAGCGCACGTGATTACCTAACACCAGTTTCTGAGCCTGCAACCCAGGTTGCCAATCTGCCTAGGAGAAGGACATCTCTTATTCCAGAACCCGGGTGGATGGGACCCGGCAGCCTTGGCAGACCACTCATCTAGGACAAGGAACAAGTCTGATGCTAAACCCACGAAGTGGCTAGGAGCGCTGGACAGGCTGGCAGCGCGAAGACCCTGGGTCCATGGACGCCCCAGTATCCAGCATCCATGCCCCAGCCATTGGACACTGCCTTGTGGACACCCTCGGGAGAAGGAAAGGCTATGAGAGTAAACCCAGAGAGAAAATCCGGAGTGGAGCCCCTAAGGCGGTTGGACGTCAACTTCTGACTTCTTTCCGGCAGCTCCTGCAGCCAGACCAGTGCCAAACGTTGTGCCCCGCACTCCTTTGGAGCCCACTGGCGAGGCTGAGAGGGGGATACTGATGCATGGGCAACACAGCATCTCCATATTTCTCGCCCAGGCTTGCGCCCTGGAGAGGTCACTCCAGCTTCACTGCTTCAGTGAAGAACCAACACGGGAGACAGCAGTTACGGGTTATAAGTCCACACTCATTTGGCGTAGAGTAGGACGCCACGGGTTGTCTCTGATGGTGGGAGGGATCATTGTCTCCCACTGGTCAGCTACCTCCCGCCGCAAGCTGGGCAGTCCCCAGCCAGTAAGGTGCTGACTCGCCAACGTCTGCCTGCTTCAATGGGTGCTTGGAGCTCAAATGTTTAGGCATGACAAGCAGACGGAAACATCGCACCAGGCAATTCAAGAAAACCAAAGAAGTTTCCAGCACTTCGTTTTGCAAGCTGGAATGTGAGAACCATGTGCCAGGAATCTCAGACGACCTTGCACAGGTAAAAGACTCCAGGAAGACTGCTATCATAGACAGTGTTACGGATGGTGTGCGTGTTTTGCTGTCTGACTCGCTCTCAAAAGTTTGGATGTGTGTACGACTTTTCCCCTACACACACCCACACCATACGTACATGGATAGCCAGGCAACACACGAGTTAGATTTTTTTTCTTTATAATTATGCTGCCTGAACCATCAAAACATACATTCATGTGAATTGGTACAAATCAATACATGTCACTACTTAGCATATAGATCAAGATATCAATAGGAACTTCAATCATCAGATATCATATTACATATCTTGATATCACTCACAGATCTCGCCGGCGCCGTCCACAGTATCTCACATATACAGTCAACAGACTCGGTTCCACAGTACCCAAGCCACAGTCTACAACACTAAAAGAATCCAAAGAAGGATAACCAAGGTCCCCACATGATAAGCACAGCCGTTCACAAACACAAGCGATGAAGAAGAAGAAACAGGGCCTCCACACAACAAGCACAATAAATCACGTCGAACTATCAGAAGAAGAACCGCAAATTCACAAGGCACTGCAATCCATAGAAGAAGAACCGCAGATTCATAAAGCACAGTAATCCACAGAAGAACCGCAGATTCACAAAGCACAGCAATCCATAGAAGAAGAACCGCAGATTCATAAAGCAGAGTAAACCATAGAAGAACTGCAGATTCACAAGGCACAGCAATCAATATTGAATCCCCGGAGAACACAATTTCAGCAAAGTCCCATAGAACACAATAAACTTCGATTCGACGTATTGTTGATCTAAAACAAAAATTAATTAGCTTCTCCGTGTGTTGATATTACAATGTTCACATCAATAAACTCAGCCCACCGACACACATGAGGTGGTACAATTAGAGCACATAAATATTCTTGCAGGAGTTTTAAGTCACTCTCGGCGACACAGCATTCATAACATTTTTATAACAAATAAATTTCCTGGTACATATTTCGCTGGTACCGTCATCAGAAGTATCGCACATACACAGTGAACATCAACGTACTACTGACTTGAAAGTCAGCCTCTCCACATAGTATCACTACGGAGAAAACGACGATTAAAACAAAATAAATTAGGCTGGACACCAAAGCCTCGGCCGTTAGTTCTTGCTCTCTTCTCTCGTCCCAAATTATTATTTTCGTCATGTTCCTATGTCATTTCAAGTTGACGTCATAATTTACGTGGACGTCACAATACTCCCCCTCCTCAAAAAAAACCCACCAATGACCGAATTGTTTTTTTTTAAGAAGAAGTAAACAAACAGCAGAATACACAAACCCAGAAATCACACATCAAAACAGCTTCATAAAATTACAGTTCACACAAGGAAACTCACTTCCTAAGGTATCAATTGATTCTCACATGAACGGGAGAGAAGGTCAGCGAAAACATTCGCCGAACCAGGAACTGGCTGGACTTCAAACGAGAACTCCTGCAATGACAACGCCCATCTCATAATTCTTGAGTTCTTAAAGTTTGACGTTCGCAGGTACGTCAAGGACGATGATCCGTCTGCAGGATAAATCTGACTCCCCAAAGGAACCTAACAAACTTCTGCACAGCCCAGACAATGGCTAAACATTCCCGCTCAATAGTACTGTACGCCTTTTCACGATCCAGCAACTTTCGACTAGCGAACACGACTGGGTGAAGGACATCATCATTCTCCTGAAGCAATACAGCACCCAAACCAACAGAACTAGCATCAGTTCTGAGAACAAAAGGATTACCCAACCTAGGTAACAACAACACAGGTGCAGAAGACAAGATTCCCCGAATCTTCCTCAAAGCTTCAGCACACTCAGGAGTCCAAGAAATAGACCTTTCAGCACGATCAGCATCTTTGATCAAATCCGACAGTGGAGCACTCAAAGTAGCGAACCCAGGAACATATCTCCTGTAAAAACTGAGCAACCCTAACAAAGACCTGACCTGCTTCCTGGTAGTAGGAGTGGATATATTCAAAATCTTATCAACCTTCTTACCTTCAGGACGCATAGTACCACCTCCAACAACATGACCAAGGAACTCAAGTGAACGAAAGCCTGCTTCGATCTTCGAAGGGCGAGCTGTGAGGTTGAAAGACCTCAGACGAGAGAGCACACCCTTCACATGTTTAAGGTGAGCATCCCATGACATACTGTACACAAGGATATCGTCAAAAAAGTTGATGGCAGAAAACTGATCTAATGCCAGCATGCGCATCATGCGTGCAAACACTGCAGGAGCTGATACAAGTCCAAAAGGCATCCTGACAAACTGGTATAGACCCATGTGTGTTGTAAAAGCCGTCTTCGGACGATCCTCGGGCTTAACCACGATCTGCCAATATCCTTTTGCAAGATCTATCTTTGTGAAAAACTGAGCATCAGCTAACCTTGCAAAAAGACTCTCAACGTCAGGAATAGGTTCAGCATCAAAGACGGTAATTTTATTCACAGATCTGAAATCAATGCAAAAACGACAGGTACCATTTTTCTTCCTGACCAACACAACTGGAGATGCATACGGACTATTGGATGGTTCAATGATTCCAAGATCCAACATGATACCAATCTCTCTCTCAACAACCTCTTTCACAGAAAAGGGGATATCATAACACTTCTTTCTAACAGGGACATCTGTTGTAAGAGGGATCTCTAATAGTACATCACCTGAGAAAGAACCTGGTTTAGGAGTCAAAATGTCCTGAAAATCATCAAAGACTGCACGCAACTCCCTGAAACCGCTGTCAGACAAAGTACAATCAAGCTGCACTGAGTGGACATCTTCATCTGGCATAGAAGACGCCATCGGAACAGCTAAAGTGGGAATGGGTAAAGCGTCATCACAGTCCTGGACGACACCAACTGTACAAACCACTTCACGAACAGTACAAACAGGCTCCGGAGAGGGATCCAGAAAGACCAACTCCTGGAGAACACTCAAGAGAAACCTGTTCCTGCTCATAAGCCAAAGGTGCTATCTCTGACCAAGGCACTGAAGTACCTTGTGAAAGAACAACTGTAGGTACAACAACAGCAGAAGTAGACACAACAGCACGACGAATATACTTTTTGAGCATATTCGCATGAAATATCTTTTCCTTGCCCTTGACAAGAACCTTGTAATCTGGATGCAAGACTCTGACTACTGGGAACGGCCCTGACCAACTGGCTAACAACTTGTTAGAGTCAGTCGGCAACAAAACTAAAACTTCATCATCAACTTGGAAACGGCGTTTCCTGGCCTTCTTGTCAAAGTACTTTTTACCCTTCAAAGCGGAATCAGCAGAATTCTCCATGGCTAACTTAGATGAGTCAGCAATGACATTCTTGAGTTCAAACAAGTACGAATAAAGAGGTTTGGCCTCAACATCCTGAGCATCTGATCGAGTCCACGACTCCTGTAGTAAAGCAACAGGACCACGAACCTGCCGACTAAACAGCAACTGAATGGGAGAGAAACCTGTACTTTCAGAGGGCAACTCTCTGCACGCAAACAACAGTGCAGGCAAATATCGATGCCACACCTTTGGGTGAGTGCGGACAATCTTTTTCAACATGGATTTCAAAGTCCCATGAAATCTCTCAACATGCCCATTTGCCTGTGGATGATACGGCGATGTACGTATGCCCTTTGCACCACACAAAGCATGAAACTGCTTCATGAGATCAGAGTTGAACTGTGTACCCTGATCAGACAGAATCTCCTTGGGGAAACCTAAACGAGAAAAGATTCCCAACAATGCTTCTGCCACAGCAACAGAGGAGATATCCTTCAACGGAACAGCCTCCGGAAAACGGGTAGCAATATCAATCATGGTCAAGATGTAACGATGACCTTGTTCCGAAAGAGGAGACAGTGGACCAACAAGATCAACAGCCACACGATCAAATGGAGTACTGATGATTGGAACAGACGCAAGGGGTACTGGACAAACTCTACCCTTTGATACTGTCTTCTGACACACATCACAGGAAGCAACATACTTCGCTACATCCACAGTCACTCTAGGCCAAAAGAACTTGTTAAGGATTCTAGACAGAGTACGCCGAGAACCACAATGACCCGACAAAATCAGATCATGCGCCACAGATAACACTGTAGGTCGAAGTTCAACAGGAACAACAACCTGATCAAAAGAGACATCATTTTTGACAAAATGCCTGTACAGAACACCATCAGACACATAGTAGTAATAGGCAGTTTTACCTAACCTCTTCACCTCACCAGAAGATGCTGACTGGAAGCACGACTTCAGTGACGCATCATCCTTCTGTTTCTGAACAAGGTCAGAACGGGAAATGTTCAGATCATCTGAGATCTGACACAAAGGCTTTTTGTCCACAACATGCTTAGCTCTAGCCCTCGCAACGGCGGCTAAAGAGAAAGGTTCACCAGATACATCACTAAACTCACCGCTCACAGAAACTCCAGGTACATTACCCACAATGAGATCTGCGACAGGGCTATCCAAGACACAACAAGTCAAATCACCCACAAAATAAGGACAACTGACTGAAACTGTAGCCAGTGGAAACTCATCCACACGACCACCAAAAGAAACACACTTCACTGTGGTTCCTAGCATCTGACTGTCAGAAACTAACCGTTTGCGAACGCCACAAATAGTAGCACCAGTATCACGCAGAACAGAACTCAAAGTGCCATTCACAGAACCAGACTCCAAATGCAATTTGCCTGTGAACTCACCAGCAGCTAGACAAGCAAAAGGAGTATCAAGAACAGAGCAACAAGCACTGGACTGTTTGCTGTCAGCTGAGTTCTCGACAAAAGCAGAGTTACCAACCACAAAAGGACACGTGTCTGGGTGGCTAAAGGTGCAAATTCTACAAGGGCTTCTACCTGACTTCCATGGACACCTAGCAGCTACATGTCCTGTCTTTTTATACAAAAAACATACAACACTTGCAAACTGATCAGAAGCACTTTCTGAGGAACTCTTACTGCCAGAGGTATAACGGGCGCCACGACCACGATAACGGCTACCGCCAAAGTTATTTCCACGACCAGCTGAGTAACCAAAGCTCTGATGACCACAGTAACAGCTACCACCAAAGTTACTTCCACGATCAGCTGAGGAACCAGAGTAGTGGCCACTGTTTTGAAAAGTAGAGTATCTGTTTCCTCTGTCAGACTGACCACAGTATGGAGTTCTATCAGACTGACCGGGATACGGACTTCTATCAAATTGACCAGGAGTTTTGTATCCAACAGAAGGAAAAATGTTTACATCAGCTTTCCTAGAAAGCACCTTAGTGGGATGAGCATGTCTGTATGACTCTGCAGACTTGATCATTTCATCAAAAGTTTTCACATCTTTTTCACACAAAAAAGTAGCCAAGTCCTTATAGACACACTCCAAAAACTGCTCACGCAAGATAAGATCCACCAGACCTTCAAAAGACTTATCATTTTTTGACAAAGAGACCCAACGGTCAAACAAACGTCTAAGTTCAACTGCAAAGGTCTCGAAAGGTTCATCTGAGCTAGGTTTAGCCTCACGAAAACGCTTACGAAAACCATCTGGAGTACATTGAAATTTTTTCAGCAAGCTCTCTTTCAAAAGCTCGTAAGACACAACATTATTTTCAGCGAGACTGTGATAGAGAGTTAAAGCGGAACCCTCAAGTAGTGCAGACAGGTATGTAACCCACAAACTCTCAGACCATCCCAAGGAACGAGCATGGGTTTCAAAACGAAACAAGTAACTGTCTATATCATCAGTTCTTTCTTTAAAAGGGGGCAACTTAGGAAACGTAGGACGAGGGGCGTTAAACCTGGGAAAACCAGAACCCTGACTCTCACTGTCCTGTCCTGAGACCGCACTCTGCTGAGAAGTTATTTGTAACTGTATTCTTTTAGTTTCCTGTATCTCTTGCATTCTTTTTGTTTCCTCTTGCATTCTTTTTGTTTCCTCTTGCATTCGTTTTGTTTCCTCTTGCTCTTGTATTTGTATCTGCTCTCTTTTAGTTATCTCTTCTTCCTGCGTTCTTTTCATTTTGATTCCTTCCTCTCTTTCCGTATCTTGAGCAATGCATTTATCCACATAAGCCAACAGATCTTCTCCCTCAAGACCACATACCTTACCTCGTTGTACATATTTAGCGAAAACTTTGTCCTCGTCCATAGAGGACACAACAGGACTTTCTTCCTTAGCCTTCTGTGCCATAATGAAAATATGAAATAATGTCCTGTCAAACCCGACACACACACTAGTGGATCAAATACAAACAATGCTATCACAAGCACAAAAGGTTTGAAACCCCTGTCCACTAAAATATGTTATGAATTCCAAAGAAGATTTTTCTTTTTTTTTTTTCAAACAAACATTAACGACAATCACTCTTAAAAAGACTAAGTATTATCAAACCCAACCAACAAAAAGATAGAGATAAACAATGAAACAAAAATTCAGGGTTATGGGGAGAAAGAAAAACACAATCGGTAATCAATGCCAAAAAATCAGCAACAAGTATAAATCAAGCAATGATATGAGAGTAATAACGAGTATAATCAATGTACAGGTTTTTTTGTTTGTTTTTTTTTAAACTGGTTAAGGGCAGCCACTCACACACTCACTCATTCAAGAGAAAAGAACCCTAAGAATGCTGAAGAAGCAACACAATCCCCAAGTAAAGATAGAAACAGAAATAATCATAGTGATAACTGAAGATAATGAAAATAAACCCCACAAAGGAAGGAAGAACTAGGAACTAGGCCCTCGTATCTCCAGAAACTATACAGAAGGAGATACCCCGTTACGCTGGAGACGGGAAAGAAAGTAGACAAAAACAGTTATAAAACAAAACAATATAACACAACTCAATTGTTCAAAAGGAAAGTCTGTGAACGTGACCTATCACTTCTAATTGGGCAATTATAGGTGTACAAAAACAAATCCTACCACTAAGGCTTTTTTTAAGTCAATAGCAAACGAAATTTAACTACGGGGTCACCAGATGTTACGGATGGTGTGCGGTGCGTGTTTTGCTGTCTGACTCTCGCTCTCAAAAGTTTGGATTCGTGTAATAATTATCCCCTACACACACCCACACCATACGTACATGGATAGCCAGGCAACACACGAGTTAGATTTTTTTTCTTTATAATTATGCTGCCTGAACCATCAAAACATACATTCATGTGAATTGGTACAAATCAATACATGTCACTACTTAGCATATAGATCAAGATATCAATACATAGGAACTTCAATCATCAGATATTATATTACATATCTTGATATCACTCACAGATCTCGCCGGCGCCGTCCACAGTGTCTCACATATACAGTCAACAGAATCGGTTCCACAGTACCCAAGCCACAGTCTACAACACTAAAAGAATCCAAAAAGAAGGATAACCAAGGTCCCCACATGATAAGCACAGCCGTTCACAAACACAAGCGATGAAGAAGAAGAAACAGGGCCTCCACACAACAAGCACAATAAATCACGTCGAACTATCAGAAGAAGAACCGCAAATTCACAAGGCACTGCAATCCATAGAAGAAGAACCGCAGATTCATAAAGCACAGTAATCCACAGAAGAACCGCAGATTCACAAAGCACAGCAATCCATAGAAGAAGAACCGCAGATTCATAAAGCAGAGTAAACCATAGAAGAACTGCAGATTCACAAGGCACAGCAATCAATATTGAATCCCCGGAGAACACAATTTCAGCAAAGTCCCATAGAACACAATAAACTTCGATTCGACGTATTGTTGATCTAAAACAAAAATTAATTAGCTTCTCCGTGTGTTGATATTACAATGTTCACATCAATAAACTCAGCCCACCGACACACATGAGGTGGTACAATTAGAGCACATAACTGTTCTTGCAGGAGTTTTAAGTCACTCTCGGCGACACAGCATTCATAACATTTTTATAACAAATAAATTTCCTGGTACATATTTCGCTGGTACCGTCATCAGAAGTATCGCACATACAGAGTGAACATCAACGTATTACTGACTTGAAAGTCAGCCTCTCCACATAGTATCACTACGGAGAAAACGACGATTAAAACAAAATAAATTAGGCTGGACACCAAAGCCTCGGCCGTTAGTTTTTGCTCTCTTCTCTCGTCCCAAATTATCATTTTCGTCATGTTCCTATGTCATTTCAAGTTGACGTCATAATTTACGTGGACGTCACAGACAGGAAGCTTACAAGACTCAACGTGAGCATTGCGGCCCTCCAAGAAACCAGGCTACCCTCTAGTGGCTGTCTCTGGGAAGAAAACTACACGTTTTTCTGGAAAGGGAAAGAACCCAATGAACCACGAATACATGGAGTTGGCTTTGCAGTAAAGAGCAGCCTTCTGGCATCAGTGGAACCCCCAACAGGTAGCACACAACGTATCCTGTCAATCCGTTTGGCTACAGCTGCAGGGTTTGTCAACATCTTCAGCATTTATGCTCCTACTCTGAGTAGTTCAGAAGACATCAAGGACCATTTCTACAATGAGCTTGACACCCAGGTTGGCAGGGTACCGAAATTGGAGCCGCTGTTCCTTCTTGGCGACTTCAACGCCCGGGCTGAATCTGATCACCAGTCGTGGCCATCTTGCATCGGTCACCACGGGGTCGGAAAGCTGAACGACAATGGACAGAGGCTGCTGGGGCTGTGCTCATACCACAGCTTTGCGTCACCAACACCCTCTTCCAGTCCAAGCCCCAACACAAAGTGTCCTGGAAACATCCAAGGTCTCATCGCTGGCACCAACTGGACTTTGTGGTCGCGAGACGCTCAGCTGTGAACACTGTCCTGGCAACGAGAAGCTACCACAGCGCCGACTGCGACACTGATCACGCCCTCGTGTGCAGCGAAGTGAGGATACAGCCACACAAGTAACACCGCTCCAAAGCAAAAGGTCATCCCCGCATCAACGTTGCAAGAACAGGAGACCCTGATCGCAGACAGGAATTTGTAGCTGCCTTCGAAGAGACACTCCAAGACTTGCCAGAACAGGATGCCACAGCAAGGTGGAACACCATCAGAGATGTTGTCTACGATGCCGCCATCTCAGCCTTCGGCAAGAGAGTAAGGAAGAACCAGGACTGGTTTGATGCCAACCTCTCTGAAATGGAGCCGGTCATTGAAGCCAAGCATAACGCTCTTCTGGCATGCAAGAAATCCCCCAGTGAGAAGTCGCTCGCAGCATTAAGAACTGCACGGAGCAACGCACAGAGGGTCGCAAGACGATGTGCCAGTGACTACTGGCTGCAACTGTGCGAGGACATCCAGCGTTCAGCCGACTGCGGAAATGTTCGTGGTATGTTTGATGGGATCAAGAAGGCAGT
>CM065741.1:8965815-8978315 GCA_033310375.1 Conus canariensis
AATCTGGTGAACTGTTCTTCAGTGTCGTGCCCTGATGTCTCCACACAGAGAAGAAGAAGAAGAAGAAGAAGAAGAAGAAGAAGAAGAAGAGAGGAAGGGAGAAGACGAAAAGAAGAGGAGGAGAGAAGAAAAAGGGAAGAAGAAGAAGAAGAAGAGAGAAGAAGAAGAGAGGAAGAAGAAGAAGAAGAAGAAGAAGAAGAAGAAGAGAAGAAGAAGAGGAGGAAGAAGAAGAAAAGAGGAGAGAGAAGAAGAATAGAGAGAGGAAGAGAGAGAAGAGAGAGAGAGAAGAGAGAGAGGAGGAGAGGAGAAGAAGAGAGGAGAGAAGAAGAAGAAGAAGAAGAAGAAGAAAAAGGGAGAAGAAGAAGAAGAAGAAGAAGAAAAAGAAGAGGAAGAAGAAGAGGAGGAGGAGAGGAGGAGAAAGAGAGAGGGAGGAGGAGGAGGAAAGGAGGAGAAGAGAGACGAGGAGGAGGAGGAGGAGGAAAAGAATCAGATGATGAGATGATGATGATGATGATGATGATGATGATGCAGTGACATCACTTTGCATTTTCAGACGATAGAGTCTATCTCATCCTCTTAGTCATCACGCCTATTTTCTCCTGCTTTCACCGCCTTTTGACACCAACACAGTTCCATACGGGCAAGGAAAGAGAAAGGGTGAGTGGACCTTTGTGGTGGCTAAAGTGACTCTCGCAGGTCGGTGGTCAACGGACTGTGAAATGAATTGACCCACTCACTGTCAAGTAGCTTTCAGTGGAAAGGGCAGGCTTCCCTCCGGCGTTGTCACCGTTATCGCGTGGCGAGTTCTGCTGAGAGGTGGCATTTCAAGCAGACGGTGCCTGGGTGGCAGTAGGCGTGGGACAGCTTTGATCACCTTCTACGCTTCAGCAATAACGACAGGCTGCACACCAAAAATTAAAGAGTCAAGGCCATGCTTGAGAAGTCGAGTAATTATAGACTAGTGTAATAAGTTTGTTTGAGAATTTTCATTGTGTCCGAAAGATGCTTCTCCTCATTTTCTTTAATGTGGCCATCAAGGTACAAGCCAGGTGCTTCCAAGTATACAGTTTAAAATCAAAAGAATGGGACTATTATGGCGCGGTTTCCCGCTGGTGGTAAGAATAAGGTAGTTAGAAGGCCTGAAATGCGACGTCAGTTAAGGGGAAGGTCATGTATTTGAAAATGGTATGTGATTTCATCGGTAACCATCCCCCCCCCCCCCCCCCCACCCCCCAAAAAAAAAAAAAGGGGGGGGGGGGATAATTGGTGGGGAGTTGCTCTTTTATCAAGTATCAGTTTAACATCAAATGCTTGTTCCATCGTATGCTAAGCATAATTACGCTTAAACGGATTTTATGGTGTTTATGTGTTGTTCGACTTCAGCTTCGACACCTTCCGGAAAACGCTCAATGTAATAAACCCTCAATGTATGAACCTCACTGTGATAACCTCAATGTGATGAACCATCACTGTGATGAACCGCAATGTGATGAACCCTCAATGTGATGAACCCGCAATGTAATAAACCCTCAATGTGATGAACCCTCACTGTGATGAACCTGCAATGTAATAACCCTCATGTGATGAACCCTCACTGTGATGAACCCGCAATGTAACAAACCTCAATGTATAACCTCAATGTGTGAACCCTCACTGTGATGACCCGCAATTAATAAACCCCATGTGATGAGCCTCAATGTGATGAACCCTCACTGTGATGAACCCGCAATGAATAACCCTCAATGTGATAACCCTCACTGTGATGAACCCTCACTGTGATGAACCCGCAATGTAACAACCCTCAATGTGATGAACCCTCAATGTGATGAACCCTCACTGTGATGAACCTCACTGTGATGAACCGCATGTAATAAACCCAATGTGAGACCCTCAATGTGATGAACCTCATGTGATGAACCCGCAATGTAATAACCTCAATGTATGAACCCGCAAATGTAATAAACCCGCAATGTGATGAACCCTCAATGTGATGAACCTTCAATGTAATAAACCTCAATTCATGAACCTCAATGTGATGAACCCGCAATGTGATGAACCGCAATGTAATAAACCCGCAATGTATAACCTCAATGTGATGAACCCTCACTGTGATGACCCGCAATGTCATAAACCCTCATGTGATGACCCTAATGTGACCTCGATGTGATGACCCTCGTGCAATAACCCGCAATGCAATGACCTCAAATTGCTGAGCCCTGATATGATAAACGTCGATGTGATGAACCTCAATGTAATGAATCCTCAAGCTGATGAAGCCTATACGTGATGAACCTCAATGTAATACAACCCATGTGATGAACCTCAACGTAATAAACCTTCAATGCAATGAACCCTCAATGTGAAGAACTTGTCCGGGCACTAACTCACGTAAAGTGCCAACAGGTAGAAGAGGGAGGGGAAGGGAGGGAGGGGAAAGGACGGGAGAGGGATGGGGGGGATTAAGAGGGGTGTAGGGGAGGGGCTGGGTTATGGGCGTAGGGGTGGGGTGGTGTCTCGAAGAAAAGAGAGGGGGACCCTTCAATACGGTAGCATGCTAGGTAAGTAATAAACGTTTTCCATCCTTTTTTTCCCGCGGGAAAACAGTGATCAATGTATAAGAGAACAGAGATAATAAAGAAGATTATCAATCATTGTCACTGGTTTTCCCCGAGGAAAAGGGGTGTTACTGTGGAAGAAAACCACGTCATATTGAGGGTTCATCACGTTATGTTTCATCACATTATGGTTCATTACATTGAGGCTTCATTACGTTGAGGATTCATTAGAATATAATAGAATAGAATAAATGTTATTGTCATGAAACCTCAGGGTTTATCGGATACAATATGGTTATCATAGAAGAACAAAACAATCATACACAAATTTCCCTCGTAATGACCGAGTTTCTCCGTAGTCATTAACTGGCTTTGAACAATATTTGAAGCATTAATGTTAAGACATTGTATGCCCTTCATTAAAATATTTCTGTTGGCATCAAACGTTTCACAGTGATCAAGAAAATTAACTTCGTCTTCCAATACATTACAACGATTGCAAAGTCTTTGATCTCCAGACATATGCAGATGTTGTCCATTTTCTATTCCTAAGTCATGGGCGCTGATCCGAAGTCTTGTTAACGCTTGTCTGTGCCTCAGATCTGCAACAGTGATTAAATAATTTTCTGTTTCATATTCTTTTGCAATGGTGTTGTAAAAATTAAGTTTTGATGAGTTGTTTTTCTTGTCTTTCCAATATGGAATATATTCATGTTCTAACTTTTCAGATATTACAACTTTTAGTCTCCGTATATTGAACGTAAACTGATTTGTCCAAACATGGCCCATATTCATGTTTATCATTACATTGAGGGTTTATTACATTGAGGGTTCATTACATTGAGGATTCATCATATTGAGGGTTTTCCGGAGGGTGTCGGAGCTGAAGTCGAAGAATAACCTTAACGTCTTATTGGCTGAAGCCTTTAAGAAATCAGTACTGTCACTGTTGTTGTTGTTGTTGTTGTTGTTGTTGGCTTTTGTTGTTGTCGTCGTCGTCTTCGTCGTTTTGCCTTCCAAGAAAAGAATAAAGTGATTTTCCGAGAAAGCAGGAATTATAACTTTTTTGTTGTTGTCAGGGCTAACAACCAGTTCTGTCTTGAAAAGAAGGAAAGCAATTGATACTCTTTCTAAGATAAACACTGATTTTCCTTGTTTGTG
The DNA here is from genome assembly GCA_033310375.1 of Conus canariensis. Classification (NCBI taxonomy): domain Eukaryota; kingdom Metazoa; phylum Mollusca; class Gastropoda; order Neogastropoda; family Conidae; genus Conus; species Conus canariensis. The sequence goes on from CM065741.1 coordinate 8,969,532, forward strand.
TAATAATTTTTGTTTTCCTAATTAAGGAAAGTATTTCTCATTCTTCAAAAGACCAATGATATCAGGGAAACAATTGCATTTCCTATTTAGAAAAAAAAATCGGAAACAAACAAGAAATCAAGGACAGTACTTCCTGGCACAGGGCACAGTGAGAATCAGTGATATGTTGGGAAATATAATCACCGCTCTGGGGACCATAATCGTGTTCCTTTTCAAGAGAAGGACAAGAATTATCAATAACCCTGTACAAACGATATGCTGCCATATCACTCTGGGAAATCTAGCTGCCTTTAGGCAGCTAGATTCTTCCTGTAACTTTCGTGTAAAGGCTTGGAAAGGGGAGGGGAGATAATGCAAAGAGGCTTAGGAAGACGACAGTGAGAGAGGTAACACAAAGAGGCTAAGAAAGACGACAGTGAGAGAAGAGATTAGATAAGTGTGGCGGCAGGGAGGAAAGCGGGAGAGGGGGCAGGGGGAGGGGGGGGGGGTGAAGGAGGAGGATGAAGTTGGAGCGGGGAGAAGGTAGCCTATGTGAAACACCTGGGTCGACAAAACATTGGTGGGACGTCTCGACACGTTGCCTCGGGGGTGGCTGGTGAGAGAGGTGGGGATAAGTGGGAGTTTCCGGTGTAACAGCCCATTCTCTCCCCCCCCCCCCCCCCCCCCTCTGGAACTTACCTCTGGGTAAATATGCAGGCTAACACAATTTTTTTAAAGGCGAGTGTGCGTGTTGGGAAAAGGCAGAGGAAAACCCTGAATAACCCTGTCTGTTTGAAGGGTGGGGTGGGGTGGAGGAAGATTCCAAATAGTCCTAGACTGACCCTTTGGAGGGGGAGGGGGGGATAAATCCAGGCTAGCCCAAACTTACCCCCTCGGGGTAAGTTCCAACTAGGGGAGGTAAGTTCTAGCTAGTCCTAGAATGACCCCCGGGGGTAAAAGCAGGCTAACCCAGACTTACCCCGGGGTAAGTTCCAGAGGGGGGTAAGAACGGGCTGTTACACCGGCGTTTAACTTTAGTGTGTGTGTGTGTGTGTGTGTGTGTGCTGTGGCGCGCGCGCGCGCTCGCGACCTATAGTTTCGCTGCCAGTTCGATCGCCGCCTTTTTGTGTACTATTGCCGTGTATATACATATATACATACATATATGAACACACACACACACACACACACACACACACACACACACACGCACACACACAGATAATAATATATATTATATATATATATATAGATAGAGAGAGAGAGAGAGAGAGAGAGAGCATGGCTTTCCAGGCCGCGGTAGTCACAGTCAGGCAGCGCTCCTTCGCCGATCGCCCCACATCTCCAGGAGCCGTCCTCCGGCGACACAGGCCAGACCCGCCGTCACCCACATGGCTGGAAGGTTGTCTGCGCCGCCCGACACTGATCTCTCACATCAGTGTCCCTCAAAGGAGAGTTGCCACCTCTCCCCTGCTATGCCACACTCGCAGCGAACTGTTTCCCACCCCAGCTCTTGATCCCTTCAGTAGTATCTTCCTCCCCCCCCCTCCCCCCCCCCTCCCCCCAGTCCTCCATTTATTCTCCTTTCCTCTCAAACTTCCTTAAGGTCCACTGTTCACTCCTTTAGCCCCCTCGTTCTCTGCGTGGCTACGCTCTCTGCCCTCTGTTTTCTTCCTGCCCCCTCCTGCTTCTGCTCTCTCTCTCTCTCTCTCTCTCTCTCTCTCTCTCTCTCTCTCTCTCTCTCTCTCTCTCTCTCTTAAAGACAATACTCTGAACATCGTCCAGTCCTGTTTATGGTATTGACATTGTGTGCCTATGCACGCGCGCGAGCGTGTGTGTGTGTGTGTGTGTGTGTGTGTGTGTGTGTGTGTGTGTGTGTGTGTGTGTGTGTGTGTGAGCGTTTGAGCTGATTAATGATTACGGCAGTTCAACAGGCTACTAGTGTATCCCATGTTCAATTACTTTTACGTCATTCCAATGCAACAGACACCTTTTCAAAGATTTTCTTCTTTTTTTTTTATTATTTGAATAAAAGAAAAAAAGAAAATAAAAATAAAAATCAAATAAATCGCGATAAAATATTGAATAGAAGCATCAATTTATCAGAGAAAAGAACAGATGATGAAAACAAAGAAATGACCTTAGTGAATAATCCCTGTGATGGAAAGAATGGGTGTTTGTGGAGCAAAACATGTTTTGTAAGAGTGCCTGTCTTTGATGTACGTAGAGAGAGAGAAGAGAGAGAGAGAGAGAGAGAGAGAGAGAGAGAGAGAGAGAGAGAGACAGAGACAGAGACAGAGAGAGACAGAGAGAGATGGGGTGGATAGTGAAGTGCGAGAAGCGATGCAGGGAGACGAGTATGTAGCGTGGCAGACAGGGTAGGGGACAGTTCTTTGGATGGGTGGGTGAATGGAGACACAGGGTACCCTGTCCCCCATGCGCCGACAGGGAAAACAAGCAGAAGATGCAAGGCATTCTTTTCTAGCTACATATCAGCCTCTTCAGAAAGCACTTAAGACCTCATGGCGAAAGCACGGCCGTGTCTGCAGTTGTACTGTCATGACCTGTCACGAAACAGCAACGAGTCAGGCTACGGGATGCACACGGCAGTTACTTGACGGTGGCGTTCTTGGCCGGTGGGCTCTGCCGTCGTGAAATACGGGCTGGCACACCCATGGGGACGCTCCGTGGAGGTTGTGTCGTGTCACACCCAGTGGCCATTACACAATGGCATTACCAGGGAGCAGTTATGTTCCTTCACGTGTTCATGGAATGCCCTGTGCGTGCCTGTAGCCTATGTGAATACAGCGCAGCCTTCCGAGGGTAGCGCAGGATTGCTCCCAGCTGGTTTGTTCGGCGGTTGAAGACAGTACTTCTCCGAGTTCTACCCGCACCTTCGAGTGTTCTTTTCATTTTGTTCAAGATACGTGTCAACCTCTTCAAAGCCAAAGACGGAGGGCGCTCTCGCTTCTCCTAGCTGTAATCGCCATTAGCGGCCCATACCATCGGCGGCATTTGTTGTTAACACGCAGCATCCTGTCGCTGCTAGGTGATAAGTTAGGCGTGAAGGATACCACAAACACTGATGGACCACACACACAACACAACACACACAACAGGCGCGCGCGCGCGCATGCACGCACGCGAACACACACACACACACACACACACAACACACACACACACAACACACACCACACACACACACACAGAGTCCGCACTCCACCTCTTTTTCCCGCCCCTTTTCATGTGTTGTGTGTGTTGTGTGTGTGTGTGTGTGTGTGTGCGTCGTGTGTGTGTGTGTGTGTGTGTGGGGTGTGTGTGTGGTGTGTGTGAGAGAGAGAGAGAGAGAGAGAGAGAGAGAGAGAGAGCAATGCTGACTGACGTTCGTCTGTTGTACTGCTCCAGATCATCCACCTTGTCTTTAACGGCTGTCATCTGGCCATCGTTTTCGGACAGTTGTTCTTTGAGTACAGCTGTTTGTGGTTTCTAATCACTTCTGTTACCCGTCTGGCAGCACTGGTGGCAGTAATGTCCACAAAAATCAGGATCACTCTATACAGAGTCCAGGGTCTCTTTCAAGGAATCTGCATTGTCACTACTTCTGAAGTCGTGCTTTGAGAGGGAGAGAGAGAGAGGGTGGGGGAGGGAGAGAGAAAGAGAGAGAGAGAGGAGGGAGAGAGAAAGAAAGAAAGAGAGAGAGAGAGAGAGAGAGAGAGAGAGAGAGAGAGAGAGAGGAGAGAGAGAGAGCAATGCTGACTGATGTTCGCCTGCTGTACTGCTCAAGATCATCTACCTTGTCTTTAAGGGCTGTAATCTCGCCATCGTTTTCGGACAGTTGTTCTTTGAGAACAGCTTTTTTTTTTTTTTTTTTTTAAATTATTTCTGTTACCTGTCTGGCAGCACTGGTGGCAGTAATGTCCACAAAAACCAGATCACTATAAGATCATGTCTCTTCAGATCTCATTATCACGTCAGCTTTAGAGAGAGAGAGAGAGAGAGAAGAGAGGAGAGAGAGGAGAGAGGAAGGAAAGGAGTAGTCAAGTCAAATAAGTCAAGAAATGTTTAATGTCACTCGCCACATGGGACCAATACCACAAGAATATTTAGATGAATAAACTGCATCCGTAGGTTTAACGCTTTGTAAACAAAATTCGATAAACGTAAAACAATACTTTCGTTTTCACTTGACATAAGTGGTAGAATTTAAACATACATGGCTTATGGAAATACATGGGCTAAATGAATTCGTTTCTTATTTCATCGTACATTGGACACAGAAGAACAAAATGTATTTCAGTTCTGGTCTGTTTCTGCAGGACGGACACAATTTATCATTATTACTGTTCTCTATATACTGTAAGAAATGTGAATTCAGAGGAGACATTTCCCAATCCGAAATCTTGCAAATGTTTTTCGAATCTGTACGTTCTTAACAAGATACATATAAGGGCTGAGAATCAAAGTGCTCTTGAATTGCGAACAAACACTGTAAAATTGGTGAGACTGCAAGGAAGCATGCCAATTCTGTTTATAGCAATCGATTAATCTCTGTTTGAATTCTCTCATAAACAAATTAATGCTTCCAACACACTGTGCCTCCCAAACGACACCAAAACCAAATTCATATAAAACATTACGAATTTTGCAGGCCCAAGTGGTATAGTTTTGCCTCTGCAGGGACAAAAGCATTTCATACGCCTTTTTTGGATACCTATCATAATTCATATATACCACCCTCAGCCAAAATTTAACACACCTAGAATATGTGTTGACAAAAATGGGAAATCTACCAATTTCTCCATATACTAAATGTCTTGGAGACTTTGGATGAACACTCATAAACCTTTTCAATGCAGACAGATGCACTCTTTTAATGCACTCTTGGTCCTGTGTCAGTCCCAAAGTTTCTGAGCGTACGTCAAATTGGCTGAATCTGACAATCAAACATTTTCAAGAATATGTTTGGAGAATGTTCTCCAATGGACCATAGAAGTTTCATAATAACACAAATACCCTTTTTAACGCAATCTGCCAGATCTTGTATTGTAGGCTGAAAAGATAGATTTGTTGTTAGATATATCCCTAGATATTTGTACATGCTCACAATTTTTAACTTTTCTTCTCCAAAATACTATTCTTTATTCATGGAAAGATAGCCACCGTTTCTGTAAACATTAATATTACATTTCTCCAAGTTAACTATCAAATCTAGGTGCTTAGACGTGTTGTAAAGTATATTTAGTTGTGTCTGCAGACCTACCACGCTATCTGAAAATAATGCTACATCGTCAGCGAAGAGCAGAATAAACAGTTCTACAATATCAGGATACAGCTGAATTCCATGTCTACCATTACTGATGACGTCTTTAGTTAGCTCATTAATGAACAAGGAGAACAGGACAGGTGAGCATACTTCACCTTGCTTAAGGCCATGTGGGCAGAAGAAAATTTCAGATTGATCACCACCTGCCCGAACACGAGTCTTAACAACAGCGTACATGCTTTCTATTGCCCAGGCAATTTTTCATTTAATACCATTGTTGCTTAAAGTTTTCCATAGTTTCTCTTTATGAACTGTATCAAATGCTTTACGGAAATCAATAAAAGCAACATCCGATTTTCTGTGTCTTACAAGCTGTTTCTGAATCAGTGCCATGGGCGTAAAAACATGATCAGAGGTACTATGCTTTGCTCTAAATCCAGCTTGTTCTTCACTGATTATTTTTATCATCGATCCATTTAGTATTTTTTTTTAATTTAACACAAAGCTATACAATTTGCTACATACATTCAGCAGTGAGACTCCCCTGTAGTTGTCAGGCCCATTCATATCCCCTTTCTTAAATACAGGGTGTAAGACTGACAAGGACCATTCATCTGGATACAGGCCATTGTCAAAAATGTGATTGAAAAATTTAATCAAGAAAGGTACAATAATGTCAACACTGTATTTGTACAGATCTCCTAGCATATCATCCGGTCCAGTCGCTTTTTGTCTCTTTAATGCTTTATTTGCACTTTTTGTTTCATGATCAGATATTTTCTCGTTTAGAGGGTCAACATTAATATCAAAGTCAACGTCGGAGACACATTCAAAACGATCGCGACCAACATTGCCCCGATCATTTTCATTTGCAAGACTATTAAATACATCATCAAAGTGGTTATACCAGTCTTCAATGGAAATCATTGGTTGGGTAGATTTAGGTTTGACAGATCGAATGGTATCCCAGAATTTCTTTGGATTCTTCAAATTATCTTGTAAAGACATTATAATATTTTCTTTATAGCTTTTTTTCTTTTCCCTGATTAACTCCTTATAGGCTGTTCTCTTTACACACTATACTGCCTTGTCCTGATCATTATGGGACCTTGAACTCCTGTGTAAATCTATTCTTAATAATTTTCTGCTTTGTTTGCACTCAAGGTCAAACCAGAAACTATTTTTCTCGGTTTCAAGGAATATATACTGTTCAAAAAAAGAAACGCAACAAATGATATTTTGGAATACGATGCAATATTTACATATTCCCAACATGAAAGATGTTGACAAATAGCAGAATTGATTCACCCGTTCCTCTGCCATGTCAGTGTACAAGTTCAGCGCATGCCGTGCGATAAACACGTGCTGGTGGGCTAAAATCTAGCGCTGCAAACTTTCGACTGTCGACGGATTTGCAGACGGGAAATTCACGTGCAAAGCACAGAATACAATACTGACAACACCTCAATAGCAGGGTATAAAAGGGGTTTGGCTCCATTGAAAAATGAAACCAGAAACGAAAGGAAAGAATGCCAAATCTGAATAACCAACAACGAGAAAATGCGATAGGCCGGTTGCAGGCCGGACAGAGTCAAGCGGCTGTTGCCAGACATTTCAATGTGGCCAGAAGCACCATCAGTAGGCTTTGGAACCGGTTTGGAACGACGGGGTCAACAGCAGATCGACCTCGTTCAGGACGGCCAAGGTGCACAACCCGAGCCCAAGATCGCTACATTACGCTCCGCCATGTTCGGGATCGTTTCCTGTGTGCCTCCTCTACAGCCCAGGCCATCCCTGGCCACAGATGTGTAAGCGGGCAAACCGTACGCAATCGTCTACATGCTGTTGGAATGAGGGCTCGAAGACCTGTCCGAGGACCCGTTATGACTCAGCGTCATCGCCAGGCACGACTTCAATGGTGCATGCAACATCTTCCCTGGGCTGTTCATCGTGAATGGAGACAGGTTTCATTCAGCGACGAATCACATTTCCTGCTGCAACGCCATGACCGGAGGAGGAGGGTCTATCGCAGAACGAATGAACGCTATGCACAGAACTGTGTTGATCAGGCACCTCCCCATGGTGGTGGAGGGGTAATGGTATGGGGAGCCATCAATTTCAGTGGCAGAAGCCCCCTAGTACTGGTCCAGGGACGACTTAATGCTCAGTGCTACATTGCAGAAATCCTCCAGCCTCACGTTCTTCAACTCCTGGCTGCTCCTGGTTCCATATTCATGCATGACAATGCTCGGCCACACTCAGCCTGCTTAACACATTTCCTAGCTGCCAACAACGTCAATCTCCTTCCCTGGCCCTCTATGTCACCGGATTTAAACCCAATTGAGCACATTTGGGATGAGTTGGATCGCCGAGTCCGTGCCCGAGTTAATGCCCCTACAAATGAACAAGAGTTGTTGCAGGTTCTTCAGGAGGAGTGGGACACCATTCCACTGCGCGTCATCTGCAGTCTGCTGCGATCCCTGCCCAGGCGACTTTAAGGTGTGATTGCTGCACAGGGAGGACACACACGCTACTGACGTTCGAAAGGTGTGAGCTCTTCTGTGATGACTTTTTGGCACTGTTTTTTTCAACACAAAATCAGATGAGCCATTATGTTTCAATCATCTCCACTTTAACGGTGTTTTGCAGTTACCGGAAAATGTACAATGTTTTGAAAATAGTAAAGGCAGGTGACCAATTGCTGCTGTTGCGTTTCTTTTTTTGAACAGTATAGTTTTCTTCATACATTCCCCAGCATATCTGAAGCACTCATGAAGTCTGCACAGGGCAAGGTTTATATCAGACTCTATCAAAAAATATTGCCTCGTTCAACAGACCTTGGACATAACGTAGCATGTTTTTGGTCCTCCCATTTATACTTCGAAATAGTAGTCCTGTTAATTTCTTTTCTTTCTACAACACATTCATTACTGTCACTAGTAAATGCTAAAATCACCACTGCATATTTAGATTCAACTTTATAAATTATGTTAAAGTCGGCACATCGAGAAAGTAACCCACGTGAAACAACGAAGTAATCTAGAACACTACTACCGGTTGGAGAAATAAACGTAAAATCGCCTGGAAATTTTAGTGCTCGCAAGCCATTTACAACAGACAAACCAGACATTTCACACACAGTGATCAAATAACGAACAAAAGGGTTCATAGTAGCATCTCTTGATTCCCTAGGTATACTTTCATCCGAACTGTGTGAACAGTGGAAGTCAACATGGGATAGCATATTACACATTTCGTCCACGAGGCCAGAGCCACTGGCATTAACAGAGCCAGTTCTTGGGTTTAGGTCGCCAAATACAATCAGTGGTAAATCACCATTTACTCTAATTAGTTCAGAGAGGCAGTCATCCAGCATAGAAACTCCATTATATATATAATATATATATATATATATATATATACAAATCAAAACAAGTATCAGAACCTCGCCCACCTCTGATCGTGACACACAACCCTTCCAACCCACCATTGAGATCCTGGACACGAGAGCTACATCACAGCCTCATCACTAACAGCGA
>CM065741.1:8983315-9028116 GCA_033310375.1 Conus canariensis
CAAGCTGGTCATTGTGAGATAGGGCCATACTCATCATATCAAGAAGAGTATTTAATTTGTCTTCTAACCGTGCATTTCGACTGTTAAGGTTCACTTCTAGATCTTTAATGAATTCAGGAGTGTTGACAAGGCCTGGATTAGATTCAATATCCCCACATCTCAACAAGAGGAATCTGAGATTAGGAGGGGGAGCACTGGAAATCGCATGAACGAAAGGGGAGAAAATTTCAGTTGATAATGGGAATGGATGGCAATCAAGGCAGGGAGGGGAGCAGAAAGACACAGTATTATGCTCGGCAGACAGAGGAAAGTCATCGTTCATACTGCGCTTTGCCCTGAACACATCTCCGCACACTGTCATATGCAGGCAGAAAGGGGCGCTGAACAGCATCATTGTTGACAGCAACAGCCACGAAACCAACACTGCCACCTCTTGTCCATTGTGCACATGGCAAACAAACGGCTCACAACCACTGTCTCTGCACAATGATTTCATCATTGTTTAAATCATACTTTTGATAAAAGTTGTAGCAAACTGACCTATTGCACAACGATAGCTCTGTAAGTCTACTGCCATGTCCAGTCACTAACACTCAACAAGCCTTCCAGTGAGCAGTAAACACACACAGTGTAGGAAACTGGAAACGGAGCGAATTGTAAACATGTCTGCACTCGATGACTGCTCAGCTCAGACAAAAAGAGAGAGAAAGAGGGGGGGGGGGGAGGGGGGAGGGAGGGAGAGAGAGAGAGAAAGAAAAAGAGAGAGAGAAAGAGAGAGGGAGAGAGAGAGAGAGAGAGAGAGAGAGAGAGAGAGAGAGAGAGAGGAAGCGAGACAGAGAGAGAGAGAAAGAGATAGAAAGAGAAAGGAAAAGAGAGAGAGAGAGAGAGAGACAAAGAGAGAGAGAGACAAAGAGAGAGAGAGAGAGAGAGAGACAGACAGACAGACAGACAGACAGACAGGCGGACAGACAGACAAACGGACAGACAAGGGGTGTGTCGTGAAATGAGGGGGGCAAGGGCAGGAAGACGTGTAGCACTGCAACCACGGTGGGCTAACTCGTGGCCTCCGTGATGTAAATTTCTATCATTGAGGCCACGGCTAGCTGCGTTGGTGGATGGGAGAATGGAGATACAGGGTACCAGGTCCACGGGGCGCCGACGGCCGGCGACATCAAACAGTCAGAAAACTTGGCAGTACTACCTTTCCACCCTCAAGTTAAGCTCTTCAAAGTCAGCCGACTGCGCGCTAGTAGCCTGGCCTCGCTAATCGTAATCGTCATCACCATCAGGGACTTGCGTCACACAATCAGTACACAGTCATCAGCCCTCGGCTGGGCGGCTGTGTTCTAGTAGGTAGTGCTCTCTCTCTCTCTCTCTCTCTCTCTCTCTCTCTCTCTCTCTCTCTCTCTTAAAAAAAAAAAAAAGAAAGTGTGGAAGAAAACGGTGAGGATGCACAATCAGCAAATTAAAAAAAAACAAAAAAACAACTCTTTTGTCTGTATTACGTTCAACAGCTTGGCAACATGTCGTGGAATAAACTGTACCAGAAGGCAGTCAGAATGGATGAGTTGGTCGCTGGTTTAATGCATACAAACATTGTAAGAATTTTTTTTTCAATATTTCAGCACCATTTTTTTTTTCAAACCAGGCATTTTCCAGACATATCAGCTTTGGAATGAAGCCATCAAATTAGTCAATTTCTTTGTCATTTATTTTATCATTATTAATTTTTATATTTATTTATTTATTATCTCTTTATTTACCTATGTATTTATGTATTCATTTATTCATATATTTATTTATCTATTTATTTGTCTGTTTATTTATACATTTATTTGATTGGTTTTTTTTTCTCACTCCGGGTACTTGTTTTTGATGAGAAACTTTTCACCTCGCACCTGCATATCTTGGAGTGTCTCTCTTGCACGAGGAATTTTGTGGTCCTTATACTTCTCTTTGACATACGTCGATACACTATGAGTTGACACATGTCCATATACACTGGGTTTACATATGTGTATAGATCCCAAATAGACATGTTTTCACTTATCCCGAGTTGACGCATGTTGACACTAGTCCTTATACCCCGAGTTGGCACTTGTCTATATGCCCCTCTTTGACACGATGTCCATATATCCGTCGTTGACACATGTCCATATACCCCTCTGTGACACGATGTCTATATATCCGTCGTTGACACATGTCCATATATCCCTCGTTGATGCATATCCATAAATCCCTGGTTGACACATATCCATATACCCCTCTTTGACACATATCATACACCCCTCGCTGACACATATCATATACCCCTCTTTGACACATGTCATACACCCCTCTTCAACACATATAATACACTCCTCTTTAACACATGCCCATATGCCCATCTTTGACACATGTCCATATACCCCTCTTTGACACATGTCTATATACCCCTCATTGGCACATGCCCATATACCCTTCGTTGACACATTTGATATATCTCACGTTGACACATGTCCATATACCCTTCGTTGACACATGTCCCTGTACCCCTCGCTGACACATGTACATACACCCGAGCTGACACATGTCCATATACCCCTCATTGGCACATGCCCGTATACCCTTCGTTGACACATGTTGATATATCTCACGTTGACACATGTCCATATACCCCTCACTGACACATGTACATACACCCCGAGTTGACACATGTCCATATGCCCCGAGCTGGCGCATGTCCATACACCCTAAGTTGACACATGTCAATATACCTTAAAATGGAACTTGGACATACACCTTAAGATGACACTTGGACATATACCCTAAGTTGACACATGTCCATATACCTTAAAATGGCACTTGGACATACACCTTTAGATGACACTTGGACATATACCCTAAGTTGACACATGTCCATATACCTTAAAATGGCACTTGGACATACACCTTTAGATGACACTTGGACATACACCCTGAGTTGACACATGTCAATATACCTTAAAATGGCACTTGGACATACACCTTAAGATGACACTTGGACATACACCCTGAGCTGACACATGTCAATATACCTTAAAATGGCACTTGGACATACACCTTTAGATGACACTTGGACATACACCCTGAGCTGACACATGTCAATATACCTTAAGGTGGCAATTGAACATATACCCTGAGTTGACACTTGTCAATATACCTTAAGATGGCAATTGAACATATACCCTGAGTTGACACATGTCCATATACCTTAAGATGACACTTGGACATATACCCCAAGTTGATACATGTCCATATATCCGAAGTTAACATATGGACATGCACCCAAAGTGACTCATGTACATATTTCACAATTTGACACATGCACATATACACAAAGTTGACACATGTACATATACCTCCAGTTGTGATATTGCCATATATTCTGAGTTAATACATATCCACGGTGAGTTGACACAAGCTAGCTGATACGTGTATTTGTATATCCCGAGTTGACACATATACATACATACATACATGCATACATACACACACACATACATACATACATACATACATACATGCATGCATGCATGCATGCATGCATGCATGCATGCATACATACATACATACATACACACACTCCGAGTTGATATACGTCTATACAATACACTCCAGGCTGACATATTTCCATACACTCCGAGCTGAACATTTATCCTCAGTGGAAAGGTGCATACACCCCGAACTGACACATGTCCGGACGACTCGTGTTAACACATATCCATACACACAGGGTCTACACATATCCATAGACTCCCAGCTGGCATATGTCCATACACCCCTAGTTCAAATGTACATACACACTGAGTCGACACATGTCTATCACACGATGACGTGTGTCCATACACCCCGAGTAGATGCATATCCATGACACATGACCATACATTCCAAGATGAACATATGAACATTTACCCTGAGTTGAAACGTACATACATCCCAAGTTGACGCGTCAAAAAAAATCGTGTTGACTTATATCTGCACACCCCGAGTGGACACATGCCCATGCAATCCATGTTGACACATGCCCGTACACTCCATATTAATATAATTCAAACAGCCCTTGTTGACACATGTCCACACACCCCATGTTAAAACATGTCCATGCACTCCATGTTGACACATGTCAATACACCCCGTGTTAACACATATCCACACACCCTGTGTTAACACATGTCCGTACACTCTGTGTTGACACATGTCCATACACCCCGTGCTGATACATGTCTGTACACCCAGTGTTGACATGCCCATACACGCTATGTTAATTCATGTCCATACACCCTGTGTTAATTCATGTCCATACACCATGTATTGACACATATCCATACGCCCTGCGTTGACACAGATCCTTACACCCCAAGTTGACACATGTCCATACACCTCTTCTTCATCTTTTTCCTCTGCGGTCAATCGTTTTTGGTTGTATCAGGTCTTCAGTCTTGTTTCCACGATGAAATTCACAGTCTTGCCGAGGTCGTGAGGCTGTCCCAAAACTGTATCTGCAGTTCTGCATCTTCTGGCCAGGTCTGACGCCGTAGAACATCATGGGCTGAACAGTGTTAGAGGATTTGTATTGGGGTCTGCGATCCAGTGCCGCATGGACATTCGTCTTTGTGGGCAATCTTCATTCTGCTGAAGTGGTTCAGCAGTCGGCAGTGGCCAGGTCTCAATCTGAAGAAGATTATTTGCTGGTATCTCTGGAACAGATGGATTGGATCAGCACCACTGTCTGCACCCAGCCATCTCTTTCACTGGTTTTGATACTGGTTGTGATTTGACCTTTCTGTAGGTCATTGGGTGGTTGAACTGCTCCGTATTGATGACTGACTTGGATAGAGCATCAGCCTTCTCATTCGCAGTGATTCAACTGCAGTACAATGGTGCATACACCTTTGCTGATACATGTCCATACACCAGTGTTGACACATCTCCATACACCTGGCGTTGACACATGTCCATACACCCTGAGTTGACGTATATCCACACACCCCGTGTTGACGCATATATCCATACACCCCATGCTGACATATGACCATACATCCCGTGTTGACACATGTCCATACACCCCATGCTGACATATGTCCATACACCCCATGTTGACACATGTCCATACACCCCATGTTGACACATGTCCATACATCCCGGGTTGACGCATATCCGTATACCCAATGCTGACCTATGTCCATACATCCCGGGTTGACGCATGTCCATACACCCCGTGCTGACACGTGTCCATACACCCCACCTTGACACATATCCATACACTCTGTGTTGACACATGTAGGTACACCCAGTCATCTTCCTCTGCGGCCAGTTCTTTGGATGTGTCAGATCTTCAATTTTGTCGCCACGATGAAATCCTCCGTCCTTTTGAAGTCCTGACGGCTGCTCCAAAGCTGTATCTGCAGTTCTGCGCCCTCTGACTAGGTCTGACGCCGTAGAACATTATGGGCTGGACAGCGTTGGAGGGTGTGTTCTAGGGTCTGAGATCCAAAGCCACCCGGACATTCGTCTGTGTGGGTAATCTTCATTCAGCTGAGGTGGCCCAGCAGTCGGTAGTGGCCAGTTCTTAGTCTGAAGAGGATTGTTTGCTGGTATCTCTGGAGCTGACAGATTGGATCAGCACCACTGTCTGCACCAGCCTTCTCTTCCGCTGGTTTTGGTATTGGATGTGAATGACAGTTTTGGCCTCTCTGTGTAAGTCACCGGGTGGCTGAACTGCTCCATATTGCTGCCTGGCTTGGACAGAGCGTCAGCCTTCTCATCCTCACACATGTCCATACACCAATGTTGACACATCTTCATACACCTGGTGTTGACACATGTCCATACACCCTGAGTTAACATATATCGATACATCCTGTGTTGACACATGTCCATACACCCTGAGGTGACACATGTCTGTACGTCCTGTGTTGATACATATCCTGTTTATACACCCCATGTTGACACATGTCCATACACCCAATGTTGACACATGTCCATAAACCCCATGTTGACACATGTCCATACACCCAATGTTGACACATGTCCATAAACCCCATGTTGACACATGTCCATACACCCAATGTTGACACATGTCCATACACCTCATGTTGACACATGTCTGTACGCCCTGTGTTGATACATATCCATGCTTTCTGTGTTGACACCTGTTTGTACACCCCATGTTGACACGTCCATACACCCAATGTTGACACATGTCCATACACCCCGTGTTGACACAAATCCATACACCCCATGTTAATACATGTCCATACACCTCATGTTAATACATGTCCATACGCCCCATGTTGACACATGTCCATTCACCTCGTGTTAAAACATCCAGACACCCTGAGTTAACACAATTTCCATCCAGTCTGTGTTGACACATGTCCCATGCATCTCTTCTTCTTCTTCTTCTTCTTCTTCTTCTTCTTCTTCTTCTTCTTCTTCTTCTTCTGCTGCTGCTGCTGCTGCTGCTGCTCATTGGTTTTGGTTGTGTCAGATCTTCAATCTTGTTGCCACGATGAAATCCACAGTCCTTTCGAGGTCTTGAGGCTGCTCCAAAACTGCATCTGCAGTTCTGTACCTTCTGGTCAGCAAGTTTGATGCCACAAAACATCATGGGCTGGACAGTGGTGGAGGATGTGTTCTGGGGTCTGAGATCCAAAGCCACACGGATATTCTGTGTGGGCAATCTTAATACGACTGATGTGGCACATCAGTTGCTAGTGGCCAGCTCTCAGTCTGAAGACGACTGTTTGCTGGTATTTCTGGAACTGATGGACTGGATCAGTACCACTGTCTGCACCCAGCCTTCTCTTCCACTGGTTTAGATATTGGTTGTGGATGATAGTTTTGGCCTCTCTGTATGTCACTGGGTAGCTGAACTGCTCCATGTTGATGCCTGCCTTGGACAGAACGTGAGCCTTCTCATTCTCAGTGATCCCACAGTGGGATGGAATCCATTGCAGTACAATGGTGCAAACAGTCTTGCTGATACATGACTATACACCAATGTTGACGCATCCCCATACACCTTGCGTTGACACATGTCCATACACCCTGAGTTGACTTATATTGACACACCCCGTGTTTACACATGCCCATGGGCCCTTTGTTGACACATATCCATACACCAATGTCGACACATATCCGTGTACCCCGTGTTGACACATGTCCATACACCCTATCTTGGCACAAGTCTATACACCACTATTGACGCATGTTCATACACCCCGTGTTGACACATGTCCACACACCCTGTGTTGACACATGTCCGTACGCGCTATGTTGATACATGTCCACACACCCCGTGTTGACACATATTCATACACCCCGTGTCGACACATAGCCATAGAACCTATGTTGCCACATATGCATACACCCCATGTTGACACATATCTGTACATTCTGAGTTGACACTAACAGACACACTGAAACAAATACAGTGATCTGCTGTATGATTCGCTTTTTTTTTTAAACAGAAAAGTCGTGACTGTCATCGTCTCCTTTACAACAATTATCGAGTTCATCCTGAAAATAATGACAACGACATGTTGAGACCAATATGTCATATAAAACACCGGACTAACAAAGAGGACGGTTTGTCCTAGGGCAGAACCGCGAGTAACCGCGGTCCATTAGCCGCGTTTGTTCGCTTATTAAACCGGCCTATAATGTGGGAGTATGGCCTGATGTCGTCGCTAGTGTGTAACGGCCTTTAGATTCATGTCGTCGCTAGTGTAAGACGGCCTTTAGTTTCAGTGACCTTTGTACTCTTGTAGCCATTGCCCTTCCACTACCTGCATCCCCACCCCCAACCCACTTCTCTTAATCAGCTTACGGTTATAATAAAAGCAGCATTGCTGTTGTCATTGTAATTGTTGCTATTGTTGTGGATCTACTGTTGTTGTTAACATGGAGCATTGGTCCTTTCAGATGAATTAGTTGGCGTTTCTTGAAAAACAGAGAGAGAGAGACAGAGAGAGAGAGAGAGAGAGAGAGAGAGAGAGAGAGAGAGAGCGGGGGTGGGGGGGGGGAGGGAGGGAGAGAGAGAGGGAATGAAGGTACACCATACGCAAGAACTCCCCAAACACGCGTGGCTCCAATCAGCGCACAGAGTTGTACGCTGCGGCTTCGCTGATTGGCTGATAGTTTTTCCCGTGGCCGAGACTTACGTGGGTTGTTTGTCACAAGGTGGATTTAAACCCTGCACGCATTGTGGCAGTGTGTGGCAGTGTGCGTTCCTTCCTCTGCCTTGACAAGTGGTGGCAGGTGGGAAGAGACAGTCAGTTGCTGCTGGGTGGTGTATTCACTCCGTACACACAGCAACCGGTCACTCGAAGCACTGGCTCAAGTCTTCGTCCGAATTGGTCAGTAAGATCTCACTGAAGTCTACATGAGAGAGCGGTGTGGCATCGACCGTTTGGCCAAAACGAGCAGCTCTGCAGTCCCATCATCATTGCTCGACATGTTGAACCGGGTGGCGTCTTCAGCTTGACGTTTTTTGACCAGCTAGCGACTCGACGTGTAAAACACCGGTGTCGCCGTTTTTTGACCAGCTAGCGACTCGACGTGTAAAACACCGGTGTCGCCGCATCTCTCGTGGTAAGTTGCTTGTTTGTTTGCTTTTGTTTCCTTTTTTGTGATTAGGGTAAAGCTAGTGTCCTACAAATCCTTGGTTGGAAGAGATTAACATTTTTCGTCTGATCTAAGATTTTACAGAGGAAACATTTCTAACAAAATTTACGGTGTGTTTTTAGAAGGCGAATTTAAAAGGTGGTGGGAGTTTATTTAATTTTTTTTTCAAATGACTTGTGAGTTGACTTCATCGTGGTGGCAGCCCTGATCTGGCCCTTTGCGATCGGCTGGGCAAAAATCAACATTACCTTACCCATTGAGAACCTCATCCAAAATGAAGCCACATGCTTTGAAAAAAGCCTCGTCACGGTTCCAGAAAAAATGACTGCCGACATGATGAACTCGAAGTTCTAGTAAGTTTGAAGCTCCCTTTGACTTGACCCCAATGACTGGCGCTTCCATGGACTAAAAAAATAAAAAGTTCTTTGTGAAACCGCGAATCGAGAGACTGACACTATATAGGATCGTTAAACTAGGTTATCCCCATGTCTTTTTTCCGAACTGAACAATTCAGAGAAATTGGAAATGTTTTTTCCCCCACTATTAGATTGTTCGTCTAAGTATGTATTTGTCTGACTTTATTCAAGTTTAAAAGGCCGTGCCAGTCTTGAATAAAAGTTACTCTGTGTTAGGTTTTCTTGTGGGAGCAAAAGTTACCCCACTTGTTTACTGTTTATTAATTCAGAGAAAGTTCGAGACAGAAGACTGTCGCGATCACGCTTTAACACCGGTCAGTGTCAAAACTTGGGAAGAGAACGGCGAGGGAAGCAAGGTGGGGGTGAGGGGGGGGGGGGGGGGGAGGGTTCCCTCATGGGGTCTTTAATGATTAAAGCCGGCAGAAATATCGACACCCGACCAAGACCGCAGGATAACATGTTATCACAGCGTTGTAGGCCAAAGGGACTTGCAGGTATGGTGAGCCATGACACGCGTGACGTAAAGGTCCGTTTGTGGAGCCCGCTAGGGCAGTACGTCAGCCCCCTAAACAGAACAGTGACTCACTGAACGCGTCATTGAACTCCGGGTTGAGTCATTACGAGACGAGGGGTCAGTCATTCCTTCCAGTGTTTCTTGTTGATATTTTTTTTTTGTTTGTTTAATATATCCATGTCCGTTTTGAGATGTGAAGTTTAGGACTACATGTCTGCAGAGTGCATATTTCCCACACTATGGCCGATACACTGACTAAGAGGCTCTGATTTCCGAAATTTTGTACAGTTTATTTTTTGCCTTTTTTCCTCCTTGGCTGTTTAGTGATTCAATTTTTTTTAATCTTCTTCTTCCTAAAAGGCTGGTTCACTCAAAAACTAGTAGGTCACCATCTTTGTTTTTTTCCCTTTCTTCCTTTACTTCTTCCTTCCTTTCTATTTTTCTTTGTTTTTCCCCTTTCTTCCTTTCCTCCTTCCTTCCTTCCTTCGTTCTTTTCTTTGGTTTAAATAATCTTATTTCCGATTTGCAATAACATGCAGCTTTCCTTAGCTCTCGCTGATCAGTGAATTTTCCCGTCGTATGTGATTGGCTGCTATATTTAGAAAGGAGGTCACCTCAACTGCTGCTTGAGCAGCATTCGTGTATTTATTTGTTTTATTCATTTTCTCATGTAATTTGTTTTTGCCTCTTTCGTTCGCTAACGGAACAGTAATCGTCTTTTTTTTTTTTTAACGTTTGCTTTAGTTTATGCCTAGAGTCACCTCAGGGCGCAACCTGTGTAGGGATAACAAGAGTGGAAGCCGTACAGAGAGAGAGAGAGGTCTGGTGGGGAAGGAGGGGAGGGGAGGGAGATGTGTTGTCGAGCTCTAGATTTTGCCTTTCCACCCTCATCTTCCACTGCTACCCCCCCCCCCCCCTTCCTCACCACCCTCACCCCTCTCTACTCGTCTCTTCCCTCCCTTTCCTTTATGCGCACAGTAGCTATGGCAGCGGTTCTCCTTCAGCGTTCCAGTATCTGGTAGCGTGTGAACTCGTTTTACCCTGTTGGGATACTCACACTATACACGAGAGTCCAGTCAGCTCACTCCGACTTCGTTGTGTGTAGAAATTTGTGGGAAGAGGTTGTGGAAAAAGACTGAGATAAAAGATATGGTAAGAAAGGACAGTAGACGACAGTACAGCAAAGGAGGAGACGAGAGTTACTGAGAGCGATAGGCAAAGGGGACGTTACTAACACAGAATGTCCAGAAGGAGGGGGAACGTTTTGCACAAAAGACCCCCCCCCCCCCCCCCTGCCTCCCCGGTACCCCCACAGGGAAGCGGTTCTCAGAGGAGACAACGGGTGGGAAAGGGGTGAAAGGAAGGGACGGTCGGGGGTGGGGGGCGGGGGGGGGGGGGAGGGGGGAGGGGCCGATGGAGGGGAGGGAGAAGACTTTACAGCGGGCCTGGCTATCCCACGGTGACAGTTTTATGGCCTTTAGGACAGCAGCTGGCCAGAGGAAAGGAGGGAGAGTGTGTATAGCCCCAAGAAATGGACAGCGCCGTCACGTGCCACGTCACACACACACAACACACACGCACACACAGAGGTGGACGCGCGTGTCAGTTAATTGGGTCTGGGATGACGTCATTTGATTTCTATCGCGTCCGTGGCGCGTTTCTGCACTTGCGTTGCCCCTGTTCCTCGCACGTTTGTTTGTCTGTCTGTCTGTCTGTCTGTCTCTCTCTGTTTGTCTGCCCCCCCCCCCCCCCCAACACACACACACACACACAAACACACATACTCCCCAGTATTTTTGGATTTGTTCTGCACTTGTTCATTGTCTTCCCTCTGACCTTTTTTTTGAAAGTCTCTCTCTCTCTCTCTCTCTCTCTCTCTCTCTCTCTCTCTCTGTTATCACCTGTCAGTCAGTGTTTTCCGACTGGTTCAACTTTATTTAGCTTTCAAGGGAGAGGGGGGGATTTTTTCCCCCTTTTTTCCCTTCCTCTTCCCTCCACCCTTCACCCCCCCCCTCCCCAGCGTCACCCTACCCCCACTCACCTCCCCAACCTTGACTCCTCATTGTCATTGTTCCGCCACACTCCCCTCTTGTTTAGACTGTCATCGGTGACTGCTGCCACCACCCACCACTTCCACCACCCACCACCTCCACCACCACCCCCTTTCTAGTCTTTTCACCCGCTCTTCCCGTGTTCCACTCGCTTTACCTCCCTCCCCCCATTCCATCATCCAGCCCCCTCTCTCTCCTTCACCACTCCCCTCCCTTCTTTGTACGAAAGGAGAGTGTATACCCCGAAGACATCGACAGCGCTGTCACGTGCCGCGCGCGCGCGCGCGCGCGCGCACACACACACACACACACACACCTGTGCACTTTACGATTTTTGCGTATAATCTCACGAAATTCACTACAGCTATACGATTGTACGTTTCAAAACCGAATTGTACGAAATTTTGATGACCGAGCTCACGAAAACGCGCTATACTCGTAATCCGGCCGAGTCCACGAGTCTGGTCCAACTTTTAAAAGTTCCCATGGCGCATGCGCACTTCCTGCCTCTATGAATGCATCAACATGGCTTCTCGTTCAGCTTCAACTCGCGCGCATGAAACAGACAACGAAAATTCAGATTCATTGGTGGAAGCTGTGGTCCAAAAGAAAAGAAATATGAACAGAAGTACAAACCAGCGTATCATACAATTTTCAAGTTCATTACTGCGTCAAAGATGGGCGATACGTTCGCACACAGCACTGCATGTAACTATGAAATCTCGATTGCTCGCACAGTGGTCGTTATAACATTCAGCGGCACATCGATAGCAAAAGTCACAAGGGAAACAGTGATTTTGGAAAACGGTAGGCAATGAACATTCAAAACTTTTGTGTGAAGTCGAGTTTTGCTTGCACTTCTTCTGATGAGAGACTGGAACATCAAACTACTCATGCAGAGGGACAAAAACATTTTTAAAAATCTCCTCTCTCTCTCTCTCTCTCTCTCCCCCCCCCCCCCCCCCCCCCAACGTCCGAAGGAGCACTGTCCATTGAAACTCTTGAAAGTCTTCTCATCCTGAAGAATGATGACTGTTCTTTAATAGATGCAATTCACAGCCTCACAGCTGACAATTTAAAAGAGCTGGAATCACCAAAATACGAAATAAAGTTCACATCATAATTATTATGCTCTTCAGAAAGACTGCTTAACTTATCAACAGACAGCGAAAAAGTGCCCATATTAGCATAATGAAAGAAATAGATGACATCAAGATTTTTTTTTTCCAGTTTTATCCATCAGTGCAGTAAAAAGTGAAGACAGTTATTCAAAAGTGTTATAAAAAGAAATTCACATCAGTTAATGTTAATTTTCTGAGCAAAGGCTTTTGCCCATCAGAGGTTACTGGCAAGAAACTCGGACTAGTTTGACAATCATTTATTGTTAAGGAAGCCACTTTAATGCCTTTAATATTAAATTTTCAGTGTTTCCAATGTCTGGAATGCATTCAGTATTGTTTTCTACGCAGCTACTTTGCGCTGCAAAAGCTTACACATTTTACACACAATTGTACACATTTTTTTTTACCCAAAACCTACACATAGAATTTCTGAGGGGTAACCAGGTCTGCACACAGGTGCATGCGGTTGTCAGATCATCGTATTTCTCTGTTCTCTGATAAGCTTGGATGACGTCATTTGAGTTCTCAAGACTCCCCCCTCCCCCCCCTCCATGCGTTTCCGCAGTTGTACTGCCCCTGTGTCTGTCTCTGTCTGTCTGTCTGTCTCTCTCTCTCTCTAGCTGCTGACACACGAGCCTTTTCGTCCGTACATTTGAGACGAAACGTTTGAACCTGTGCGGTCCAATCAGTCAGTGTCGAACGGACGGAGTGCTTCACGATAGTTTTAAAACCTTCGAGTTTGATCCCACATGCCGCTTCAAAGGACTGCACAATTGAATACGAAGCTTTTTCTCGAATATTTAGATTCTTATAATTTTTTTGAGTTGACATTCCAAAGCACATCATGGCCTTGGTACGATTCAATCAAATGTTTGGTCTCCGAATCGGACAGTCTGACCGCCTTGCTGGACAACGCCATTTTTCCTTTGTCATGGGTGTTGGCTCAATGCTGAGCGTTGATTGGTTGGAGGATACTAACTGTCCGTTTCGAATAGATCACGGAACGGTCGGGTTAAACTGGATGCCGAAGTCCGTTTGAGATGTACGTTTACTATGACAGACGCTACGTTTGGGATCGGGTTCGACCGGTACTTCCGAAGCGTACGGGCGGGGAGGCTCGTGTGTCAGCCGCTTTCTCTCTCTCTCTTCTCTCTCTCTCGCTCTCTCTCTCTCTCTCTCTCTCTCTCTCTCTCTGTTTTCTCTCTCTCTCTCGCCCCCCCCCCCTCCCTCTACAATCATTTTGGAATTATTTTTGTTCATTCTTTCCATCTTCTGCCCTTTTTTTTTTTTCTTTAATCCCTTTTATTTTTTACCTCCATCTTTTTTTGTTTGTGTTTTTGTTCAGTTTTTTTTTTCGTTTTTCTTTGTTCGCAACTGTCAGTCTTTGCTTTTCTACTCGCTCTGGTTCGTTACGTTTGAAGGGGGTGAGGGTATTTTTTTTTCCCTTTTGATCCCCCCCCCCTCAACCCCCCTCCCGCCCCTCCCCGCCTCCTTTCCCAATAACTTCTGCCCTTGTTGCGC
Source organism: Conus canariensis (assembly GCA_033310375.1). NCBI lineage: Eukaryota > Metazoa > Mollusca > Gastropoda > Neogastropoda > Conidae > Conus > Conus canariensis. The sequence continues at coordinate 8,997,588 of CM065741.1, forward strand.
CACGCTCGACACTTTTTTGTCTTTCAGTTGGTAAACTACCACCACCACAACCGTGAACCCGGTACTCCCTCTCGCTCTCCCCCAACCCCTCATCCCCCCTCCCTACTCCCCGCTCCCTTCTCTCGGTACTCTGTGTGTGTATGTATGTGTACGCGCGCACGCTATCATCGTGTGTGATGACTAATGATAATCGGTTCGGAAAAAAAAAAAAAAAAAAAAAAACCATCGAGAAAAGGGAAATAACCCTGAAACAGCTTTGTGCTGGAAAGAATGTGTGGGTTGCCTCGCTGAAATTGAACGTTCAATTTGGTGTAACCGTACTGTTCAATATTTTCAGTAGTTTGGGATTATTTGATTTTATCACAGAATAAATGCTAAAAACGAATTTCACAGGCTACTCAGTACTCAGAATTGTTTCAAGCTCAGAAGCAATTGTTTCAAGCTCAGAAGCCTTTACGAGTTTCATCAATGGAACATCCGTCCGCAGTATTTTCATTCAGCCGGAAAGATAACAAACAGTATGTAACGATCAACGACTAATAGTAATAATGCTTGCAGCTCTGAAATGCGTTGAATAATGCTTGTATTCACGTGTTCTATGCAATAGTGTTTTCGGTCATCTTTTTTTTTTCTTTTTTTTAATTCAATATTGCTGGTAGTTCTGTGTCTTGAGCACGGTTTACTAATCCGAGCCACAATCATGTATCTCTATACATGAATTAGTTCAGAGATACATGGCTGTGGCTCTGAAGAAAAACATAAAATCTGATAGTTTCCGTCACTGCCAAATGAAAAAAAGACGGACAGACAGACAGACAGAGAGACAGAATAGATATTGATACACAAGTGCTTGTTGTCATGTGTTTTGCTCACTGATGCTTTTGGTCGTACTTCATGCACTAATGCTTGTAATCATGTTTTGTGCATTAACGCTTGTAATCATGTTTTGTGCATTAACGCTTGTAATCATGTTTTGTGCATTAACGCTTGTAATCATGTTTTGTGCATTAACGCTTGTAATCATGTTTTGTGCATTAACGCTTGTAATCATGTTTTGTGCATTAACGCTTGTAATCGAGTGTTTTGTGTAGTAACGCTTGTTGCAATCATGTTTTGTCCATTAACGCTTGTAATCATGTGCTTCGTGTAATGAGACTTGTAATCGTGCAATTTGTGAAATTATGCTTATGATCATGTGTTTTGTCCGATAATGCTTGTACTCACGTGTTTTGTGTAATAACCACTTTCTTTTTAAATCAAGTTTTGTGCTTTAACGCTCGTAACAATGTGTTTAGTCCAGTAATGCTTGAGATCATCTCTTTTTCCCTCTGTTGCATGTGTTCTACGCAATGACGCTTGATTTTATGTGTTCTACGCAATGACGCTTGATGGCATGTGTTCTGCGCGATAAAGCTTGGTGTCATCTCTTGTTCCATATTGCTGTTCATGTTCCCGAGGCGGCTGTAAAGACGAAACAGTCTCTTGCACACAGGCCACTCGTTTTATACTCATTCTTGTCTTTTAAAAGGTGAAGAAGCTCCTTGGTGCATTCCATGTCATGTTCCACTCACAGTGAAACATATTCTTTTAGATTGTTGGGACTTGAGAGAGAGAGAGAGAGAGAGGGGGGGGGGGGGGGGGCGAGGGGCAGAGAGGTTAAGACACCGACAAAGCCACAAGGAGATCCAAACGTACATGCATAATAAGTGATACGGAGACATGACAAAAAAGCGCTACCCCACCTCCTACGGAGACAGACTGGTCCCTCAACATGCACAACAAGCCCAAAAGTTACACTTCTATCAAAGAATGGTATAACTGCCATTTTTCATGCAGTGCTTGACTGGACTTTTTGCAACTTGTTGTTCAAGATTATAATTATCTTGTCTTTAAATAGTGAAGAAAGCTTATTACGGTTGGATTTTTTTTCTCACATTTGCATTTATAGATGAAATATTTGGCTAGAAGTAATATAATCAAAGTATTCATCACTTCTAAAATTATTTGAATGTACAAATAATACTAATTCAACAGACAAATTCAAAGAATCCGCATACTGACATTTTCCCTTTATTGTTGCTTGAAGTCGTTGCCAAAAAATGTGCCGCATGTTCACAAGACCAAAACAGACGCTCAATGTTTTCTCTTTCTCTATTACAAGATGTACAATGATCATACGGTTCAATTCTCAATTTTGGCAGCACAATATTTGTACCCAATACACAGTGCAGAATTCTTATCTGAAACCATTTAAGTTTTATTTCCTAGATTTTTTGTACCTTTTTAAATATGATATCCCACTCCAATTGCTGTTCAAGTTTTTCATTCCACTTATTGCAATAAGCAGGGTTTATGTTGTCACACAGAAGGGCATCATAATAAACACGTGCCACCCCCCCCCCCCCCCCCCCCCCCCCCAGCTGGCTGAACAGATAAGTTTCCATAATTTAGACCTTTCTTCATTCTTGTTATTTGTCATTGTTACTGCAGTTTTCCGAATATATGCGTTTACTTCTCTTAATAATTCAGTATACGAGATAAAGTCAATGCAAATTCCGTATTTGTTATTGAAGTCTCTAAATGCCAAAACGTACCGTCATCTTTTATAATGTGTCCAATTGTGTATACATTTTTGTCGAACAGACTTCGATAGAAAAAATGTTTTTTTTGTTTATCTTGATGTTTTCATTATAAAATATATTTTCGGAAGCAATTTTTTTTTCGGAAACGCAAGGTATAATCCTTCGGCCAAATTCTTTGTATGCCTCAAATAATTCAGCCCCAAATTAATTTTTGGATAATTGGCCTAGAAGAAGACTACAACCAATTTTTTTTTTCTAGATGGTCAATCCTAATTTCTTGGACAACTTGCCAAAGTAATACTTTTCCACTTGTGAGACAATATTCTTATTTTTCTAATCCATGCAAGTTTTAATGCAAATATGTATTCTTTTATTCCTGGCACACCAAGTCCTCATGCATTATGTTTTAGCCACAGTTTTTCTATTTATACGGTCCCGTTTTCTGTCCCAAACAAAACGAAAGACTTGAGTTCTGAATAGCATTAATTACATCATCGGGAGGATTTGGTTGTAGAATCCAGAGATGAATTAGTTTGGACAAGATTAAAGACTTTAAAACAGCCACCCTTTCAAGTGGAGTACTCTGTCTCTTTAACCATACCTTATATAACATTCTTATTTCAAGAAATCTAGCCTGTATGTTTATTTCTGAACAAACAGCAAGATCATTGGTAAATAAAATACCCAGGATTTTAAATTGTGGTGGATTCCACTGTATACGTAAATGTTGCATGTAGCGAATGTTCGAGTTTTAACTGCTGCCAAGCCATATAGCGCTTGTTTCTTCTGTGTTTAATATCAAACTTGATTTTCTCCCAAACCTATCAACTGTTATCAGAGTCTCCTCAAAAGACACTTTATCACCTTCAAGCATGATTTCTGCATCGTCCGCATATTGTGAAATTTTGTGTTCTGTATTGTTAATGTGGATCCCTTTTATAATTCTTTAATCTCTCAACATATAGCAAGGATTTCCACGCACAAAATAAAATATGTAGGGTAAAACTGGGTCACCCTGCCTGCGCCCACGACCTACAGGAAACACACCAGATGCCTGTCCATTTACAAGAACAGTTGACTTAATATTATCATAAAAAGTAGTTATCCATTTACGTATATCTGGTCCAAATCCGAATGCTGCAAGCACTTTATTCATGAATCCCCAGGCAAGTGAATCGAAGGCTTACACTTAACACACACAAACACACACACACACAACACACACACACACACACACACACACACACACACGCACGCACGCACACATGCGCACGCACGGCGCACACACACACACACACACACACTCTCTCTCTCTCTCTCTCTCTCTCTCCTCTATCTATCTCGCTCACGCACGCGCGCGCGCGCACGCACGCACGCACGCACGAATACACACACACACACACACACACACACACACATATATATTATATATTATATTAAATATATTTACATCACAGTTCTGTCTGCATTTGGTGAACAAATCGCCACCAAATACTTAGCGGTATGTGAGCGCAGTGTTACCGCACAAAATGTCACAACTGCACAAAATATCACAATGACATTTTGTGCAGTTATTCACAACACAAATTGTCACAATTTGCACAAATTTCTGCAAAATGTCACGGTTGAGACAATGTGAATTCGAAAATGGGGCGTAGGTGCACAAACTGTCACAACTGCGAGTTGTGACATTTTGTGCAGTCCTTCACTGCACCAAATGTCACAACTGGCACAAAATATCATAATTGTGACATTGGGTGCAGTGGTGACATTTTGTGCGGTAATACGGCGGCAGCCTCAGGGCAGGTTTGCTGAGATTGTCTTCAGGGAATCTTATCTATCTTGGAGTCCTCTTTTCTCTTCGATGCTTTCCCTCTTTCCTCAGAGGTTTTGTCCCACCTCAGTCACTTAGAGCATGGCCTTCTACAGACAGACAGACACACACACACACACACACACACACAGCACACACATGCTTACACACACACACACACACACACACACACACACACACACACACACACACACACACACACATGCTCACACACACACACACACACACACACACACACACACACACACACACACACACGCCCGCGCACTCTCTCGCACACATACGCACATGCCCCCCCCCCTCTCTCTCTCTCTCTCTCTCCACACACACACACACACACACAAAACGATGCTTACACACCCATTTACACACACACACGCACGCGCGCGCTCGCGGTCGCGTTGCACACACACACACGCACACACACATGCATGCGCGCGCGCGCGCGCGCGTGCGCACACACACACACACACACACACACATCCACACACACACACACACACACAAACTCACTGATGTTAAAGACAGCTGGCATTGAGTGATGCTTACCGACTCTTTCGGCCAAAATTTCCATATGGAAGCCAGTGAAAATCGTGACTATAGTTCTTCAAGACCATATGCAAGAGTGCATCTGGTAGCTTTCGTCCCCGGCCCTGACGTCACATTCTGTCCGTGCGAGTGTGTTTCTGGCCATCTGTATACTGTCGGAAATGTAGACCAACCAATCAAAACATCCATTTTGGGGTGGATGGGTAGGTGGGTGGGTGGAGGGGTGTTGTGGTGGTCTTCTTGTTTGTTCTGTATGCTCTGTGCTGTCATTTCTGCTAAGAGATTTGGTGTCATAAGCAGCAGTCGTTTGGAGTTATGTGCGTGTAGTGATGTCATCATGGGAGCAAGAGAGTTACCGTACTTCTTCGTTATTTACGATTGACTGTTCCTGTCTCATTTAAGATTTTTCGGTCATATCAGCCAAACTGAGGATACTGTATTTGTTTCTGTTTGTCCGTGTGTTTGTGTGACTGTATTCAAGATACAAAAACAAAGGTGGGCTGGTCTTGGAATAAATGATAATTCGTCTTTGTTCATTTCTCCACTTGCTGCAGTGACTGTGTAGATGTGTCAGATATACGGTATGTGGGCATACCTGGAACCTCTTTTTTTTTTTTTTTTTTTTTTGGGGGGGGGGGGATGCCTCCCATTTTGTTTTGTGTGTTCTGTGTTGTCATTTCCGCTGGGTGGTTTGGTGTCATAAGCAGCATGCATTCGTTTGGAGTTATAGGTGTATGACTATTTCATCATGAGAGTAAGAGTTACGCTACATTTTCGTTAATCACAAGCTGATTTCGGTTAAAAGCGAGCTTTCACACGGTTATTTCCCTGTGTGTGATCCCAACACTTCCTGTGACATGAGCAATCATGATTTTTGTCCTCCCAGTTCTTATAGAACAGGGAGTACTTTAGAATGGGGACGAAGAAATGGTGTGTGTGTGTGTGTGTGTGTGTGTGGTGTGTGTGTGTGTGTGTGTGTGTGGTCAAAATGTGTTCCACCACTCCAGACAAAACTACTGGGCCGATCTTTCTGAAAATTTGTAGGTATGTTCATTATGGGTCAGAGATGATGCCCAATGTTTTATTTTGCCGTTATAGCCGTTAGTAACGGGTATAACTGCCCATAACGGTTTTTCTTGTTTGTGGAATATCTCAGAAAGTGCTGGACCGATCTTTCTGAAAATTTGAGGTATGTTCATTATGGGTCACAGATGATGGCCGATGTTTTACCAGAATAGCCGTTACTAACGGCCATAACGGCCCAAAACGGTTAACGGCCCAAAACGGTTTTTGCTCTTTATGGAATATCTCACGCGTATTCAAGATAAACAGGGCGTACGTTTATATGCTTTGCATCTTGTTTTTTCTCTGCAAACATAGGCGGTGCGGTGAAGGAAGAGATCGGGTAATTAAATACAAAGACGAGATCGCCGAGGTTGCGAACTAGATTGGCAAGGAAAAAACAGAAAATACAAAAACGAAATGAATGATTTGCTTAGCTTGTCTGCAGACGCAGCAGATATTTAGCGAGTTGAGACAGTTTTCAGACACATCACACATCGCTGACCCAGCCAGCCACGCGCAAGACGCGCTGTTGGGACTTTTTCATACAAAGTGACCTTTCACCTTACTTTGCGGGTGCGCGCACTCTGCACGGATGCTACCGTTCAAACGAAGAACATGAAGTCATTGCGAGATCAATACAGAATAAAACTTAGGCTGCGATCAGACGATGGCTATAATACAATAATGATTTAATACTAACGTAAGACACCTGGCCATAAACTTTGGTATTCCACTCAGTTTACATGTGTGTACCATTATCGATTGTTACTGTGCGGGAAATGTCCACTCGTACGTTGTTTCTCACGGGCTCAGACTTAACGGAACATCTTTTTTTTTCCACATTCGGCCGATTTGAGATAGCCGCACGCGCCTCTGCTTTGCGCGTGTAGTTCAGTCTTTTCAGTTCTCTGCACGTTTGAACTAATGTATACTCTGTGTGTGATCGAACTGGTAAATAGATCGACCTTAGTGACCCAGTTGCCCTTCAGAAGGGAAATAAGCCCAGCATGGGTTATCTACGCCTGACCCGGGAAAACGATTTTGATAGGACAATTTTAAACACAATCGGAAGGGGAAGATAACCTGGGTGGAACACGGTTCCAATCTGGTAACAATCCACTCGCAATATAGCGGACAGGTAGGGTCAATGCTTTAAGAACGGCTTTGAACTGAATTATTCTTTAACAGGTGGCCGTTGGGGCCTACACTTTAAACCGCCCAAGAATGACGGTGAGTCCACTTCAATATCGTCTCAGGGACACTACGACTTGATTACCTGATTACGTAATCCAGATTAAGTTTAACAGCGCTGAGTTTAACATGAAAGAATCCTTTTTATGTCTTTACCGAGTTCGGACACTGGCCATCCCCACTATGGATTCAGTCCCCTTCACACAGCCAGAGGGGCTACCTACACAGACAAACCAATATCTTCCTGCTAATTTCCAAGCTGTCCTCTGATACTCTGAACAGTTGACTTAAACAGTTTAATTCTGATATTCTTTCTAGGATTCTCTGCTCTGTTGACAATAATGTGTTAAGTCCGGTAACTCTTTGCAGCCGTAACCCTATCCTTTGACCAGCAAGACTTGCACGTTTCGCCCTGCATTTTGTTCAGTAAAGAATAAGGCGAATGTGCATCCTCAAGAAAGGTTACTTTGTTCAACAATGCTTACACTTTTGCCCTTTTTTTTTGCCTCATAACACGTGCACCTTCACACTGTCCTTTGCCCAGTAAAGCTTTCACTTTCGCCCTGTCTTCTGTGCAGTAATGCTTACACTTTCGCCCTGTACTTTGTCCAGTAATGCTTACACTTTCGCCCTGTCTTCTGTCCAGTAATGCTTACACTTTCGCCCTGTCTTCTGTCCAGTAATGCTTACACTTTCGCCCTGTCTTCTGTCCAGTAATGCTTACACTTTCGCCCTGTACTTTGTCCAGAACGCTTACTTTTTCTACCTCTCCTTTGGCTAGTAACGCTAACACTTTCCTCCAGTCCTTTGCCTTAAAACGCTAACCTTTCGCCCCGTCCTTTGCCCAGTAACGCTAACACTTTCGCACTGTCCTTGGCCCATGACGCTAACATTTTCGCTCTGTTGTTTGCCCCGTAATGCTTACACTTTCGCCCTGTCTTGCCAAATTTCGCTTACACTTTCGCCAGTCTTTTGCCCAATAACGCTCACATTTTGCCCTGTCCTTTGCCCCATGACGCTTACACTTTTGACCTGTCCTTTGCCTGGGAACGCTTACACTTTTGACTTGTCCTTAACCCAATAATGCTTACACTTTTGACCTGTCCTTTGCCTAGTAACGCTTACACATTCACTCTGTCCTTTGCCCAGTAACGCTTACACTTTTGATTGTCCTTTCCCCAGTAACGCTTAGAAATTTGCAGTGTCCTTTACCAATAACGCTTACACTTCGCACTGTCCTTTACCCAGTAATGCTTACAGTTTTGCCCTGTTCTTTCCAAATAACGCTTACACTTTTACCTTGTCCTTTGCCCAGTAACGCTTACACTTTCGCCCAGTCCTGTGTCCCATAACGCTTACAGGTTTGCCCTGTCCTTTCTCAATAACGCTTGTACATTTGCCCTGTCCTTTCCCAAATAATGCTTACACTTTAGCCTTGTTCTTTGCCCAGTAACGCTTAGAGTTTTGCCCCGTCCTTTGCATGCAACGCTTACGCTTTTGCCATGTCCTTTCCCATATAACGCTTACATTTTCACACTGTCCTTCGCCAAGTAACGCTTACACATTCACCTGTCCTTTGCCCAGTAAGATTACACTTTTGCCCTGTCCGTTCTCCCGAATAACGTCTACACTTTCGCCCTTTCTCTTGCCCAGTAACGCTTACACGTTTGCCCTGTCCTTTGCTTACGAACGGTTACACTTTCGCTCTGTCCTTGCCCAAATAACGTTTAGACTTTCGCCCTATACGTCGCTCAGTAGCGCTCACACTTTCACCCTGTCCTTTGGCTACTCATGCCTACAGTTTTAGCCCTGTCATGTGCCCTATAACGTTTCCTCTTTCGCTCTGTACTCTACCGAATAACGCCTACACGTTCGCCCTGTCCTTTGGTCACTGACGTTAACACTTTTGTCCTGTCCTATGCCCATACGCTAACATTTTGCCTAGTTCTTTGCCCCGTGATACTTACACTTTCACTCTGTACTTTGCCCAGTAATGCTTACACTTTCGCCCTGTCTTGCCAAATAACGCTTACACTTTCGCCCTATCTTTTGCCAACAAACACTTACATTTTGCCCTGTCCTTTGCCTCATGATGCTTACACGTTTGACCTGTCCTTTGCCTAGTAACGCTTACACATTCACTCTGTCCTTTGCCCAGTAACGCTTACACTTTTGACTTGTCCTTGAGTCAATAATGCTTACACTTTTTGACCTGTCCTTTGCCTAGTAACGCTTACACATTCACTCTGTCCTTTGCCCAGTAACGCTTACACTTTTGACTTGTCCTTTCCCCAGTAACGCTTAGAATTTTGCCGTGTCCTTTACCAATAACGCTTCACTTCGCACTGTCCTTTACCCAGTAACGCTTACAGTTTTGCCCTGTTCTTTTTCCTAAATAACGCTTACACTTTTACCTTGTCCTTTGCCCAGTAACGCTTACACTTTCGCCCAGTCCTGTGTCCCATAACGCTTACAGGTTTGCCCTGTCCTTTCTCAAATAATGCTTACACTTTAGCCTTGTTCTTCGCCCAGTAACGCTTAGACTTTTGCCCCGTCCTTTGGCATGTAACGCTTACGCTTCTGCCGTGTTCGTTCCCATATAACGCTAACATTTTGACCCTTTCCTTCGCCAAGTAACGCTTACACATTCACCCTGTCCTTTGCCCAGTAAGGTTACACTTTTGCCCTGTCCATTCTACCGAATAATGTCTACACTTTCGCCCTTTCTCTTGCTCACTAACGTTCACACATTTGTTCCTGTCTTATGCCCATGACGTTAACATTTTCGCCCTGTTCTTTGCTCGTAATGCTTACACTTTCATAATATACTTTGCTCAGTAATGCTTGCACTTTCGCCCTGTCTTGTCAAATAACGCTTACACTTTCGCCCTGTCTTTTGTCCAATAACGCTTACATTTTGCCCTGCCCTTTGCCCCATGACGCTTACACTTTCGACCTGTCCTTTGCCTAGTAACGCTTACACATTCGACTTTTCCTTAACCCAATAATGCTTACACTTTTGACCTGTCCTTTGCCTAGTAACGCTTACAAATTCACTCTGTGTTTTGCCCAGTAACGCTTACACTTTTGATTGTCCTTTCCCCAGTAACGCGTGGAATTTTGCCCTTTACCAATAACGCTTACACTTCGCACTGTCCTTTGCCCAGTAACGCTTACAGTTTTGCCCTGTTCTTTTTCCTAAATAACGCTTACACTTTTACCTTGTCCTTTGCCCAGTAACGCTTACACTTTCGCCCAGTCCTTTGCCCAGTAACGCTTACACTTCGCACTGTCCTTTGCCCAGTAACGCTTACAATTCGCCCAGTCCGGTGCCCCGTAACGCTTACAGTTTTGCTCTGTCCTTTCCCAAATACGGCCTGTACTTTTGCCCTGTCCTTTCCCAAATAATGCTTACACTTTTGCCTTGTTCTTTGCCCAGTAACGCTTAGACTGTTGTCATTTCCTTTGGCATGTAACGCTCACGTTTTTGCCCTGTTCTTTCCCATGTAACGCTTACATTTTCACCCTGTCCTTCGCCAAGTAACGCTTACACATTCACCCTGTCCTTTGCCCAGTAAGGTTACACTTTTGCCCTGTCCGTTCTCCTGAATAACGTCTACACTTTCACTCTTTCTCTTGCCCAGTAACGCTTACACTTTTCTCTGTACTTTGGCTACTCACGCCAACAGTTTTAGCCCTGTCCTGTGCCCTATAACGCTTACTCTTTCACTCTGTACTCTACCGAATAACGCTTACACGTTCACCCTGTCCTTTGGTCACTAACGTTCACACTTTTGTCCAGTCCTATGCCCATAACGCTAACATTTTTGCCTAGTTCTTTGCCCCGTAATACTTACACATCCGCCCTGTACTTTTCCCAGTAATGCTTACACTTTCGCACTGTCTTGCCAAATAACGCTTACACTTTCTCCCTGTCTTTTGCCCAATTACGCTTACATTTTGCCCTGTCCTTTGACCCATGACGCTTGCACCTTTGACCTGTCCTTTGCCTTGTACAACTTACACTTTTGACTTGTCCTTAACCCAATAATGCTTACACTTTTGACCTGTCCTTTGCCTAGTAACGCTTACACATTCACTCTGTCCTTTGCCCAGTAACGCTTACACTTTCGCTCAGTCATGTGCCCCGTAACGCTTACAGGTTTGCCCTGTCCTTTTTCAAACAACGCTTGTACTTTGCCCTGTCCTTTCCCAAATAATGCGTACACTTTAGCCTTGTCCTTTGCCCAGTAACGCTTAAACTTTTGTCCTGTCCTTTGGCATGTAACGCTTACGCTTTTGCCCTGTCCTTTCACATGTAACGCTTACATTTTCACCCTGTCCTTCGCCAAGTAACGCTTACATATTCACCCTGTGCTTTGCCCAGTAACGCTTACACTTTGCCCTGTCCGTTTTCTTGAATAATGTCTACGCTTTCGCCCTTTCTCTTGCCCAGTAACGCTTACACGTTTGCCCTGTGCTTTGCTTACTAACGGTTACACTTTCGCTCTGTCCTTTGCCCAAATAACGTTTAGACTTTCGGCCTATACATCGCCTAGTAACGCTTACACTTTCGCCCTGTCCTTTGGCTACTAACGCTTACATTTTATCCCTGTCCTGTGCCCTATAACGTTTCCTCTTTCGCTCTGTACTCTACCGAATAACGCCTACACGTTTGCCCTGTTCTCTGGTCACTAACGTTCATGCTTTCGCCCTGTCATTTTATTTTACTGACGTTCACACTTTCGCCCTGTCCTTTGCCACATAACGCTCACACTTTTGCTCTGTCCTCTGCCGAATAATGCCAGCACGTTGTCCCTGTCCTTTGCCAATAACGCTCACACTTTCGCCCTGTCCTTTGCCAATAACGCTCACACTTTGGCCCTTTCCTTCGCTCAACAACGTTTACACGTTCGCCCTGTTCTTTGCCCAATAACGCTTACACTTTGGCCCTGTCCTTGCCCAAGAACGCTTACACTTTCGCCCGTCCTTTTTGTCACTAACGCTTACCATTTGGGACACTAACGCTTACACTTTTGCCCTGTCCTGTGCCCAATGACGCTTACACTTTTGCCCTGCCTGTGCCCCAAAACGCTAACACTTCCCCCCCTGTCCTGTGTCCAGTAATGCTTTCGACCTGCCTTTTGCCAAATAAAGTAAAGCTTTCACGTGCCGCCCTGACCCTTGTACACTAATGAGGCCCCCACACGTAGCAAGTTGATGGGCTGAGCAACACGGTGTCAAGCATTGCCCGAAACCTGTCCGCCATATTGCGAGTGGATAGTTGTCAGATTAAAAGCAGTTTTCTAATTCGGATTATCTTACCCTAACCAAAATTGCTCGCGACTGTCAATCAAAATCGCTTTCCCGTATCAGGCGTGTGTGTATCTCCCCACGTGCGCGGTTGTTTGTGTGTGTGTGTGTGTGTGTGTGTGTGTGTGTGTGTGTGTGTGTGTGTGTGTGCTCGTGCATGCGTGCGTGTGCGTGCGTGTGTGTATATGTGTGTGTGTGTGTGTGTGTGTGTGTGTGTGTGTGTGTCCACTTTTGAGACCAAATCGACTGTCACCAAGGTCAAGATCATAGACTTTAAAACTTAAACAGTCGCAAATATGTTCCAGACAGTGGTGAGCGGTAACGTGCGTCCCACTTCAGGCTGATCACCTTCAGGTGGAAACGACACACAGTTCAGGTAGGTTTGCTTCAATTTTGATCTTTGTTATAAATTCAAAAATGAATATGAACACGTTGGACTGCCATGTGGACTAAAAGCATTCACTACCTGTAGTAGGATCACTGTTTCAGCATGTCAGTAACCTCCCCAGTGCAATTTGCTAGTAACCGCATTCTCCCTAGTATGGCTTGTTATTAACTCTTGCCCACTAAAGCTTGCTGATAACCTCCTTTTACTCAGTTCAACTTGCTACCCTGCCCACTAGATCTTGCTAGGAATCTTTTTTCCTGCCCACTACAGCTTAGTAATTACCTCCTGCCCATTACAGCTTGCTGATAATATTTTTCTGCCCAGTACAGCTTACTAGTAACCTTCTTTTATCCAGTACAGCATGGCAACAACATTCTTTTGCCTAATACAGCTTTCTAGTAACCGCATGCTGCCCAGTACAGTTTGCTGGTTACCTTCTGCCTCCTACAGTTTATTAGTAGCCTACACCCAGCAAATACAGCTTGCTAATAAGCTGCCTCGTAGACCATGCTAGTAATCTGTTTTTGTGCATTGGTGCTTGCTATATTACCTGTTTCTACCCTCAACAACCTACTAATAATCTTCTGCCAATAACAGCTTGCTAACAGCATCCTGTCCAGTAGTATTTGCTAGTATATCTTCATTTTACCCAATACAGCTTTCTATTGACCTCCTTGTTGTACAGTACAGCTTGATCGCAACCTGGTTTTGACCGGTACAATTTGCTAGTTCCCTGCTTGCTAATAACCTCCAGCTTAGTAGAGCATGCTAGTCACCTCCTTCTACCTACCACAGCTTGGTAATTACCTTCCTCTGCCAACTACAGCTTGCTAGTAATCTTTTTCTGTCCAGTGCTGCTTGCTATAATTAACCTCCCCTTGTCCAGTGCGGCTTGCTAGACGTCATCTTTCGCCGAGTACAGCTTTCAAATAAACCTGTTTTTGTCCAGTACTGCCTGCTTATTGTTAGTAACTTATTTCTGGTCGAGACCGATTTACTAGTAACCTTGTGTTCCCCCAGTGCAGATGTCTAGAATCCTGCTTTTACCCAGGACAGCTTGTCAGTAACCTCCTTCTGCCCAGAACAGCGTTCTTGTAGTTTTCTCCTGCCCATTGGGGCTTGCTTGCAACCTCATCTTGCCTAGTGCAGCTTGCTAGTGGCCTCCCTTGGTCAGTGTGGCATTGTAGTATTCGACTTCTGGGCAATACAGTTTGCTAATAATCTTCTACCAATTACAGCTTGCTAGTAATCACCTTCTATCCAGTACAGCTTACTAGTATCCACCTCGTGCCCCGTACAGCTTGTTAACAACACTTTATTGTACGTCATAGCTTACTAGTAAGGTCCCTCTATCATGCGCACTATGCTAATAATCTGCTTCTGTCCAGCACAGCTTGCTAGTAACCTCCTATCGCCCAGTGAAGCTTGATACTAATCTCCAGTGCAGCTTGACAATACATCTTGCTGATAACCTTTGCTTAGTAAAGCTTGCTAGTAACCTTTTGTCCGATACAGCTTGCTAACAACCTTCTTTTACCCAGAACAGCTTGCTAGCCACTTTCTTGCTGATAACCTTTACTTAGTAAAGCTTGCTAGTAACCTTTTGTCCGATACAGCTTGCTAGTCTTACTAACAACCTTCTTTTACCCAGAACAGCTTGCTAGTCACTTTCTCCTGCCCAGAACTACTTTCTAGAAACGCTTTCCCAGAACAACGTGCTATTAAAATCTTTCTGCCCGCTGCAGCTTGCTAAAAATCTCGTTTTGCCCAGCGCAGCGTGCCGATGACCTTTTGTGCAGTACTACAGCTTGCTGGCCACTTTTGCGTAGAACACCTTGCTTGTAGCCAGCCTTTGCCCAGCACAGCATGCTATAACCTCCTGCAAAACACAGCCTGTTAATAACCTTCTGCCCATTACTGCTTGCTAACACCTTGTCCTGTCCAGTGCAGCTTGCTAATAACCTCCTGCACAGTACCTCTTGCTTATAACATCCTGCCTAGTAGAATTAACTGGTAAGCTTCTGCCCTGTACAGCTTGCTAATTACCTCCCTCTGCCCACCACAACTTGTTAGTTAAGTAGTCTTGTTCTGCCCAGTACAGCTTGCTTGTATCCGCCTTCTGTCAGTACAGATCGCGGGTAATCTCCTTCTGTCGTGTACAGCATGATAATAACCTGCTCCTGTCCAGTAGAGCATGCTTAATAACCTGCTTGTGGGATATACTTCTGACTAGTAGCCTCCTTTTACCAAGTATCGCTTATCAATGACCTCCTTTTGCCCAGTACAGCTCACTAATAACCAACTTCTGGCCTAGTGCAGATGTCTGGGAACCTGTTTTTGACCAATGTAGCTTTCTAATAACCTCCTGCTTGATAGTAACATCCATCTGCTCGCTACAGCTTGCTGGTAGCACCTGTCTGCTCGTTACAGCTCGTTACTAGCCTCCAGCCCAGCCCAGCTTGCGAATAACCTAATCCTGCCCACTACAGCTCGCTAAGAACCTTTTTTTTGCCCGTGATCTATGCTAATGACCTCCTCCTGCCCACTACAGCTTGCTACTAACCTCCTTCGGCCCATTACAGCTTGATAGTGACCGCCTTTAGCCCAATACACCTTGCTAGGAACCTTCTTTTATCCCGTACAGCTTGTTCGTAGCCTGTTTTAACTGAGTACATCTTGCTTGTATGTAACCTCGTTCTGCTTGGTACAGTGTGCTGATAACCTTTCTTCGCGTAGGACATCATGATAGTAACCTCCCTTTGACCAGTACAGCTTGACAGTAGTTACATCTTTGTAATAAACTTTTACTCAGTACAATTTGCTAGCCACCTCATTCTGCCCAGTAGCTTGCTAATAATATCCTATTACCCAGTGCTGCTTGCTTGTAACCTCCTTTTTTTATTGGAACAACTTGCTAGAAACCCGCCTTTGCCTGTCCAGCTTACTAATAACCTCCTTTTGTCCAGCACAGCTTGTGAATAATCTCCTTTCGACCGCATGCATCCCAGTACTGCTTGGTACTAACCTTCTTCTGCCCTGTGCAGTTTACTAGCAACCTCTTCCTGTCCAGCACTGCTTGGTAATACTCTCCTGTTCTACAACATGATCACAATCTCTTGCCATGTACACTTTGCTAATAGCCGCATTTTCCTTAGTACAGCTTGCTAGTAACCCCCTTCTGCCTACTACAGCCTTGTAGCAACCTCCCGCTGCTGAGTACTGCTTGATAATAACCTCACGCCTAGTAGAGCTTGCTAGTGCCCTTCTGCCCTGTGCAGTTTGCTAGTGATGTTCTTTTCTGCGTATTACAGCCTGCTACTTACCACCCTGCACAGTTTTCTAGTAATCTCCTTCTGTCCTGTACAGCATGCTAATAACTTCCCTCTGCTACATTCTGCCCTGTACAGCTTGCTAGTAACCTCCTGCCCACTACAGCTTACTAGTAACCTCCCTCTGCCGAGCACTGCTTTCTAATACCTCCTCCCTGGTAGAGCATGTTGGTAACCTTCCGCCCTATGGAATTTTGCTAATTACCTGCTTGTGCCCACTACTACGGCCTGCTGATAATCTTCTACCCAGAACAGCTGTGCCTCCTCCTGTCCTGTGCAACTTGCTAGTAACCTCGTCATGCCCAGTACAGCTTGCTAGTCACCTCCCGTTCCACAGTACAGCTTGCTAGTCACCTTTTCCACAGTACAGCTTTCTAATCACCTTCTCCACAGTACAGCTTGCTAGTCACCTTTTCCACAGTACAGCTTGCTAGTCGCCTTTTCCACAGTAGTTTGATCGGGCCCTGCGTTCGCACAGTACGATTTGCTAGTACCCTGCTTGCTACTAACCTCCTGCCTGGTAGAGCTTAGTAGTAACGTCCTTCTTCCCACTAGAGCTTGCTACTAGCCTGCATGTTTACAGTACAGCTTGCTAGTAACCTGCACTTACCCAGTACAGCTCGCTAGTAACCTGCATTTGTCCAGTACAGCTTTGCTAATAACTTTTTGTTTTACCCAGTGTAATTTTAGTACCCTCCTTTGGCCAGTACAGCTTGCTAGTAACCTCCTTGTGCTTAGTACAGTTTACTAGTAACATCCCTTTGCCTCGAACAGCCTGCTGTATTCTGCTCCTTCTGTTTAAGGTAGGTTGCTGTTTACCGCCATTTATGTTCTTCCTTATACAGCATGCTAATAACCTCCTACTGCCTTGTACAGCTTGCTAGTAAACTTTTTCTACCTAGCACAGCTTGCTAGTAGCCACATTCTGCCCATTACAGCTTGCTAGTAATCACTTTCTGACCAGTAATTAATGCTAGTGACCTCCTTCTGCCCTGTACAGCTTCCAAGAAATCTCGTTGTGTCCTGTACAGCATGCTAATAACTTTCGTCTGCAGTACAGCTTGCTACTAACCATCCTCTGTCCTGCACAGCTTCCAAGTAATCTCCTTGTATTCTGTACAGCATGCTTATAACTTCCTTCTGCCCTGTACAGCTTGCTAGTAACCTCCTGCCCACTACTTCTTACTTAACGACTACCGGATTTAAACAGGTCTCTCAGCTGAGAAATAAGCACTTACTAGGAGCTTTCGACAGACCTCCATCCGTCTTCATCATCGGTGGTGTTGCGAATTCTTACTTATAACCTCCTTCGTCCTAGCACTGCTTTCTAATAGCCCCCTGCCTGGTAGAGCATGCTAATAAGCTCCTTTTACCTGATAAAGCATGCACTGCTTTCTAATAACCCCCTGCCTGGTAGAGCATGCTAATAAGCTCCTTTTACCTGTATAAAAGCATGCAACTGCTTTCTAATAACCCCTGCCTGGTAGAGCATGCTAATAAGCTCCTTTTACCTGATAAAGCATGCACTGCTTTCTAATAACCCCCTGCCTGGTAGAGCATGCTAATAAGCTCCTTTTCCTGATAAAGCATGCACTGCTTTCTAATAACCCCCTGCCTGGTAGAGCATGCTAATAAGCTCCTTTTACCTGATAAAGCAGGGCCTGCTTTCTAATAACCCCCTCCCTTTGTAGAGCATGCTAATAAGCTCCTTTTACCTGATAAAGCATGGCCTGCTTTCTAATAACCCCCTGCCTGGTAGAGCATGCTAATAAGCTCCTTTTGCCTGATAAAGCATGGCCTGCTTTCTAATAACCCCCTGCCTGGTAGAGCATGCTAATAAGCTCCTTTTCCTGATAAAGCATGCACTGCTTTCTAATAACCCCCTGCCTGGTAGAGCATGCTAATAAGCTCCTTTTGCCTGATAAAGCATGCACTGCTTTCTAATAACCCCCTGCCTGAGTAGAGCATGCCTAATAAGCTCTCTTCTTACCTGATAAAGCATGCACTGCTTTCTAATAACCCCCTGCCTGGTAGAGCATGCTAATAAGCTCCTTTTACCTGATAAAGCATGCACTGCTTTCTAATAACCCCCTGCCTGGTAGAGCATGCTAATAAGCTCCTTTTACCTGATAAAGCATGCACTGCTTTCTAATAACCCCCTGCCTGTAGAGCATGCTAATAAGCTCCTTTTACCTGATAAAGCATGGCCTGCTGATAATCTTCTGCCCAGTACAGATTGTTAGTAACCTCCTTGTATCTGCTACAGATGCTAATATTTTTCTGCTCAGTACGGTTTGCTAGTAGCCACACTCTGCCCACTACAGCTTACTAGTAACCTCCTCCTGCCCAGTACTGCTTGCTAATCACCTGCTACCTGGTAGAGCATGCTACTGCCCTCGTGCCCACTAGAACTTGCTAATTATCTCCTTCTACCCACTACAGCCTGCTAATAATCTTCTTCTACCCAGCACTAATGCTAGTAGCCTCATTCTCTTTAGTACTGCTTGCTAGTAGCTCAGTCTGTCTAGTGGTGCTTGTTAGTAGCCTCATTGCCATGTGTGAATGCAAAGGTTTTTATGTAAATAATATATTGCTAGAGATGTATGGAGAGGAAAAGCAACAATTCCAATTTGTATTAAAAATTGTGAATGTCACAAACATACATTTGGTTGACGTCTGTGGTAGGCTCAACAACCCTTAACGTTTCAATAACTTGAACAAGCAGAAGAGCTTGAAGTTGATTTGTTAGATAAGATGGTGGTCATGGAATGCACATGTTCATGTAAGTGCGTGAGTGATTGTGAACAAGACTGTAACGAGACTGACGCTGAAAAGTGATAGTATGCATGACGCTGCCCAGAGGAACAGTTGTTGAATACAGATGACGATTATAACTGCAGGTAGTGTTTGCTAAGCTGTATCTGCATTTTCAAGTTTTGTGTTTGGAAACCTACTGGGCCTCTTTTGGCTCATGTTCTGTCTTTCATTCATTTGATATTTGCTGCAGCAGACAGAAGCAATTAGGTAGGTTACTTATCTTTCTCTTTATGTAGTATCTGGATAGCATCCTTTTGCACAGTACTGCTTCCTGGTGACCTTCTTTTTGTGCCGTATAACCAGCTAATAACTTCCTTTTGACTTGAGCATCCTGTTGATGACAATTTTTCT
Source organism: Conus canariensis (assembly GCA_033310375.1). Classification (NCBI taxonomy): domain Eukaryota; kingdom Metazoa; phylum Mollusca; class Gastropoda; order Neogastropoda; family Conidae; genus Conus; species Conus canariensis. Next base: position 9,017,007 of record CM065741.1, read on the forward strand.
CAGTAGAGCTCGCTAATAACCTCCTGTTTCCGTCACAGCTTGCTACTAACTATCCAGTGCATTTTTACTGGTAACAACTTTCTGCTAAGTGCAGCATGCTAATAACCTCCTTGCTGGTAACTAGCTTCTGCCCAGTAGAGCATGCTATAACCTTCTCATGCTCACTATATTTTGCACGTAACAGTATCCTACCCTGTACTGCTGGGTAGTAACCTTCATCTGCCCTCTACAGCTTACTATCAACCTCTTCCTGTCCAGTACTGCTTGGTAATACCTTCCTAACCTTTACACATGCTGCTTAGCACAGCTTGCTAATAACCTCCTTCTGCCCTATGCAACATGGTAGTAATCTCCTCTCCTGTACAATTTTCTAGTAACCACGTTTTCCTAGTACAGCTCGCTAGCACATCCTTCGAGTCAGCACAGCTTGCTAGAAACCTCCTTCTGCCCATTACAGTATAGTAGCAACCTCCCCCGCCCAGCACTGTTTGCTGATAGCAACCTCGTACCCACTACAGCTTGATAGTAATCTTTTTTCTGCCTAGGACAGCTTGCTACTAACCATCGTCTGCCCTGTACAGCTTCCTAGTAATCTCCTTCTGTCCTGTAAAGTATACTACTAAATTCCTTCTGCCAGTGCAGCTTGCTAGTAGCCATATTCTGCCCAGTACAGCTTGCTAGTAACCTTCATCTGCCCAGTATAGCTTCATAGTAACCTTCAACCCACTACATCCTACTAGTTACCTTCTCCTACCTACCACTGCTTGCTAATAACTCTATGCCTGTTAGAGCAAGTTAGTAGCCTCCTTCCACCCAGTAGAATGTGCTAGTAAACACCTTCCGCCCAGTAGAGCATGCTAGTAGCCTCATTCCGACCAGTAGAGCTTGTAATTACCTGCTTCAGTGCACTAACTACGGCCAGCTTATAATCTTCTGTCCAGTACAGGTCGCTGTTTGCTTCCTGTCCAATACAACTTGGTAATAACCTCGTCATGCACGATACAGCTTCCTGGTAGGCTCCTTTTGCACAGTACTGCTTACTAGCAAGCACCATTTGCCCAGTACTGTATAGCTTGCTAGTCAAATCTTTGTTCACAGTAGAGCTTGATTGGAATCTGCTTTTGTCCAGTACAATTTGCTAGTATGCTGCTCGATAATAAGCTCCAGTCTAGTAGAGCTAGTTGATAACCTCCTCCTGCCCACTACAGCCTAGCAATTACATCCTTCTGCCCAGTACAGTTTGCTGGTAATCTTTTTTTCTGTCCAGTACTGCTTGCTAATGATATTTATTTGCACAGTACTCCTTGCTAGACATCTCCCTCATCCAATTACGGATGCTATTAAAGACCATTTGCCCTTCAGAGTTTGATAGTAACCTATTCTTGCCCAAAACAAGCTTGCCAGTAACCACCCTTGCCCACTACATCTCGGTAATTACCTCCTTCTGCCCTCTCAGCTTGCTAGTAATCTTTGTTCATTACTTCTTGCTAGACATCTCCTTTCGCCCAGTGCAGCTTGCCAGTAACCTGTCTGCTGCCAGTACAGCTTGCTTCTAGCATCATTTGCCCAGAAGAGCTTGCTAGTCCTCTACATTTGCCCAGAACAGCTTGCTAGTAACCTGCATTTGGCCAGAACAGCTTGCTAGTAACCTCCAGCACAGTGCACATTTTTAATACCCTGCTTGTGTCTAATACAGCTTACTGATAACATCTGTTGCTTTGGAGAGCCTGATGTATTTTCCTCATTCTGTCCAATATTACTTGCTAGTAACCGCCATCTGCCCAGTACAGCATGCTATAACCTCCTTCCCAATACAGTTTGCTAGTAATTCCATTCTGCCCACTACAGCTTGCTAGTAACCACATTCTTGCCAGTAATCTTACTCTGCTGACCACAGCTTGCTAATATTAACATCCTCCTGCCCAACACAGCGTGCTAATAACCTCCTTCTGCTCTATACAGCATGCTAATAATTTCGTCTCCCGTATAACTTGCTAGTAACCGCGTTCGCCACTGTACGGCTTGTTAAATACCACCTCCTGCCCACTGCAGCTTGCTAATAATCGCCTAGTTCCTAGTACAGAATTCTAGTATCCTCCTCCTGTCCCATACAGCACAGCATACATCTTACTACTAATCCTTTTTTGCCTAGTACAGCTTGCTACTAACCTCTCTCTACCCTGCACAGCTTCCTAGTAATATTCTCTCCTTTATAGCATGATAATAACTCCCCTCTGCCAGTACAGCTTGCTAGTAACCACTGTCTGCCTAGTACAGCTTGCTACTAACCTCTCTCTACCCTGCACAGCTTCCTAGTAATATTCTCTCCTTTATAGCATGATAATAACTCCCCTCTGCCAGTACAGCTTGCTAGTAACCACTGTCTGCCTAGTACAGCTTGCTACTAACCTCTCTCTACCCTGCACAGCTTCCTAGTAATATTCTCTCCTTTATAGCATGATAATAACTCCCCTCTGCCAGTACAGCTTGCTAGTAACCACTGTCTGCCTAGTACAGCTTGCTAGTAATCTGCCCACCACACCTTACTAGACTAATATCCTCCTCCTGCCTACCACTGCTTGCTAGTAGCCTCTTGCCTGGTAGAGCATGCTGGAGAACTCCTTCTGCACTGTGGAGCATGCTAGTACCCTCCTTCCGCCCAATAGCGCTTGCGGATTACCTGCTTCTGCCCACTAACTATGGCCTGCTTATAATCGTCTGCCCAGTGCAGCTCGCTAATTGCCTTCTTCTGTCTGGTACAACTTGCTAGTAACATTGTCATGTCCAGTATAGCTTGCTAGTCACCTCCTTTTTTCCAGGACATCTTGATTGGCACCTGCATCGGCAGAGTATGATTTGCTAGTAACCTGCTTGATAATAACCCTCCTGCCTAGTAGAGCTTGCTAAGAACCTCCGTTCAGCCACTGCAGGTTGGTAATTAACACCTCCTGCCCACTACAGCTTGCTGGTAATCTTTTACTGTCCAGTACTGCTTACCTCCACCAGCACAGCACTGCTTGCTAGACAGCTTCTTTTGCTCAGTACAGCTTCTAGTAAACTCCATTGGCCATGCAGAGCTTGCCAGTAACTGCATCCTGCCTGATAAAGCTTGCAAACAGCCTATTTCTGTCCCGTGCTGCTCGCTAGCAACTTCCTCTTGCCCAAGACAGCTTGCTTGTAACCTTCCTTTGCCTGTCGAGCTGACTAATAATCTTTTGTCCAGTGCATTTTGCTAATAATCTCCAGTCGACCAGTATAACTTGTGGACATTCCCCTGCCTAGTACATCTTGCTAATAACCTACTTGCCCAGTACAGTTTGCTAACAACCTCCTTTCCTTCAGTGCAGCTTGCTAGTAACCACTTTTTGCCTAGAACAGCTGGCTAGTCACCTGCTTTTTCCGAGGACAGCTTGCTAGTAACCTACCTTTGACCAGTACAGCTAGCTAGTAACTTGCGTTTGCCCAGTACAGCTTGCTAGTAGCCTGTTTTTGTCCAGTACAGCTTTTGCCCAGGTACAGCCTGCTAGTAACCTACTTTTGCCATAGCTTGCTAGTAACGTCCTGTTATGTAGAACACCTTAGTAGTACCTCTTTTTGCCCACGAGAGCTTGCTAGTAACCGGCTCCTGCTCAGTACAGCTTGCTAGCATCCTTCTGCCCAGCACAGCTTCCTAGTAACCTTTGCCTGCCCACTACAATTTGCTAATAACCAGTTCTGGCTTGTTCATTATGCGCTGAACCTCTGTCTGCCCACTACACCTTGCTAGTAACCGCATTCTGTCGTGTGCAGCTTGCTAATACCACATTCAGCCCACAGCTCCTTACTAGTAGCCTCCTCCTGCCCAGTAAAGCATGCTGATGACCTACTTCCAAATGCTGCTTGCCAATAATCTGCCTAATACACCTTGCTAGTAACTTCTTTCTGCCCATTGTAGCTTGGTAATCACCACCTCCTGGCCACTACAACTTGTTAATAATCTTTGTTCGCCCAGTACTGCTTGCTAACTAACCATTGCTTACCCAGTCTAGCTTTCTACTGATCTGCGTTTGCCTAGTACAGCTTGATAGTAACTTCCTTTTGCCCAGTGCATTTTTAGTACTAGCCCTCCTTTGGCTGATACAACTTACTAGTCACCTTCTTTTGCCTAGGACAGCTTATTAGTACCATCCTTGCATGCAGATGACAATTACAACTACAGGTAGTGAATGCTATGGTGTATCTGCATTATTTTGTTTTGAGTTAGCAAACCTACTGGGCCTCTTTTGGCTCATGCTCTGTCTTTCTTTCTTTTCCAGATATTTGTTGGAGGAGACGGAAGCCCTAAGGTAGGTTGCTAATCTTTCTCTTTATGTGGTGTTTGGATAACATCGTTTTGCACAGTACTTCTTCCTGGTGACCTCCTTTTGTGCAGCACACCTTGCTAAAAGCCCCCTTTTGCCTTGGTCTTCTTGTTAATAACGTTTCCCTGGCATTTGTACCCCGCCTTTCCCCCTTAGGCCCTGTAACTCTTACACTTGTCGGCCTGCCATTCACCCTGTAACACTTGTACTTGTTGGCTTGCCTTTCACCCCTTGACACTCACACTTGTTGCCCTGCCTTTCATACTGTAACGCTTGCACTTGTTGGTCTGCCTTTCAGCATGTAAAGCATACACTTGTTGCGCTGCATCTCACTCTGTAACGCTTACACTTGTTGCCCTGCCTTTCACCCTCTAACGCTCACATTTGTTACCCCTACCTTTCACCCTTTAATGCTTCCACTTGTTGCTCTGCCTTTCCCGCCAGAACGGGCATTTGCTGCCCAGTCTTGCACCCTGTAACGCTTGCACTTTTGCTCTGTCTTTTGTCCAAAAACGCTTACATTTTGCCCTGCCCTTTGCCCCATGACGCTTACACTTTTGACCTGTCCTTTGCCTAGTAACACTTACACTTTTGACTCGTCCTAAACTAAATAATGCTTACAATTTTGACCTGTCCTTTGCATAGTAACGCTTACACATTCACTTTGTCCTTTGACAGTGAAGCTGACACTTTTGACCTGTCCTTTCCCCAGTAACGCTTAGAATTTTGCCGTGTCCTTTATCAATAACGCTTACACTTCGCACTGTCCTTTTGCCCAGTAACGCTTACAGTTTTGCCCTGTTCTTGTGGGCCTGCCATTCACCCTGTAACACTTGTATTTGTTGGCTCGCCTTTCGCCCCTCGACACTCACACTTGTTGCCCTGCCTTTCATACTGTAACGCTTGCACTTGTTGGTCTGCCTTTCAGCATGTAAAGCATACGCTTGTTGCGCTGCATGTCACTTTGTTGTAACGCTTACATTTGTTGCCCTGCCTTTCACCCTCTAACGCTCACCCCTATCTTTCACCCTCTAATGCTTCCACTTTTTGCTGTGCCTTCCCCACTAGAGCAGGCATTTGCTGCCCTTTCTTTCACCCTGTAACGCTTGCACGTTTTGCCCTGCCTTTCATTCTGTAACGCTTACACTTGTAACCCCCCTACCTTTCACCTTGTTATGTAACACTTGTCGCCCTGCCTTTCACCCTGTTACACTTGCACTTGTTGCCCTGCTTTTCAACATGCAGTGCTCTCACTTGTTCCAGTGCCTTTCACCGAGTAACACTTGCTCTGCCTTTCATCCCATAACGCTTGCACCTCATGCTCTGTCTTTGCCCTGTAGCGCTGGCACTTGTTGCTCAGCCTTTTGAGCTTTAACGCTTGCACTTGTTTTCAGGCTTTTCAACTTTTAACGCTTGCACCCTCCTCAGGAGTAGAATTTACTTAAAACCTCCTTTTTGCAAGTATAGCTTGCTTTAGTACTATCTGCGTGCACTACAGTTTGCCACTAATGTTTTGCCACGCAGTCCTACTACTAACCCCCCTGTGCCCACTAAAGCTAACTAGTAACCTCCTGTACAGGACAACTTGCTAATAACCTCCTGCTGCCCACTACAGCTTGCTAATAACCTCTTCTGCACAGGACAACTTGCTAATAGTCTCGTGCTGTCCAGTACAGCTTGCTAATAACCTCTAGCGTGATAGAGCTTACTACTAGCCTCCTTTTGCCCCGAACAACCTGCTAATAATCTGTTTTTCTGGGTGTAACACCTGCATGTATTGCCCTACCTTTCACCATGCAACGCTTGCACTTGTTGCCTTGTCTTTTACCCTGTAACACTTGCACTTGTTGCCCTGCCTTCGCTCTCTAACGCTTCCAATTGTTTTCCTGCCTTTCACCCTGTAATGCTCACCCTGTCACGCTTCCACTGGTTACCCTTGCCTTTGGCCTTGATACTCTAACAATTGTCGCCCTGCCTTTTACCCTGTAACACTTGCACTTGTCCTGCTTTTCAATGTGTAACACTTGCACTTGTTGCTCTGCCTTTCAGCATGTAACACTTCATTTGTTGCTCTGCCTTGGACTCCATAACGCTTCCATTCCTTTCTCTGCCTTTCGCCCTGTAACGCTTACACTTGTTTCCGGGATTTGTGCCGTTTTACACTTGGACTTGTTGTTCGTCCTTTCGTCCTGTAATGCTTGCGCTAGTGTTTGCTTTGCTGCATCTGTTTTAATCATTTATGGATAAGTCAACCTACTGGGCCTCTTTTGGCTCATGCGTTTTGTCTTTCATTCTGGTGGAGGAGACAGACGCCGTCAGTTAGGTTACTCATCTTTCTTTCTGTGTAGTATCTTGATAACATCCTTTCATGCAGTTCTGCTTCCTGGTGATCTCCTTTCGCGCAGTGCAACTTGCTAATAGCTTCCTGTTGCTTTGGTCATCTTGTTGATAATGTTGTACTCAATAGGGCTTGCAACTAACTTGTACCTGTATCAGCTTGCTACTAAGTGTCCTGTACCTCTTACTAGTAACAACCTTCTGCACAGTACGCATGCTAATAACCTCCTAGTGCCAGTACCTCTTGCAAGCTGTCTGCTTTTAGCCAGTACAAATTCCAGACATCAGCTAATGCCTAGAAACTTGTGTTAGCCCTGCACAGCTTGCTTATAACCTCATTGTGCCCAGTGTAGCTTACTAATAACCTTCTGCTCCTTACAGCTTGCTATTGACCTACTGTTCCCCAGTACAGCTACCTAAGTCCCTCTTCTTCAAAGAACAGCTCATTAATAACCTTTTTATACAATAGAGCTTGCTGGTAACATCTTTGTACCCAGTACAGCTGCTACTAACATTCTACTTTCTAACTCAGCTTGCTCCAAACCTTTTCCCACGTGCAGCTTATATGTAAACCGTCTTTTAGCCGTAGAGTTTACTTAAAACCTCCTTGTCCAAGTACAGCTTGCCTCAGTACTCTTTGCGTGCACTACAGTTTGCTACTAACCTTTTGCCACGTAGTGCTTCTACTAACCCCCTTTTATCCACTACAGCTAACTAGTAACCTCTTTTTGCACCGCACAACTTGCTAATAACCTCCTGCTGCCCACTACAGCTCGCTAATAACCTCTTCTGCACAGCACAACTTGCTAATAGTCTCGTGCTGTCCAGTACAGCTTGCTAATAACCTCTAGCGTGATACAGGTTACTAATAGCCTCCTGTTGCCCACTACAACCTGCTAATAATCTGTTTTTCTGGTTGTAACACTTGCATGTGTTGCCCTACCTTTCACCATGCAACGCTTGCACTTGTTGCCTTGTCTTTTACCCTGTAACCCTTGCTCTTGTTGCCCTGCCTTTCACTCTCTAACGCTTCCAATTGTTTTCCTGCCTTTCACCCTGTAACGCTTCCACCGGTTACCCTTGCCTTTGGCCTTGCTACTCTAGCACTTGTCGCTCTGCCCTTCACCCTGTAACACTTGCACTTGTCTGCTTTTCAATGTGTAACACTTGCACTTGTTGCTCTGCCTTTCAGCATGTAACGCTTGCATGTGTTGCTCTGCCCTGGACGCCGTAACACTTCCACTCCTTTCTCTGCCTTTTGCCCTGTAACGCTTACACTTGTACTCGGGCTTGTGCCCTGTTTTACGCTTGGTCTTGTTGTTCGTCGTTTCGTCCTGTAATGCTTGCACTAGTGTTTGCATTGCTGCATGTGTTTTAATCATTTCTGTATAAGTAAAACCTACTGGGCCTCTTTTGGCTCATGCTTTTTGTCTCTCATTCTTTTTCAGATACTTGGTGGAGGAGACAGACGCCGTCAGGTAGGTTTAGTTATCTTTCTTTCCATGTAGTATCTTGATAACATCCTTTCACGGACTTCTGCTTCTTCATGACCTCCTTTCGCGCAGTACAACTCGCTAAAAGCTTCCTGTTGCTTTGGTCATCTTGTTGATAACGTTTTACTCAATAGAGCTTGCTACTAACTTTTACCTGTATCAGCTTGCTACTAAGTGTCCAGTACCTCTTACTACTAACAACCTTCTGCACAGAACGCATGCTAATAACCTCCTTGTGCCATTATCTCTTGCAAGCTGTCTGCTTTTAGCCAGTACAGCTTCCAGAAACAAGCTAATGCCTGGAAACTTGTGTTAGCCCTGCGCAGCTTGCTTATAACCTTACTTTGCCCAGTATAGCTTACTAATAACCTACTGCTCCCTACAGCTTGCTAATGTACTGTTCCCCAGTACAGCTACCTAATTCACTTGTCTTCAAAGAACAGCTCACGAAGAACCTCCTTTTTATACAATAGAGCTTGCTGGTAACATTCTTGTTACTAACATTCTACTTTCTAACTCGGGTTGCTCCAAACCGTTTGCCATGTACAGCTTATATGTAAACCCCCTTTTAGCCGTAGAGTTTACTTAAAACCTCCTTTTCCACGTACAGCTTGCCTCGGTACTCTTTGCGCGCACTACTGTTTCCTACTATCCTTTTGCCACGAAGTGCTTCTACTAACCCCCTTTTATCCACTAAATCTAACTAGTAACCTCCTTCTGCACAGCACAACTTGCTAATAACCTGCTGCCCTCTACAGCTTGCTAATACCCTCCTTCTGCACAGGATAACTTGCTAATAATCTCCCACTGCACAGTACAGCTTACTAATAAGCACTAGCGTGATATAATTTACTAATAGCCTCCTTTTGCTCACTGCAACCTGCTAATAATCTTTTTGCTGGCTGTAACACTTGCATGTATTGCACTACCTTTCACCATGCAATCCTTGTGCTTGTTGACTTGTCTTTTACCCTGTAACACTTACACTTGTTGTCCTGCTTTTCAATGTGCAGCACTTGCACTTGTTCCTCTGCCTTTCAGCATGTAACGCTTGCATTGTGTGCTCTGCCCTGGACTGCATAACGCTTCCACTCCTTTCTCTGCCTTTTGCCCTGTAACGCTTACACTTGTACTCGGGGTTTGTGCCCCGTTTTATGCTTGGACTTGTTCGTCGTTTAGTCCTGTAATGCTTGCGCTAGTGTTTGCTTTCCTGCATCTGTTTTAATCATTTATGGATAAGCAAACCTACTGGGCCTCTTTTGGCTCATGCTTTTTGTCGTTCATTCTGGTGGAGGAGACAGACGCCGTCAGGTAGATTACTTATCTTTCTTTCTATGTAGTATCTTGATCACATCCTTTCATGCAGTTCTGCTTCCTGGTGAACTCCTTTCGCGCTGTACAACTTGCTAATAGCTTCTTGTTGCTTTGGTCATCTTGTTGATAACGTTTTACTCAACAGAGCTTGCTACTAACTTTTACCTATATCAGCTTGCTACTAAGTGTCCTGTACATCTTACTAGTAAGAACCTTCTGCACAGTACGCATGCTAATAACCTCCTTGTGCCAGTACCTCTTGCAAGCTGTCTGCTTTTAGCCAGTACAGATTCCAGACATCAGCTAATGCCTAGAAACTTGTGTTAGCCCTGCACAGCTTGCTTATAACCTCATTGTGCCCAGTATAGCTTACTAATAACCTTCTGCTCCCTACAGCTTGCCAGTGACCTACTGTTCCCCAGTACAGCTACCGAATGCCCTTTTCTTCAAAGAACAGCTCCCTAATAACCTCTTTTTTAACACGAGAGCTTGCTGGTAAGATCCTTGTACCCAGTACAGCTGCTACTAACATTCTACGTTCTAACTCGGCTTGCTCCAAACCTTTTGCCACGTGCAGCTTATATGTAAACCGCCTTTTAGCCGTAGAGTTTACTTAAAATCTCCTTGTCCAAGTACAGCTTGCCTCAGTACTCTTTGCGTGCACTACAGTTTGCTACTAACCTTTTGCCATGTAGTGCTTCTACTAACCCCCTTTTATCCACTAAATCTAACTAGTAACCTCTTTTTGCACCGCACAACTTGCTAATAACCTCCTGCTGCCCACTACAGCTCGCTAATAACCTTCTGCACAGCATAACTTGCTAATAGTCTCGTGCTGTCCAGCACTGCCTGCTAATAACCTCTAGCGTGATAGAGCTTACTAATAGCCTCCTGTTGCCCACTACAACCTGCTAATAATCTTTTTTCTGGCTGTAACACTTGCATGTGTTGCCCTACCTTTCACCATGCAACGCTTGCACTTGTTGCCTTGTCTTTTACCCTGTAACCTTTGCTCTTGTTGCCCTGCCTTTTGCTCTCTAACGCTTCCAATTGTTTCCCTGCCTTTCACCCTGTAACGCTCACCCTGTCACGCTTCCACTGGTTACCCTTGCCTTTGGCCTTGCTACTCTAGCACTTGTCGCCCTGCCTTTCACCCTGTAACACTTGCACTTGTCCTGCTTTTCAATGTGTAACACTTGCACTTGTTCCTCTGCCTTTCAGCATGTAACGCTTGCATTTGCTGCTCTGCCTTGGACTGCATAACGCTTCCACTCGTTTCTCTGCCCTTCGCTCTGTAATGCTTACACTTGTACTCGGGGTTTGTGCCCCGTTTTATGCTTGGACTTGTTGTTCGTCGTTTAGTCCTGTAAATGCTTGCGCTAGTGTTTGCTTTGCTGCATCTGTTTTAATCATTTATTGATAAGTCAACCTACTGGGCCTCTTTTGGCTCATGCTTTTTGTCGTTCATTCTGGTGGAGGAGACAGACGCCGTCAGTTAGGTTACTTATCTTTCTTTCTATGTAGTATCTTGATAATATCCTTTCATGCAGTTCTGCTTCCTGGTGATTCCTTTCGCGCAGTACAACTTGCAAAAAGCTTCCTGATGCTTTGGTCATCTTGTTGATA
>CM065741.1:9028216-9048216 GCA_033310375.1 Conus canariensis
CGGGGAAGGGGTTAGATGTCTCTCCATTTTTCTGGATTCGGGCCTGAATTCCACCATGGAACTGTCGCACCATAGAGATGAATTTCAGGGGACATACATACTGGCATTATGGAAGGCCTTGGTCAAGTATCTTGCTGGCTGTAGAAAGGAGGGATATGCCTTGGTAGTTGTCACAAGCTTGGATCTTCCTTTTGCGCTTGCATAAGTGGATAATCGCTGCATCTTTGAACTCCTGAGGGATCGCCTCCTGCCACACCAGAAGAAACAAATGATGAACTGAAATGGAGTCTGAACCACGAGCTTTACCAGTAGACAGCAAACATATCGCTTTTGGGGTCCCCTAGAGGGTGGGTGGTTCAACCATTCCCTCGCTCATGGGCACTGGAGGGGGGCCGTCAAGGGTTTGTCATTGATCGATGAAGGGTGCTTTAGTACGCTGTTGAAGGGTTCTGCCCGGTGTTCCAAGACCTTTTCCTCGTCAGTGATCAATGTTGTTTCCATCAGCGCTGAGTAGAGGGGATGATTCTGCAGGTGTAGGTCCATACATTTCTTTCAAGACATCATAAAAGTTCTTCATATCATGCCTGTTGCCATATCCTTGGATCCTGTCAGCTTTGTTGATCAGCCACATGCATCTTACGTCGTTTTTTTTTCTTCTTGAACTGTTCTACGTATGCTGTTGAATGCATCTTTTGTTGGAGGTGGACTTGGTGTCACTGAGGTGATCCTTGTGCAGAAGATGTGTCTCATACAGTTGCTTCTCTGTCTGTTCTACATGGTCTAAAGTGATGCATAAGTTTTCCCAAATTATCACAAATATATTGGATATGTAAAGTTTTCATGACTTGACCAGGAATAGTTCTTAAATGACCATCTCTTCCCTTTGTCTATCAATTTGGAAATACTTGTGATGCCCTAGAAATGTGATATAGCAACTTTCGCTTGTGTATGACAAATATGCTCCAACCAAAGCTGTTCTTGTAAAAACTACATCCCCCAAACAAACAACAAACAAAAACGAAAGTTACAGTGAGCACAATTTATCACAATGATAAGATGAAAGATAACATATGCAATTTACAATGGCGTCTTTGGCTTAAAACACATTTCAGACTTCGTCACAGATAAAATTACATCAGAAGTCATGACAGAGTGATGAGAATTTTCAGAAATTCTGTATGCATATTACTTCATATCCTTCCAGATCCCTAGTTTAACAAAATATCAGCATATACAACCAAGCAACATTTTTACTTATGCGAGTAACATTACCCCTACATCCTAGATATTGTCATCAAATCTACTGTCTGGATGTCAGTTGTGCACACACGTATGATGGAATAAAGATGTAACCAAAAACAAACATTCAGCTCTTTCATGAATGTAAAACGACACAAAATTGGTAAAAGTTGTTTCTTTATTTGTTTCCCAAATAGGTGAGTTTGCCAGCCATCTAACGTAATCAAACAATGGTTGATCAGCCTCACGTCAATCAATTTTCACCTGACTGAACCAAGTACAAATTTGCATACTTTTATTTCATATAGTTTGAACAGTCAACCAATCTTTCTACTCTCACTCAAGGATGGTCTTTTGTACAGTCCATTCAGTGGTTGTGAACGGGCAACAGTGCTCAGTCGCTGTCTGTAAACAGCGTGTGGAACTTCTACCAGCAGCCAATCAAACCATGCTGATAATGTGTTACAACAGTGCCCAGTTGCTGTCTGTAAAACAGCGTGTGGAACTTCTACCAGCAGCCATTCAAACCATGCCTGATAACGTGTTACAACAGCACATAATGAGCCGCCTCCTCAACTGATCAGCAGAACAGTTTTTTTTTTTTGTTTGTGTGTGTGTGTGTGTGTGTGTGTGTTGTGTGTGTGTGTGTGTGTAAAGAAACGTCCCGGTCTAATTTGCATATTGAAACCTGTCAAATTCATAGTAAAAAAATGTTTTGAAATAATCAAGCTTTTGAAGCTGTAGCACGATGTACACTCTTTGCAAGGAGGAATACGCCAGCTATCATCAAAAAGAGCATTGTTCCTGTTAAAAACCATACATGTCATGACCCCCAGATAACTAGAGGACATTCTGCACGGCGGAAAACGGACAGCCCCGTGTTGAACACATCTCCACTGTGCACTGCGTGATGGAGGACACCAGAGCGCATTCTGACTGATTTCACACAACACATCAATTATGTGCACACACATTTTATATGCTCAAATAGGTGTCATTATCTACTCATTTTGCTGCAATGATTTTGTTATGTCAGTTCCAAACGCATTGCTATTAATGTCAGATGTGCCACACTCGCGGGCTCAGACATGAAAACGAATGTGTGCTGATGGAAGTATTAGGAAAAACAAACAAACAAAAAACCGATAGGTGTGAGTATAATGACGTTAGGTGCACGTGAAGTGTACACTACCCTCATTCACTTAAAGCAAATCCGCTCTTCTGGACTTCACAGTTTGGATGGGAAATCCTGAATTGTTCAGCTCCTGTAATTGCTGAAGCAGTTACAGTTACAATCCTTGCATAACAAAAAATCACTTCCCATGACTTAAAGTGGTTAAAGTAACATCAGACGGCGAAAGGGTAATTACACTCGCCCCTCAAATTACACACCCATTTCCATGTCATCTGTTTTGTAAACGCTTGGAAAATCACATAAACAAACACACACTTGATTACTTCCATGCTTTCAGTTTCTTTCATTGAAACCAGTCTGGTTTTAGGGCAAGCCACTCCCATCACACAGCGTTGACTGACCTAGTTGATCGACGCCTGACTATTATAGACAGGTACAAAATGACAGGTACTCTCATGGTACCATGGACCAAGCATTTCTGAAAAAAAAAAAATTCTTTAGACTCAGTAAAGCCCTCCCACTGATGTACGATGCTTTGACATTTTTACCTTGATCCGTGTTTTACGATTGCCTCTTAAATCCAAGTCTCGAAAATGTGGACCCCATCAGTTTCTATGAAGAAAAAAGAGTACCGCCTACAAAACTGCACACCATTGTCAGTTCTTGCGTGTTCTGTGATGCCATTCCATTATATTCATCGGCATTGTTTTATGGAAAAGGAGAAACAAATTCTATATCACTTGAAAACTATTGAAAACTGAAATCCGTTAAAGTCAGCATCACTGCGTGTGGTAGAAAGGCAAAAAATACAATTAATCTTTTATCAGTTATTTTTTAACCGTGTGAAGGAATCGATCAATCAGTAAAATATGGTGATGGGTCCTGTGTCTTTACATGTGAAAACCAGAGCACAATGATCGGTTTGATCCTGTCAGTACTTTCATTCTGAATTGCTATCCGAACCTGACACCTGATTGATTGCAAACCCGTTTTATTTCCGGTTAATTAAACATTACACAAACAATGCATCAAAGCATTGGACATGTTAGTACTGTACGTGTCGATCTCACTGCAAAGAGCCGTAAAACACACTGACACCTCGCTGTAACATAAGAACTGTGATGGGGTCAGCCAGATGCACGTCAACATGGTGATTTTTTGAATGACGTCACACTGAGAACGTTTTTAGATCAAGAACAATAAAAATGTTGGTTTTTTTTTAAGACACTCGGTTCTTTCTGAGGGAGGGGGTGGGGGGAGGAGAGAGAGAGAGAGAGAGAGAGAGAGAGAGAGAGAGAGAGAGATACCTGGCGTACAGAGAGAGAGAGAGAGAGAGAGAGAGAGAGAGAGAGAGAGAGAGAGCTGGTATACAAACACCAAGGAGAGAGAGAGAGAGAGAGAGAGAGAGAAAGAGAGAGTGCAATAAAAAAAGATATCTCAAGTAGAACCATGAGAGAGAGAGAGAGAGAGAGAGAGAGAGAGAGAGAGAGAGAGAGAGCTGGTATGCAATAACAACAACAATAATAATATATTAATGATAATATAACAATAAATGAAATATAGTAGTAATAATAACAACAATAATAATAATAGTATTAAAAAAATAATGATGATGATGATGATGATAATGATAACGATCAAGGTTGATGAAAAGAAAACAAACAATGGGGTGATGGTTTATTGCAGGGAGGGAATGCTCCAGAGGACGCCTGGATACCCTTTGTTCAATCTATGTACCCCGATCTCCTTCAGACAACCCATTTTTTCCCACCCCTTTTCTTTAATCGGGTTCCTCACACTGTGGAAACTGTCGCTGGGCAGACTGCTCTTGTCAGACAGAATCCACCTCCACTCACACGTGGCATGTCTTGGAAACGGAGACGTGTCAGCCCTTATCCGACACAATCATCCACATCATCACAGCCATCCACATCATCACAGCCATCCACATCATCACAGCCATCCATATCATCACAGCCATCAACATCATCACAGCCATCAACATCATCACAGCCATCAGCATCAACATCATCACAGCCATCAACATCATCACAACCATCAACCTCATCTCAGTCCTCCCCAGCAGGCACAGTTTTCACAGACAATCCATCAGGCCTGCAGGACGAGGACATCCAGGACACTGATCGTCAGGATGACGAGGCACAGTCCAGTGTCTCCAGGCCCTGAGGGGTATCAATGAGGTCATGATGGTCATATCTCAAATGATGTTCAGGAAATACCTGGACAACCAACATAACCCCCTGCATCACATCAACCCAACCAATATCATTTCTCAGCTACATAACCCCCAGCAAAACATCAACCCCACCAACATCATCATTTCTCAACTCCCCTCTATCACCCACTCGTCCATTCCCCCCAGCGTTGCTGATGGGGAATGTGACATCATCATTCTCCACCGCCAGTATGGCATTTTGGTGGGTGAGGTCAAATCTGTTGGGGGAGGGCAGTGGTTCTCTACACAGTCACCAGCAGACCAAATTAAGATCATTGCCAAGGTTGTCACGAAGGCCATAAAGCAACTGGACAACCAGGAAATCGCACTGAAGCACCTTGTACACGACATGGCTGGCGGCAACATCAGGGTGACAAAGGCGCTTCTTCTACCCAACATCACCTCAACTCAGCTGACCGCGGCAGTGAACAGCTCTCAGCAGCTCCGAGCGGTGAGTAGACATTATAGGCACACCTTAGCGCTGAGAGACGAGACACATTCTTTGCAAACTACAAATCAGATAACACGTGCAAACAGATCACATCTGTCATCTGCCTATGCACTAATTGTAATGGTTTAGTTTGGCTCACAGTGTCATGACCACAAGCTTACACACATTGAAACTGATGGAGATCTATATTCTGTATAAACATCACTGTACATGCTGTAATTGATATGTGAACGGTATTTGACACATAACTGGATTTCTACTTAACAAGCATGACTGTGGACTGTGAAGTGCTTTAAGCTTGGTGTCTAACAAGGACAGGCGTTATTGAAGTATTCTAAAAGAAAATAAAGTGATTAATCAACTGATAGATTGATTGATTTATAATGATGATGATGATAACAATAATGACAGCAAAAATGATAATAAAATAATAATATTGATAATAATAATAATGATGGTGGTGATGATGATGATGATGATAATAATGATAATAATAATAATAATACTAAAATAATGATAATAAGATATAACCAAAACAGCAACAATGACTATATATATGTAAAGATAATAATAATAATAATAGTAATACTAGTACTAACGATGATAATGATAACAATAATAATGATGATGATGGTAATAATAACAATAATGAAAATAATAATAGTGATAATGATAATCTTAATAATCATAACGATGATAATGATGATAGTAATAATATTGATAATAATGATAATGATAATACGATACTCGCCTGCATACATAGGAGCTCGCGGAATTAAAGCTGTACAGGTTGTAACTGACGCATGCCAGTGTACACTTTTTGACATAGATATGTTCATATTGTAACTGATATAGGTTTGTACACATTGTTTGGGGTGGAACTATACAGACTGAATGTTGTTGTATGATACACACTGTCACCTAGAGGTCTGCACACCTGTATAATTACATTTTGCCTGTTCTGAACATGATGTAGACACGTATGCACCTGTTGTATTAATAGGTGTGTACACATTATGTCACAGGTCTGCTCTACTGTATTCTGTAGATCTGTGGACACTTTATAACAGATATGTACATACTGTATCATATAGATCTGTAATACTATATAACAGATCTGCACCTACTGTATTACAGAATTCTGTGATATTATACTACTGTACGTACTGTACGTATGGTACTGTATACGTCTGTACAGACTATGTAACAGACGTGTGCCTTTTGTATTATATAGATCTGTACATACTAAATTCTAGGTCTGTAGCTACTCTGCTGCATAGATATTTTACAGATCTGAAACTGCTGGATTACATAGTTTTGTACATATGATATAACAGATCTGTACCCAACGTTTTACATAGGTTTTTTTTTTTTTACGTAGTATGTAACATGGCTGTACATACTGATTTTATAGTTCTGTACACACAATAGAATATTTCTGTATTTTCAATATTACATAGGGCTATGCATACTACGTAAAAAGATGTAATCAATATGTTACATAGCTCTGTCGACACTATAATAGATAGATAGATAGACATAGATGATATAGACCTACAAATATTAAATAACAGGTCTGTACCTTCTGTATGACATAGACCTTTACCTACTAATAACAGAGTCTGTGTCTACTGTATGATATAGACCTATAAATGATATATAATAAGGTCTGTGTCTACTGTATGACATAGTCCTGTATATGCTATATAATAGGTCTGTGTCTGCTGTATGACATAGTCCTATATATGCTATATAACAGGTCTGTGTCTACTGTATGACATAGTCCTATATATACTATATAACAGGTCTGTGTATGCTGTATGACATAGTCCAATATATATATATATTACAACAGGTCTGTGTCTGCTGTATGACAGACTTATATATGGTCTACAACAGGTCTGTGTCTACTGTATGGCATAGTCCTATGTATGCTATATAACAGGTCTGTGTCTGCTGCATGACATAGTCCTATATATGCTATATAACAGGTCTATGTCTACTGTATGACATAGTCCTATATATGCTATATAACAGGTCTGTGTCTACTGTATGACATAGTCCTATATATGCTATATAACAGGTCTGTGTCTGCTGTATGACAGACTTATATATGATCTATAACAGGTCTGTGTCTACTGTATGACATAGACCTATACATGATATAAAACAGGTCTGTGTCTGCTGTAATGACATAGACATATACATAATATATAACAGGTCTGTGTCTGCTGTATGACATAGACCTATACATAATATGTAACAGGTCTGTGTCTACTGTATGGCATGGTCCTATGTATGCTATATAACAGGTCTGTGTCTGCTGTATGACATAGTCCTATATATGCTATATAACAGGTCTATGTCTACTGTATGACATAGTCCTATATATGCTATATAGCAGGTCTGTGTATGCTGTCTGACATAGTCCTATATATGCTATATAACAGGTCTGTGTCTGCTGTATGACAGACTTATATATGCTGTATAACGGGTCTGTGTCTACTGTATGACATAGACCTATATATGCTATTGGACAGGTCTGTGTCTACTGTATGACATAGACCCATATAATTATACTAAGCTACACACAAAAAGTTAAGGATCACTTTCACAAACATTCATAACTGTCAAAATAAGAAAGTCAATGCGTTGAAGTTTGGCCAACATTTAATTCCATTCTTTAGTGATAACGATACACAATTGCCTTCAATCTCGAGCAATCGTTTGGTGTGTACATTTGATTAAAGTGGGTACATATCCAAATTTGATTTCCCAAAGTCATTGAAATCACAAGACAGGGCATACTGATGCTCCCAAAAGCTCAGTAATGCGTGTAACCACCATGGCTGTTCTGGCACTCGACGCAGCGAGTCCTCATCGAGTTGACCAGGTTGGTGAAGATCCTCTGTGGAAGCGCCTGCCACTCAGCCTGCAGCATCTGGTAGAGGTGTTGGGCATCCCTGGGAGGGGGGTGGCTCCTCACTTTGTGATCCAGCTCATCCCAGAGGTTCTCAATCGGGTTGAGATGGGGACTGCATGCTGGCCACTCCATTCTGTTGACTCCAGACTGCTGCAGGAAGTCGTTGACCACCCTTGCCCTGTGGGGGCGAGCATTGTCATCCTGGTAGACAGCCCTCGGTCCCATCTGCTGCAGTGTAGGCACAGCCAGCGGTCGAAGGATCTCATCCCGGTATCGGATGCCAGTCAGGTTACCCTGTACATGATACAAGGGTGTTCTGTGGTGAAGGCTGAAGGCCCCCCAGACCATTACAGAACCTCCACCAAAGGCCACCTTTTCTTGGACAGTGGCGTCAGTAAAGCGTTGCCCTGGGCGCCTCCAGACCCTCAGTCAGCCGTCGTTGTGGTGAAGGGTGAAGCGTGATTCATCACTGAACAGGACCTGGGACCATTGCTGACGTGTCCACCTCACGTGACGTGCGCAGAAGGCGCGGCGTGCTGCCCTATGGGCTGGAGTTAAGCGTGGCCGTACTGCTGGGCGACGAGAATGGAGATTAAACCCATGTAGGCGGTTCCGTATGGTCTGCTGGCTGATGTTGATGTTAGTAGCCACCCTGAACTGCCTTTGAATTATGCTGGAAGAGGCTGTTCTTGTCTGCAGGGCTTGTCGTTCAATGAGACGATCGTCACGTGGGGTTGTCTTCTTCGGTCGACCAGATCTGCGTCTTTCATGGACAATCCCAGTGGCTGTGAAGCATTGAATCAGTCGGACAATGACCGAGATGGACACATGAAGTCGCCTGGCCACTTCTTGCTTGGGAACACCATCTTGGAACCATGCAACAGCTCGTCCCCTATCCAACTCGCTTAATTTTCGTCGTGGAGGCATTGTCAGATCAGGCCTACTACTGGTGGAATGTCTTCTTATATAGCCAAGCGAGCGACAGCATCTCACACATAAACAGCAGTGCTTGCACGTGCATAATGGTTTTTCCATCTGGCAAGTGCAATGTGTTCAGGCAGAACGGTCCAAAACAAGGTCATTTTTCGCGAGTTTTCCGCTTTTCCGTTTGCGGCCCAGCTCAGTAGTAGAGAATCCCGTGCAATTTTCGCACTAACACAACATCGCCCACTTACAGCTGAACAAGAATTCATGACAATTTGGCTGGACTAAGAAATAAATAACAGTAACGAACTGAGTTTATTACGCACCTGTTTTCACATACCGATCCTTAACTTTTTGTGCGTAGTATATATAACAGGTCTATACCTGCTGCATTACAGAGGTCTGTACATACTACATAACCGGTCTGTATCCACTGTATTACTTAGTTCTATACATACTATCTAACAAGTCTGTACCTACTGTTTTATAGAGGTCTGTACACACTACACATCATGTCTGTATCTACTTCATTACATAATTTCTAATTTACATACAACAGATCTGTCCCCACTGTATCACATAGTTCTGTACACACTAAACATCTGGTCTGCACTTACTGTATTACATAGTTCTCCATATTCTATATAATAAGTCTGTACCTAAT
Source organism: Conus canariensis (assembly GCA_033310375.1). Lineage (NCBI taxonomy): Eukaryota > Metazoa > Mollusca > Gastropoda > Neogastropoda > Conidae > Conus > Conus canariensis. The sequence goes on from CM065741.1 coordinate 9,037,789, forward strand.
GTATGACATAGGTATGTGCACAGTGTATGGCATAAATCTGGTCTGTTCTAAACATGATGTAAGACATGTCTGTACTCCTGTAGTCTATAGGTTTGTACCTTCTGTATACTTATGGCCTCATTTTGCTGAAAACGAAAATTTTGTAGTTTATTCAAACATCATGCATACTTTTATGATGTCAGTTTCTGGTGGCACTTGAAAGTTTCCCTTCTCATTCTGCTTTTTTCATTTTCATCCATTTCTTCTCCTCCGTATCTCTTTCTTTCTTTCGCTTATTACGGGTGGGTTTCACGGAGCGGTGAATGTGGGGTTGCTGCAGTATCCGTCGTACCCTCCCTCCAACACTCCTATCATTCCCCCCCGGCATGGCTGTATAGAGTTTACCCCGGAAAACAAAAGACAGATTTGTCTCATGTCACAATGGTGGAACACAGACATCACGCAACACGTCTTTATTTTTAATGTCATCGATACCTATGACGTTTTTCATGAATTCATACGTCATTTTTCTCCCGCACTTGCTAACAGTCCTATAGGCCTACTCGGAAAACTGTGATTTTACACACATGAAGTTCGTGTGTCTGATCAAAAAGAACAAGTTGCCTGTGTCCCTGTGACCGTTTGGTCTTTATACTGGACGTCGCCATCTGCCATGTCTCCTGTCTGTGATTGATCTCGCTCCGATACTGCTGACGATTCAATGTACACCACACAGTGGAATGGTCAAACTGTCAGCTACCCGTCTTCAGTCACTCTTCCTCCGTGTGCACTGCCTGTCAACATCGTTCTGATTTTCTTGTTCGTTATCGTTGTCATTTCTAAAATGGCAGAATAGTGCTGTTAAGATAAGGACTGGCCAATCGTTAAGTTTGTGGTCGTGATGTATTCAATTTCTTGAGATAACACGCATTGAGAAATACACTGTTTCAAAATATGAGGTGATATTTATAATTAAAAAAAAAAAAAAAAACACGGATCGGTTGATGTTCGATTTGCTCGTGTACTTCTATTTTTCATTGCAAAAAGTCCACGAGGGAGAGAAATCATAGTTAATGGCAAGTTGACATCCAAAGTACAGAGGTAGTGTGTAGCGGGCAAGTCAACTCCAGGTTTGCCGTGAACTGCAGTTGATGTGACCTTTTTGTTTTTAAGCAGACAGATTCATTGGCCAAAATGTTGAGTGTTTTTCTTTAGATTAACAATAACTTACAACGATTGTAGAATGTGTCATGTAAATCTAAGGTCACGGCATACACTGTAGATATGTGCATGCTTGCTGGCATTGGTCTGTTTATAGTGTAACTGACATATGACTGTGCACACTGTAAAAGATAATCATTCTGTTCAACAGAATGACACAGATCTGAGTACAATGTTACTGACACAGGTTTGTACACACTGTAACTGATATTCTATTTAAGACTATCTGTGACAATGACAAAGCTTGAACTGGCAGCCTGTACATGTAGTACAGCCCCTGAGAATGACATTCCCCTGGGTGATGGTCTGTCCACTGTGTGTCCTGCAGGCCTTGTGTGGCTCCACCCGCAGTCAGAACGTGACACAGGCTGTCAGCCAGTGTCTATGTTCTGACCTGCTACAACAGCCACAGCAGTGGTGGAACGCCGTATGGACAGCGGGACCTGACCCCTCCATGACGGACACCACCTACACACGCCTGGTAGCCAGGTAAGACATGAACTAAAAGCATTCTGAACAGGCTAATTATTATGAACACTTTCCAGAACTGAATGTTTGTGCACGCGTGCGGCGTGTGTGTGTGTGTGTGTGTGTGTGTGTGTGTGTGTGTGTGTGTGTGTGTGTTTTGCGCGCGCCCACACACACACACACACACACACACAAAACATACCAACACAACATCTACACACACTCATCACCTCTCTGTTGCCTGTCTGTCTGTCCGTCCGTCTGTCTCGCTCTCTCTCTCTCTCTCTTCTCTCTCTCTCTCTCTCTCTCTCTCCCCCCCCCACACACACACACACACATAATATATATATATATATATAAAAAGAGAGAGAGAGAGAGAGAGAGAGAGAGAGATTTGTTTATCATATATTTATCAATATATTTTTCCTCATTCACCGAATGCTCAAGTGAAACTGATACTCCCAATACCACTGAAATCTGGCAAACAGTCATTACAGAGAAAGAACAGAGATGTTTTATGTATCATTATGTATGTCCATCATCAAGGTAATGATTTTCCAACACAAGCATATTTCATGCTACAGAACTGGGTTCACTGAAATTGCTGTTGCAATGTGAACAACTGAAACGAAAGAAAAAGAGGAGAGGGGTGTAGGGTATGCACTCGTGTGCATACATGCGCGCGCGCGCTCACACACACACACACACACACACACACACACACACACACACACACACACATTCTCTCTCTCTCTCTCTCTCTCTCTCCTCTCTCTTTATATATATATATAATATATATATCTGTCTCTGTCTCTGTCTCTCCCTTTCTCTCTCTCTCTCTCTCTCTCTCTCCTCTCTCTCTCTCTCTCTCTCTCTCTCTCCAGTTTAGATCCTCAAACCAATTATTCAGCTGGAAACAGCAGCTGGGGTGATTCCGTTTTCATTCAACATATTCTGTATGAATTTACTACCTTTCTTAATACAGGACCGAGTTGTATTCTCTATGGCGTTATACCTATTTGTCAAAACTATGCTTGACTTTAACTTTTGACAGTATGCTCGCAGTGCATTCAAAATGCCTTCGAATATTAAAACGTTTGTTCTTACACTGGGAAAACTAATAAAAAATAATTCATAGTTTGTATTGAACACACTCTGCTATGAACTCATGAACTGTCATTGGGCAGGATTTCAGATATAGTTTTTTTGTAATGTTTCATTACATCTTCCCAGAACAAATCATCAACTTTCCTTAAACCCACATTTGCATACTCAGCACCAAAATGTCTTACCTCTGCTAACTCTGGGAATATATATTCATTGTAAAACCCTTCATGTCTGATTTCTTGTATTCATAAGTGATATTATTCTCTTTTTAGTTGCATTGGGTGTATCATTCTTGTATTCATACATTGTATGTATATAACCATCCCCTTCATGAGGGGCTAGGCCTTTTTGAATTTATAAATTATCCATTCTCCTCTCTCTCTCTCTCTCTCCTCTCTCTCTCTCTCTCTCCTCTCTCTCTCTCTCCACACACAAAACACCACACACACATACACGCACACACACACATATGAACGCACTCACACACGCACACATACAGACGCGCGCGCGCCGCACACACACACACACACACACACACACACACACACACACACACACACCACACACACACACGCACAATTGCACTCACACATACACACACCAGACGCGCGCGCGACACACACACACAACAAACAACACACACACACACACACAACACACACACACACACACCACACACACAGGGAGAGAGTCTTACACCGCCCTCAGTAATGGGGAGGGAGAGGCGTGATGAAGGGGGCGTTTTGAAAGGCATGAGGAGGGGAGGGGTCGCCCTCAGTAATGGGGAGGGAGAGGCGTGATGAAGGGGCTGTTTGAAAGGCATGAGGAGGGGAGGGGTCGCCCTCAGTAATGGGGAGGGAGAGGCGTGATGAAGGGGGCTGTTTGGAAAGGCAGTGAGGAGGGGAGGGGTCGCCCTCAGTAATGGGGAGGGAGAGGCGTGATGAAGGGGGCTGTTTTGAAAGGCAGTGAGGAGGGGAGGGGTCGCCCTCAGTAATGGGGAGGGAGAGGCGTGATGAAGGGGGCTGTTTGGAAAGGCAGTGAGGAGGGGAGGGTCGCCCTCAGTAATGGGGAGGGAGAGGCGTGATGAAGGGGGCTGTTTGGAAAGGCAATGAGGAGGGGAGGGGTCGCCCTCAGTAATGGGGAGGGAGAGGCGTGATGAAGGGGGCTGTTTTGAAAGGCAGTGAGGAGGGGAGGGGTCGCCCTCAGTAATGGGGAGGGAGAGGCGTGATGAAGGGGGCTGTTTGGAAAGGCAGTGAGGAGGGGAGGGGTCGCCCTCAGTAATGGGGAGGGAGAGGCGTGATGAAGGGGGCTGTTTGGAAAGGCAATGAGGAGGGGAGGGGTCGCCCTCAGTAATGGGGAGGGAGAGGCGTGATGAAGGGGCGGTTTTGAAAGGCAATGAGGAGGGGAGGGGTCGCCCTCAGTAATGGGGAGGGAGAGGCGTGATGAAGGGGGCGGTTTTGAAAGGCAATGAGGAGGGGAGGGGTCGGGAGGAGGAACTAAGAGACCAATGCCATTGGCTTGTCTTGTTCTGATATCAAGGGGAACTGCTGCGGTCAAAAAGGTTTCTAGGAAGAGTTTATTTTACTGCGTCTAATGTTAATGTTAATGTCTGAAGTTCTGTTCAGGGTACTTGAGAGCATGAAGGAACAGGAAAGAATAGGAGGCGGAGGGGGGACGGGAGGAGCAGGGTGGAAGCTGGGCAAAAAAATGGGGGGGGGGGGGGGTTAGGTGTCACAAAAGGGTTGGGAAGGGGGGTGAAAAGAAGAGGGGGAGGGGGGGGAGGGGAGGCACAAAAGGGGAGGGGGTTGGAGACAGGAATGTTGAACAGTATGAAGGGAAAAAGGAGAAAAAATGAATAGAAAATAGGGGAGGGGGGGGGGGGGGCAAAGAAGGGAGGGTGATGTAAGGGCTAGGATAGGGTGCTGAAAAGAAGATGAGGAGGGGGTGGGAAAGGGGAGGGGAGGAGGGAGAAAAGGGCGGGGGTGTTGGAGACAGGAAAGATGAAGGGTTTGAGGGGACATGGAAAGGGGGCGGGGAGGGGAGAGGAACTGGATGAAAAAAAAGAGGGGGGGGGGGGGGGGGGGGGGGGGGGTGCGAGAAAGGGTGAGAGAGAAGGGTTGTGGGGGCCTGGTAGTGGTGACAGCTCTCTCTCTCTCTCTCGTCTCTCTTCTCTCTCTCTCTCTCTCTCTCTCTCTCTTCTACTCTCTCTCTCTCCTCTCTTCTATACTCTCTCTCTCTCTCTCTGTCTGTATACTCTCTCTCTCTCTCTCTCTCTCTCTCTCTCTGTATACTCTCTCTCTCTCTCTCTGTATACCTCTCCTCTCTCTCTCTCTCTTATTTATTATATCTTCTCTCTCTCTTCCTCTCTGTCTGTATACTTTCTCTTCTTCACAACTTCCTCTCCTCCTCTCTTCTGTTCTCTCCCTTTCTGCTGCTCTGTCTGTATATCTCTTCTCTCCTCTCTCTTCTCCTTCTGTGCTTGTCTCTATACCCCTCTCTCTCTCTCTCTGATGATCGATCACTCTCCTCATCATCTTCTTCGTATACTCTCTCTCTCTCTCTTCTTAATACTCTCCTCTCTCTCTCTTTATATCAATCTTAGTATATATATATATATATGTATATATTTATACTAATTATATATATATATATATATATATAATAATATGTGTGTGTGTGTGTGTGTGTGTGTGTGTGTGTGTGTGTGTACATACATATATATTCAAATCACTAATAGTACGCTAGAAGTCAGAATCTAACAAACACCTTGCGAAATTTAGGAATTGGAATATCAGTTAAATATTCCTCAGGCTGCCGTAAGGATTTGAAGGAACGATATGTTGAAAATCTGCCTCTATTCAGTATTTGACTATGGCGTACTATACTGTTAGAGTATAACTCTTGTCAACTCCATCCCTCAAGAGTGGGTGCAGTGGACAGAGCGGGGTGAACCTGAAACATCCACACTCCCTTGTGATGCAAAGGACTTTGATTTAAAACCAAAAAATATTAAAGGGTATTTATTAAGAAAGGTAGAGTTAGACTCACGAACATCATGTCACTTTTGGCGTAGAAACTTCGGATATGAATTAGACAAATCAGCATGGTCCATAGCTACAGAAGCTACCAAAGAAACAAGACTTAGAGTCCTACACTTGAAAATCTTACACAACATTTACCTTACCTATATTATGCTTAACAAAATGAAAGAAGCAGAAAATAATAAATGCTCTTGTTGTAATGATCAGATAGACTTTATAGAACATTTTTTCTTCGACTGTGTGGTCGTAAAAAGGTTCTGGGAGTTCTTAGAATACAAAATCTATATAGAAACAAACAGAAAAATAACACTGACAGCAGTGGATGTTTTTTTCGGTGTAAATATATCAAGATATCCTAAAGACAAATACTTATACATAAATCTACTCATGATTATTACTAGGAAAAATGTCCATCAGTGTCTATAAAAAGACGCTGTCTTCTATTTCTTTATAAATAATATTTGACAGAGAAGTCAAACTAAGAGATGTTAGATACGTATCTTAGCATATGCATTGATTGATATTACGGATAAACTTTATTTTCTTCGCTTGTTTGTCTGCAAGCATGCTTGTTCTATTATTACTATGGTTTAAGTTTATGGTAATATAATTATGCATTTGAGATTTACATGCTTGTCGTTCTCTTTGTCTCTCTGTAAACGTTCACCCTCTCTGTCTCTCTCTCCCTCACACACACACACACACACACACACACACACACACACACACACACACACACACACACACACACAAGAGCAAAAAATAAATCCAACAGAACCATTGCTTTTGCTAAAAGGCAATACTGGTCGTCCTTTTGCAATAATGAAGTATTCAGTTATAAAGACATACAAAAAGTATGGGGAAGAATGAAAACAATGAAACATGGAGTAAATCTACCTCAGTACCCTATCAAATTCAACAATTGCAAATTTCCAACAAATTCAGAAAAATCTGAAGCCTTTGTTGACATTTTCGCCAGAAACAGCAGTTTGGAAAGTTTGTCTGCACAGACTAATGCAAACAAAGATTATGAAGAAAAGGAGCTTACCTGCGGTAGAGCAATCCATGAGACTGATTTGTATCTGAATACCCCCATAACATTTGATGAAGTGCAGGAATGTATATCTAAACTGGGCACTAAGAAAACGTCTGTAGGGCTAGATGGGGTGTCCAATGACATGCTACGACATCTTCCATCTAATGTCTTAAGTTTTCTTCATTGTTTTATTCATAAGTGCTGGAGTGATGGCAAATTGCCCCAAGTATGGAAACGTTCAATCATAGTTCCCATTCACAAACATGGAAAAAGCCGGAGTGACATTAATAATTATCGACCCATTGCTCTTACGTCCCACACAGGTAAACTAATGGAACGCATCGTATTAAACAGACTAACACATTACTGTAATAAGCATCAAATCATTCCAAAAAACCAAGCTGGGTTTCAAACAGATAGAACTACAATAGAACACTTAGTGAAACTAACAACTCATGTCAAACAACAATTTGCACGCCGAAAAAATGTCCTAGCAACCTTTTTTGATTTAAGGAAAGCGTACGAACGTGTGAGACATAAAAGACTTTTGTATAAAACTAAATAATATTGGTATAAACGGTAACATGTATAATTATATTCAAACTTTTTTAGAAAAAAAAATCAATTCAAACAAGAATTGAACACACATATTCAACCCCAAGGATATTAGACATGGGATTACCCCAAGGATCTGTGATTTCGCCAATCTTGTTTAATAATTCTAATGGCTGATTTACCAAAAGATTTATCTAAAGATGTTGTGTTGGCGCAATTCGCGGACGACATTTGTTTATGGATGAATGTTACCATTAAGCGAAAAACCCCTTCACGATCACTTAATTATATACGCATCAGATATCAACATGAACTAAATAAAATCAATAGTTTTCTACTAGAAAATGAACTATCTCTTTCTGTTGAAAAAACAAATATTATACTATTCAATTCAGGGTACGACCCAGAGAATCTTCCTGTGTTTACTATAAATGGTTCTATCTTACAGTATGTGAAATCTGTCAAGTTTTTAGGTGTATATATAAATTCTAAATTTTCTTGGAATCATCACATTGACTATATTACAAACAAAGCAAGAAAAAGTTTAAACTTTCTGGAGATCGTAACTAAACAAAAGTGGGGACAAGATACAACAACTTTAACTGCTCTGGCAACGGCTCTCGTGTGTTCACGGCTTACTTATGCCCAAGAAGTCTTTTTTAGCGCGCCACAATATCTTTTGAATAAATTACAAAGTATTGACTGCAAGGCTTATAAACTTGCTCTAGGTGTTCCCACACATGCGTCTAACTTAGGAACTTATAGTGAAGCTGGAATACTACCTCTTGAAGAGTTAAGAAAAGCATCTGCCTCAAAATTTACTTTAAAGAGTCTTACCTTGAATAATTTCTGTACAAACGAGGTATCTTTAAAATCTGAAGTAGATTTTGCTAAACGAGCGCGAGAAATCCAATCATTAAAAACTATTAAGTCTTATATTTCCAATCAAAACATCGACTCTGAAATCACTAACATTGCTTCTAAACCATCCTTTTCACCAGTTCCCAGGTGGGTGCAAAAAAAAGCCTCTTCTGATATCAGTTCCAATGAAATATAAAAAAAAAGAGATCCCCTATATATTAAAAGAATTTGTCAATATTCATCTGGATGAAAATTACAGAAATTACATGAAGATTTTTACTGATGGCTCAATTTTAGACGATAATGTAGCAGGTGCTGCTTTTATTATTCCAGATTTGAATGTAGAGAAACTTATAATCTTGGTAAAAAAATCTTTCAATATTTAGTGCAGAGCTCATTGCCATTTTGATGTCTTTGGAATTTATTTTACATTTCCCCCTAAATTCTTGTCGAATTCTTGTGTGTACAGATAGCAGATCGGTTCTGGGTGCCCTCCAGTCCCAAAATTCAAAAATTCGACTTGAGATTATATTAGAAATTAACCATGTCATTCGCCATTTATCACTTAAATGGATCACTGTTACGTTTTATTGGGTACCATCTCACAGTGGAATTGTATCAAATGAAAAGGTTGATCACGCAGCAAAAAGAGCAGCTAGAAATATGGAAAGCACAACTTCACTTAATATACCTTTAGATCTTCCAGAATGTTATTCCTTAATTGACAAACAGACTGAGAAAAGCTTCCAACAGTCCTTAAAGAACTCGGAATCTCAGTACTATCATAACTGTATTGCATACAGTTCTGGAACACAGAATAAAACAGCAAAAACTTATCTAACTCATATACCTAGAGATGTAAGAAGCTTAATCCACAGATTATGTTAAATTCACTGAAACAAAATTCAGTAGAAATGTTAGATGTATGTGTGGAACGCACTAAGTGTTTCACATTTGTTAATTCATTACCCAAAACAAAGAACTTGATTATCATGGCTGGTGGTAATACTTCCGATGGATCGACGTCATCACTCTCTAAAATGTTGAATGATTATTCGTTTCTCAGATTAGTTAGTCAAAGTTTCTTACAGAGTCCAGTTGGCGTTTTTCTTTAATTGTTTTTTTAATTTATCTTTTTTTAATATTTATATTATTTATTTATTATTTTTTATTATTTTCTAAACACGTAGTAGTATTCAAAGTTCTACACGCTTTTCCCCTATCCCTCCACCATTCTTTTCATAAGCACACATTCGCATACCACACACACCATTAACACTCGTCTGATATCACTTTTAGTGAGAAGACGTTAAATTGAGGAACAACAACAACACAACACACACACACACACACACACACACACACACACACACACACACACACACCACACATTCACACTCTGTATCTCCCCAATCCTCTCCGTCTGTTTGTCGCTCTGTCTGCCTGCCGTGTCTGTTTGTCTGTCTCCCCCCCTCCCTCTCTCTCTCTCTCTCTCTCTCTCTCTCTCTCTCTCTCTCTCCTCTATCTTCCTCCCTCCCTTCTGTCTGTCTGTCTGTCTGTCTGTCTGTCTGTCGTCTCTCTCTCTCTCTCTTTCTCTCTCTCTCTCTTCTCTTTCTCTCTCTCTCTCTCTCTCTCTCTCTCTCTCTCTCTCTCTCTCTCACTCTCTCTCAAAACAAGGGGATGTTACAAGTCCGGTGCTGTTCTCTTTATTTATAAATGAATTAGCAATAGAAGTAATTAGAAATGGGAGGCATGGTGCAACATTATGCATGATTATTTTGAACTATTTATATTACTTTTGGCAGATGACATTGCTCTTCTGTCGGAAACAGTAGTTGGGCTACAGACGCAACTAAATAGTCTACATAGGGCAGCAAGAGCACTCCATCTGAATGTGAATATGAATAAAAGTAATACAGTTGTATTTAGAAAAGGTGGGTACTTAGCTGCTAGTGAACATTGGACTTACAATGGAATCCTTATGCCTGTCGTTAATGTTTATAAATATTTAGGCATCTATTTTTCAACACGGTTGAGATTTACTGTTTCTTGTAAGAACATTGCCTGCAGAGCAAAGCATGCGTTGTTATGTATATTGCAAAAATTACGTAAGTTAAAATGCAATTCTCTTGCTATATATTTAAAACTATTTGACGCGCA
>CM065741.1:9053216-9066212 GCA_033310375.1 Conus canariensis
AGGACAAAAGCCATTAACATTCATTTATGGGACGTAGGTCTGGAGGGCTTCTATTACTAGTCAATAAAATACTTAATAAGCACATTACATCAATTAAAGTTAATACCGATCACGTGGTGTGTATTAAGATGTCTAAAAGCATGCTTTGTGTGGACAGTGACATTCTGTTAATATTTGTTTATGTCCCTCCTTCTGGTTCAGTGCACTACCAATCATCTAATTTCACTTGCCACATTGACGCCATAGAACACTGCATCCTGGACTTGACAAACCGTTATCCACAGGCTCAGCTGATATGTTGCGGGGACTTTAATGCAAGGACAGCAGACCTCCAAGTAACGTGGTCACATACTGATCTACTGACTGACCCTTCCAATTCGACCCCGTTTTTCAAGAAAACACGATTGTCTAAGGATACAATGGTAAATGCTTTTGGAGAAAATTTATTAAATTTGTGTGCTTGTTTTGATTTTTGTATTCTGAATGGGTACAACAGAGGTAGCTTTAGTCGTGATTTTACATTTGTATCTTCCCATGGGTGTAGTGTCATAGATTATTGCCTTATTTCTAACGATTTGTTAGACAACGTTGTGAACTTTGCTGTAGGTAGCAGGGTAGAATCAGAGCACATGCCAATCCTGTTAGAAATTACAGGCAAAACACCACTGTCACCTCTATCTATCTCAGAAAATGTAACTCTATGGAAAAGGGATAGATTATCAGAATACATATATAACAGTACTATCGACCTGTTTTGCAGCAATCTAGAATATGCTGCCAATATGATTGATACTTGTGTTAACAGAGCACTGTATGAATTTACTAATTGTTTAATGAATGCCAGCGCTTGTATGCGCCAAAATCGTTCTTCAAAAAGCAGGGTTGTGAGAAAATCTTGGTTTGATGAGGAATGTCAAAACAACAAGACGGGAGTTAGAAACGCTTTGACCATTTTTAAGAGATCTGGGGATCCAATTGATAAATGTGCCTATGTACAAATGAGGAGAGAATATAATCAACTTAAGTACATGAAGAAACGTAGTTTTAAAACTGAGCGCATTAACTGCTTAATGCAAGTAGCAGATGATTCTCAGGCCTTTTGGTCTGAAATCAATAAGTATCGCAGTCGTTCCCACATAAGTAATACAATTTCACAGGATCAGTGGTTTAACCATTTTGAACACTTGTTAAACCTTGGTTTTGTCCAAAGTGTGGACCATCCAAAACTGGATGTCTCTGATATGGCATTTGACCCTATTCTGGACGCTGAAATCACAGTAGAGGAAGTAAAGAAAGCCATCCAGAGTCTTAAGTGTGGCAAAGCAGCTGGTCCTGATTCTTTGATAAGTGAAGTCATAAAGGCCTCAGGAGATTTGATAGTTCCCTTTCTAGTTAAATATTTCAATAAACTTTTCAGAGATGGTGTATTCCCTGAGGAATGGACTAAATCAATAATTATTCCGTTGTATAAGAAAGGTGATGTGAACGATACGAACAATTATCGAGGTGTTACCTTGATTAGTCACTTGTGTAAAATTTTTACACACATATTGAATAAACGGCTCATTTCCTGGGCTGAAAACAACGAAGTTATTTCTGATGCTCAAGCTGGGTTTAGAAAATCTTATTCCACTACTGATCACATTTTCACTTTGTATGCTAGCATAGAAAAACATTTATCAAGGAACAATAAATTTTATGTAGCATTTATCGATTTCAGAAAGGCGTTCGATATGGTACAACATGGTCTTTTGTTTAATATACTACTCACGAATGGCGTCAAAGGAAACCTGTTTAACATTTTGAAAAGTATGTACAGCACCATTAAATCATGTGTCAGATGTGGTAACTCTTACACTGATTATTTTGAATGTTTGCAAGGTCTAAAACAGGGTTGCTGTCTTAGTCCTACCTTATTTTCTATATTTATTAACGAGTTGCACGCGACATGTTTTCACGTGGCAAGCATGGAATACAATTCATCCCTAACGATGTAGAAATTTTCATACTGTTATTTGCTGATGACATCGCTCTCATGTCGTCGACTATAGCAGGTCTGCAAAATCAACTTAATGTCCTATTTGAGTGTGCTCAAAGATTATGTTTAAAAGTTAATCTGGAAAAAACTAAAGTCATGGTTTTTCGGAAAGGTGGCTATTTAAGTAGAAAGGAATGTTGGTTCTTTGGTGATAAGCAGTTAGATGTTGTAAATTCTTATAAATATCTAGGTGTTACTTTTTCAACAAAGCTTAGTTTCGATGTTGCTTCTGGACACGATCATTGCATTAGAGGTAAGAAATCTACCATAGAAATTCTGAAAGTGTTAAGAAAACTCAGCTGCTTTTCACCTAAGCTGTTCTTTAGGATTTTTGATGCCCAGGTTGTTCCTTCTCTTTTATATGGGTCGGAACTATGGGGTTCAAACCACGAGAATCTATCGAAAAAGTTCATTTGCAGGCCTGTAAGCTATTGCTGAACGTCCCTCCATTTACACCTAATGATATGGTATATGGAGAATTGGGGCGTTTTCCGTTATATATTACTTCAGCAACGAGATGTATTCAGTTCTGGTTCAGACTACGCAGGCAACCACTGACAAGGTACTCCAGAAAAGCCTATGATATGCTTTTTGATTTACAAAATAGAAACAAGAAGATGAAAAATTGGGTCACACATATTAAAACACTGCTTTGTTCAAACGGTTTTGGGTATGTCTGGATGTTTGGAGAGGTAGGCGACGAGAAACATTTTATACAGATATTCAAAGAACGCCTACAAAACTGTTTTTGCCAACGTTGGTATGCGCATGTATCAGAGAGCAATCGGTTTGAATTATACTACTCATTTAAAAGCATTTTTGAACGTGAAAAGTATTTTGAATTCATTAAGAACAGACAATTTAAAACTGCCCTCGTGCGTTTTAGAATGGGAGTTTCGAGCATAAACAGCCATGTTTTCCGCTTTTCGGCAATAGATCAACCTGGTTGTCCCCTATGCCAGGCGGACGATGAGGACGAATTCCATGTACTATTCGAATGCCAGCAGTATAGTGACCTACGAGCTAAATATTGCATTCAAAGTGCAGGGACCTACCTTACCAAACGTGACCAATGCACAAGGATTTTGAGTAGTAGCCTTGATACTCAACTGAATTTGTCTAAATTCCTCTTTTTGGCTTTGAAACGCAGAGCAAGTTTTGTTTTATGAACACATTTTTCTGAGATTACTGCGGTTGATATGGGATTTTTGGCAATGTGTGAGTGTTACGTTTGTTTGTCTCGTTTTCAATTTAACAGTTGTTTGCCTTCTCTTCATTGTAACGGGCCACAGGCCTATACACAATAAACATTTGTCAATTGTCTCTCTGCAAGAACAAACGAACTAACAAATTTATTTTAAGAGGGTAATGGAATAAGCATAACTACAATTTCACATCCAGCCCTATAGGCAAGAATAAAAATATATGTTATAAGAAACAAAAATCACGTGAGAGAGAGAGAGAGAGAGAAGAGAGAGAGAGAGAGAGAGAGAGAATGTGTGTGTGTGTGTGTGTGTGTGTGTGTGTGTGTGTGTGTGTGTGTGTGTGTGTGTGTAAGAGGAAGTGTTTCGCTGCTGTTGGAAGTATGCAGACAGGATAAGTTCATAATATAAAAAAGGAGGGGTGGGGGAGATGTGGGATGGGAAGTAGGGGGAGGTTTTCAAATGGGAGGTCGGGGGCAGGGACAAAACTATGAATTTTTCAGAAAGAATCGTAAATAACATAACGCTTACGTATAACAAAGTAACTTTGAAGTAAAACATAGACATGTTTATAAGTACAACAATGAAGAAGTAATACATTTGTGTTAAAGGAATGCTCTACTGATGCTATGTGTCAAAGCTTCAGCATTGTCCATTAAAAGAATGCAGCAGTTCTTCCAAGTTTTCTTCTGAAAAAAATATTTGATGTGAATAAATCCGCGAGAAAAGTTTGCATCCTTGGATAAGTGAAGAAAATATAACAAAGTGTGATCAACTACCCACATATGCAACTAACAGTTTTACAAAGGGAAGCATAAGGGATGTGATTAGTCTACAATGATAGAGCAAGGAACTGACAACTTGTTAGATATGATTTCAAATTGATTCTTTTTATTTGAAGGTAGCATCTTCTTATTAGTAGGATTACTTGTCTTAAATATTTTCCATGCTGTTTCAAAGAGACTACAGTTTTCCTCAACTGAAAGGGAGATGGATAGATTTACTCTGCTCTTTTTGCACCTTTTTTGGCTGATGTGTCTGCCATTTCATTGCAATTTATGTCACAGTAAGATTGTATCCCGCGAAATTCAGTGACAGTGCATTTTACAGACAGGCAATGTAATAAAAAAAGACAAAGATTGTAATCGAGGTCAGGCTGTATTTTTGCCATCTAAATGTAGAAAGCTAACACAGATTTTGACTCAAATATTTTATTTAGAAAAAAAAATCCTTGCCACTTGACTAATTTAGGGGAAAGCAACAGACAGAAACACAAAAGACATCACAAAGCCATTGGAAATCCTTCATTTAGACAACAGTCTGTCTCGGGTAGGGATGGGAGAACGGGTCGAGGTAGGCTGAACGCCTGTTTGGGGAATTGTGCTCATTCCATGCATGGACAGGAGAACCTGTAATACTACTGTTCTGTCTTAAAATATCCCAGACCTCAGACAAAGGCAGAAGGAAAATCATGATTATGTGTGTAAAGTAAGTGGAAATGCTCTTAAGAAAATACGATGTTCAAGAATAACAGTAACACTGGCGTCGGCACTCCCCCCCCCCCTCTCCCCCCCCCCCTCCTTAATATACTAAAGGGGGTGGGGGGAGAGGGGAGGTAGAGAGGGCTGACCACTGCCCTCTCCCTCCACTTCTGCAGGAATTCTTTGTTCAGTTAGGTGTTGCCTCTGATGTGAGTCTTCCAGTCTGGCCTGATGGTCGTGGCTCATGGAACTAGGCTGCCTCTCTTGTACCCATCGAAGGTACCAGGTCCAATGCAACGGACGTGTGCGAGGCACCCACAGTGAAGACAGCACCGTAGTTCGAAAGTTAAGATCCGATTCTGTTGGTAGCGTGTGCTGAAGTGTGGAGAGATGTTGTAGCAGCTGTTCAAAGCTAGAGATCCAAGAAGCGGGCTGCACGTGGGATTGTGCTGCACGAGCAGTGAACGTCCCACGCGCCGTGCTCAGCTGAGTGCAGGTTCAGCAGATACAACTGTGCGCACAGTGTTCACTGGCGTACACACACACGGGAAGCACTCACTAAGTCACAGGGCCGCCAAGTCACAGGGCCGCTAACACACACCATGTGTTCTAACTTGTGCAGGCTGGCACACACAGGTAGACTACTTGGTCACACGAATAGCGGAAAGAGAGGGAGAAGAAAATGGAAGACTGTGTTCTGAACATGTCACACGTCTTTTGGATGAGAGGCCTCAGAGCAGGCAACATGAATGTCTTCAGGATGGATTACCATGGTTCCCATGAGCTGCTACTGAACGGTTTAATGTTATAATATGTTTCCCTACATTTGTTCTCATTTTCTTTCTTCCCGCGTTCTCCCCCCCCCCCCCCCCACCCCCTTTCCTCCTTCCCATTGTTATCATTATTTATTTACTAAATTAATCTTTGCCACGTCATTAATGTATTGATGAAATAATTGTTAGCCTGCACTTGTTTTTCCCCACTACTAAATTGTTCAGCATATCACCACGCACACATACACACACACGCGCGCGCGCGCGCATGCGCGCACCTACACACACACACACACACACACACACACACACACACACACACATATATAATAATATATATATATATATATATATATATAATCTTGTCAAGATAGATATCAAGTGGCCTGACGTTCAGTAAGCATTAAGAAGAATAAGGTGCAGACGACCCACTAGTTTATACGTTGACGTTCAGTAAACACCCTGAACTATAAGGTGCAGACGACCCACTAGTTTATAGTTCACGTTCAGTAAACACCCTGAACAATAAGGTGCAGACGACCCACTAGTTTATAAACTTACGTGCCGAGACATACTGCATAGTTTGAGAGACAGGACAACATGCGCCACACCTCACCATGAAAAATAATAAAAGAACACAGAGGCCAATTCAAAGTCAAATTTATAATTTGACTCAATAACATAATATATAAATGCAATATCTTAACATTAACATATTTGACATAGTAACAATTGAGATATAGAAAACCAAATTATACCATTTCTGAAAGACTGTTTTCCTTCAGCCTGTATGGTGGAACTACACAGAAAATCATTTGCTTTCATACGTTACCAAATCAACATTCGGTCATTTATTGGTTCTCGTAGGGGAATAAGTTTGAAACCAGAAGTTTGCCTGATATGATGAAGGTCCAGTCGAAGTAAAAGAGACCAAAGTCGCAGTAGGCCTGTACGGAGAGCCAACAAGTTTTGCATGCGACGGGTTAAGTGGTAGTTGCCCTGTTTGTCTGGACCAACATTCTGCAGATCTGTATTAAGATTCTCTCATTTATGTTCCCAGCGTGTAGTGCCATGTTAAATAAGCGGCTAAAGATGGAATTAGCAAAAGTCAAGGGAGCTAGTGTTTTTCAACTGGACAAAACCAATCACTTATATTCAAACAAAACTGGTTTATATCTACCTGATCTTTATTTTGCAATTTAGGCCTAGCTCTTCTGATGTAGCCCTAGACTAGATCTCGCCCTAGCTCCCCGAGTCGGCGACTGTGGCGACTTACACGCGCCGACCAAGCGGCGCTCACTTTACGAGGTTAAGGGGTTGTTGAAACTGAAGGAAGAGACATCAGTCTGGACCTGTGTTTCTCTTGATTTAAAGGATTTATGAAATCGACAGCCTATCTTAGAATTATAAAGACGTTTTAAACATTTTCTCAGTCAGATAATACATCATTCTGTACGTGAACTGAATTATATTTGATGTGATATGACAAAATACTATATGCGACCTGTGCATCCTGCTTCTGTGCATGTACGGCTATCGGGAGGGCGTCAGCCAGGCATCGATTGGTTGAACTTGTGACCTATGAATAATCTGATCCGATTTCCAGTTCCTCTTCGTGCAGACGATCAGGGGCAACAACATCAATGTCAGCGGCAACAGGGAGTACTTTTGTCATGATACTGTTGAAATAAATCAGAAACGATCATAGATATGTGTTCTGAGTAGAAAGAAAAGAGTGTTTAGACTTCGTCTCGCATCTTTTTTTTTTCAGTCGACAAAGAAACTGAATCTGCAGTTAGGCCTACTGTTCATTAGTGCATTGTAATGTATTTTAGGTTCATACTTTGTGGAGAATGAGTTGGTTGCTGCTTTTTGCACCCCCGCCGCCCACCCCCACCCTTAGATTATTCATAGGTCATCGGTTCAACCAATCGATGCCTGGCTGACACCCTCCCGATAGCCGCAAGTCTTCTGTGCACAATGGATTCACTTCTTTCAACTAACGGTAAGACAGATCTTTTCTTTACTTTGTTCACTCTTATGATCAATAGGGAATGCATGTAAACTGTGAACTATTGGGGCAAAGGGAATCACAAATTTATCTTGAACATATAACGTTATTATTATCGCACAGAAAACACTCGCTTCAGGGCAGATCAAGATGTCTAACATCTCCCGTGTTAGATCAGAAATAGACATTGTGACCTCATATTCAACAACAAAGGCCCAAATCTGAGCCAATAGATTACTTACATGTCCACTGTCAATGTAAGGGCTAAAAGGTATTTCGGCAACATACATCTTATGCAGTATTAGCAACCCATTTCATGACACTTTCCATCAATTACTGAAATAGCAGACAACTTCAATACACCACATGACAGTCAAGTCAAATGTAAACAAACCCTGGATAATCCGTTGAGTGCCACACGTAGCCATATCCAACACAAACTGATTGAAATAGGAAACCAGCATCCTCCATTAACATTCAGAATACACACAGAAATCTGTCCCACCGTGCTGTCATGGACAAAACAGATACATGAATGAAATGACCCCAACTGGAATTTCCCCGCATAATGGCCACTGCATTCGATGCAGTCACAGTGTAAGAAGCTTAAGTCAGTTTGTGAGGTTTTCAGACGCTGACTTGAATTAGTTCAAAACGCGAAAAGACAATACAGAGAAAAGCTATCATAAATCCTACTCGCCATGTAAAAGTGACTCAAGGCAGGTGTTCATGAAATAATTGAATTGCAGATCCAGCAAAGATAGATGATGACCGTGATCTGTGTATGGGGTAGGAGAGTATGAGATGAAAACAAACAACACACAGACAACAACAACAACAACAACAGCAACAACAACAACACAACAACAACAGCGAACACAATCGGAAATGTCAAGTGGGACTGACTGTAGAGTTTGTGTTGGTACATTCACGCATGGTGGGCAATGTGTATGTAGATTGATAAAACATGGGAGCGATCGATTCTGCATTGACTGACGTGCAGATCATCCAAAATGACAGAAACTTTTCTATGTTTAGAGGGTAGGGGTAAGAATACCTAAGTCAAAAGTGTTGCGAGCACAATCGCACAATCTAAGATATGTTAAAGCATAGTAAAAGTATGTCAGCATTGACATGTAGCATAACTTTTTTTAGAAATCAATAGAATTGAAACCGACCGATGATTAAACGATGGTGAATTCAAGCTGACTAGAACGGCTGGCTATGACTCAATACGCAGGTGGTACGGGTAGTTGATGGAATGTGAAAAGTTATGCAGACACGATTACACCGTGTGAAATAGGCCCTGGAATGCTGGGAATGTTGTATGATTCTTGCGTGGTTGAAATTCTGTTTGGAAATGAATAGAAAATGAATGAGAGTGATGAGAAAAGGAGTTTGAGATCAGTCCAATATGACGGATCATGTTTTGATACGTTGAGGGTAGGGTTAGGGGAAGTTTTGTCAAAAGTCATGCGAACACGATAGCACACTGAACAATGTATCATAGCACAGCATGAATGCAGCAGTATCAATATATTGCAACACTTATGTTAGGAAATCAATAGAAATTAAAACAGAGGGCTTCTAAAATTGTTACAAATTGAACCTAATTGCCAGCATCCGATTTCGCTTGGATGCGTAGGGGGTAAGGGTAATTGAATAAAAATAATGTAAAACACGATCCTACCAAGTGGAATAGTCCTCGAAATGCTGCAGTGTTGTAAGCTTATCATGTGGTAAAAACGTAAAAATCCTGTTCGGAAAAAAGTAGCAAATGAATGAGAGTGATAAAAAAATGATTAAATTCCAGATCAATCCGGAACGGCTTCACCCTATTTTGATATGCAGAGGGTGGGGCTAAGGGAAGCTATGTCGAAAGTTAAATGAAGACGATGGCAATTTTTAAAAGAGTTCCTGAAATGCTGCAGAGGTGGTAGCATTATCATGCCGTTGAAAACCTGTTCGCAAACAGATGAGAAATGAATGAGACTGACAAGAATCTTACATTGCAAATCAACCGAAATGAGTTACTACCTTTTAATACGCAGAGGGTAGGGTTAGGGGACGCCATGTTAAAAGTTGTGCGAAAGCGACTGTATGAACTAAGACATATCCAAGCATAGCGTAGATGCTTAAGCATTTTTACAGGGCAGATACTCAGTTGGGAAATCGGCAGAAATCGAAAGAGAGCGACTGTAAAATGGTTACGGATTCGAATTGATTGGCAGTGTCTGACTACACTTTGATACGTAAAGGGCAGGTGTAGTTGAAGTACGTGAAAAAAAAAAAAAAAATGAGAACACGATCACACTATGTGAAATGGTTCCTGAAATGCTGGAAATACTGTATCATTATTGTGTAACAGAAATTCTTCTCGGAAATGAATATAAAACGAACGAGAGAGATTACAAAAGGTTTAAATTCCAGATCAATCCTATATGACCGACCTGTTTTGAGGGTAGAATTAAGAGTAGTTATGTCAAAAGTTATGCGAATGCGATCACACGGTCAATGATATGTCAAAGCATAGTAGAGATATATATATCCGGCTACGTTTCGATACGTACAGGGTAGGGATAGCCGAAACTATATGAGGAGTTATGCAAACGATATTACACTATTTGAATTAGTCTTTAAAGTACTGTAGCTGTTACAGGATTATAATGTGGTACAAATCCTGTTTGGAAAAAGACAGCAAATGAATGAAAATAATTAGAAAATAATCAAATTCCAGATCAATACGGAATGCCTGACTCTGTTTTGATACGTAGAGGGTAGTGTTGGGGAAGTTATGTTAAAAGTTATGCGAACGCAATCGCACATTCAGCGATATATGAAAGCATAGTGTAGATGTAGCAGTATCAACATATGTCAGAAATTCGGTTTGAAAACCAATAGAAATTGAAAGAGCGTGACTCTAAAATGGTTACGGATTCTAAACTGGTTGCCCCGCGTTCGGCCACGCTTCGACACGTAGAGGGTAGGGGTTGCTGAAGCTATGTGAAAAGTTATGCAAACACAATCTTACCATGTGAATAAGTTCTCAAAATGCTGAAGGTGTTGTAGGATATCATGTGGTAGAAATCCTGTTCGGAAAAAAAGAGACAGCAAATGAATTAGAGTGATAAAAAAAAAAAAAAAAAAAAAAAAAAACGATTAAACTCCAGATCAATCCAGAAATGGTCAGTTTTGATGTGTAGAAGGCAGGGTTAGGAGAAGTAATGTCAAAGTTATGTTCGCACTCTGTAAAATATCCTGGAATGCTGCGGAGGTAGTAGTTTTATCATGTGGCTAGAATCCTGATCAGAAATAGATAGGAAATGAATGCGTGTGACAAGAAACTGCTTAAAGAAATAACAGATACAGATCATGAAGGGGACAATATGCCACAATAATGATCATATTCACTGCTCTCCTCTCTCTCTCTCTCTCTCTCTCTCTCTCTCTCTCTCTCTCTCTCTCTCTCTCTCTCTCTCTCTCTCTTATGAATACTTATGTAGCGCCCATCCTCTGCTAGAGACCAAGCTCTAAGCGTTTTACAATCCACACTCGTTTACACAACGGGCTGCCTACCTGGGTAGTGCCCACTGAAGAGCGTGCCAGTTGTCGTTTCATTCAGTCGTTTCCCGTGTCATCCAGTCAGTATTGTTCTCTCAGTTTCCTTACTTCCTTCTTTCTTTCCATTTCTCACGCAGGGTGCAT
This sequence comes from Conus canariensis, assembly GCA_033310375.1. Taxonomy (NCBI): domain Eukaryota; kingdom Metazoa; phylum Mollusca; class Gastropoda; order Neogastropoda; family Conidae; genus Conus; species Conus canariensis. The sequence goes on from CM065741.1 coordinate 9,064,427, forward strand.
ACTATGTCTAACATGTCATCCATACTAATGGTCAAACTGACCTTCTCTTCCGAAAGTTGGTGATGGGATTTTACGTGTGTGCAAGACGCCATGTGTGCGTTCACATATGGAACCTTGGTTTATAGTCTCATTCGAAGGACTGTATGGGAAATAGAGTCTGAACCAGTGTTAACTCCGAGGGAAAAATCCCCCTGTACCGAAACGACCTGGCGGAGATTCGAACTTACAATCCCAGGATCACCAAGACTCTGGGTCCAGGCGCTCTACCACTGAGCTACTCCGTCCCCTCCCCCCTCCCCCCCCCCTCTCTCTCTCTCCCTCCCCATATACAGATGTGCTCTCTCTCTCTGTCTCTCTCTCCGTGTCTCTCTCTCTCTCTCTCTCGCTCTCGCTCTCGCTCTCGCCATACACAGATCTTTGCTGTCTCTCTCTCTCTCTCTCTCTCTCTCTCTCTCTCTCTCTCTCTCTCCATACACAGATGTGTGCTCTCCCCCCCCTCTCCCCCTATACACATATGTGCTCTCCCCCCCCCCCCCCACCATACACATATGTGCTCTCTCTCTCATACACAGGTGTGTGTGTGTGTGTGTGTGTGTGTGTGTGTGTGTGTGTGTGTGTGTGCATGCGTGCGTGCGCGCGCGCGCGTGTGTGTGTGTGGACTGTAACAGGTTCTGTGGACCAGCCAGCACGGTCGACATCCCCACAGCTAGCCAGCCACGCAAGGTGCTGAGGACCTTCGGAGAGGCTGTGGCCGAAACTGCCCTGCGCTTCTCCTCCCTCGTCCTCACCCCCCAGCAGGTGGCTCTGCTCAACATGCAGCCAGAGCCACAATACCTGCACCTGCAGGGTCCGCCAGGCTGCGGGAAAACGTAGTCCTGGTTCTGAAGGCCCTGCAGTGGGCGAGGCAGGGGAGGCAAGTAGTCGTTGTTAGTCAGTCTGCCGACAGAGCAGTGACCATCTTACTGAAGGAGCAGCTAAGCAGAATGCTGGGGACAGCAGCAGCACCACCACCACGAGCTGGAAACATCCACTGTCACATCTGTGACCTCGGTGACATCAAGAAGGATGTTTCCGGTCTGGTGAAGCTGCTCGGTGCTGGTCCTTATCCTGATGCCTTCATCCTCTTTGATGAGGCTCCTTCCGCCAGGTCAGTTTTTGACTTAGGTCACACGTTGGTGTGTGTGTGTGTTGTGGACAAAACAGAGCTATTATAGGACATTCCCACCCTTCCTGTCCCGAATCGCCCCCTTCCTAACCAATCCCCCCCCCCCCCCCCACCTCATCCCAGCTGGTCCAGATGAACACAAATAGACAACACACCAATCACATATAGAATCTGTTCTCTTTGTTCGAGATATCGTATCCTTCTTTATTTGAACACGTTCAACGTCTCGCGCAAATAAAAAACAAATGAATAAATGAACTCGTTAATAAGCAAATAAATGAAAAAGAAAATGGATAAATGAATAAATAGATAAATAAATGAACACATTGATAAACAAATGAATGAATAAGTAAAATAAGTCAATGAATAAATACATAAATGGAGCAGGGAAAGAACTGATAAAAAAGTAAATAAAGGAATGAATGAATTGATCAATTGATTGATACCGAGATCCATGCCGAATAAGCAACGGAATGTGACAAAAAATAAACGATGAGATAACCCCAGATTTCGTTATAACAACAGGTAGCGAACAGTTATTTTCCCTGCTTCACCAGAATTTACCTCTGTATTCAACTTGTTTGTTGTTATTCAGCCGGCTGATTCAAGTGTAGTGGATCT
>CM065741.1:9073812-9099640 GCA_033310375.1 Conus canariensis
TGATAAAAACTTCACATTTCACAGCACACACACACACACACACACACACGTGCACACGCACACACACATACACACGCACGCACGCGCGCGCGCGCACATTCACAAACGCACACACACACACACGCGCGCACGCACGCACGCACGCACGCACGCACGCACACACACACACACATACACACACGAATGGAAATTTGACTCGTCAAAAACACTTGCGACAATTTTTTATTCCATGGCAGGCTGTATTAATTTCTGTGATATTTTGACGCTCAACCGCGGCGACATTTTTTCACTTTGCAGAAAAAGATCGTCGCTGTGAAATATTAACGCTGCGACCATATTTCACAGGAAATGTTAACTCTAGCAGTAAGATTTCACGTGAAAATGTGTCGCAAGCGACAGCATTCACTGACTACAATATTTCACAGTGTCCTGTCGCAAAAAACTGTCGCAAAATGTCGAGCGACAGCATTTTATGGACAGCTACAATATTTTATAGGACATTTTTCGTGAAAAGTTGTGGCGCGACAATTTTTTCCAGAAAATATTGTCGCTGCAACAATATTTCACGTGAAATGCTATCGCTGCGATACAATTCCACGGCGACAGTATTATATACGACACCGGTCAGGGCAGAAAAACCCACATGACTCTTATGGGATTCGAACCCACGACCTCCCAGCCGGGAGTCCGTGACGCTAACCACTTCGCCACGGCGGCTGGTTTTTCTTGCATTTTTGGGAGAGGCTTAGTGCTTGATCGGCAGGAAATCCTTGTAGCAGTTGGCTGCTTCCACTTTCTTGGAGAGACCGCCACGGCGGAACTCCCGGCACATGTCGATGCCAGCACCCACTCTTTCACAGGCGGCATTGTCCTTGAAGTCACTGCAGACCCAATCCAGGCAGTCCTAGCCAAACACAGAGAGACAGAGCGAAGGTAAGCGAAGGTAATGTTTGCTTATAGCCCAGCCGACCGTAAAGGGCCAAGTCAGGACTGTCACCGCGTTAAAGTCAACTCAAGTCATACTAAACAACAACAACAACAACAACAACAACAAAGAAGCGCAGTTACACAACCCTTTAAAAATACACCTTCTGAAAACAGACCTGAAATGTCTTTGTTAAAAATCAGTCTTCTGTAAAATCTTAGATTCGATGAAAAAATAATAATCTCCCTCCGAATCCGGAAGATCACACCAGCTGGGACATCCTTAACAAAGTTTTCATGGAGTCTGCTGTGGAATGTTTATGTCTCACATCCAGTAAGTTCCAACACCCTAAAAGAATATATACGTTTCACTGCGAGTGGTACAGGACATGGAATGCACCGAGGAACTTCTTCACCTTTTAAAAGATACGAAATGGTGTAAAAGGACAGAAATACGTTTTCTATAACGCATTTCTGTAAAAAAAAAAATGTACATGTCCTCAGCGAGTGGTGCAGGTATTGTACAGATCGTCTATGGTCTGATTCCCCACCCTCCCCATCCCCTACTCCACCTTCTTCTTCCTTCTTCCTCTCTTACGCCTCCCTCCTCCTCCCCCACCACTCCACAAATCATTGCCCCCCCCCCCCTTTAGGCCCTTTGTTCTTGTCCCCTTCCATCCCAACTGAGGAGCGTTGGTGCCTACACTTGATTCGCTCAGCGTGTTACCCTTCAGAACTATTCAGAGACGTGATAGTTGTAGGTTAAATGGTTAAATGGGGGTAGAGCCCCGTTTTAAATGACTTTCGCCTAAGAAAGAAGACGGACCTGGTTACGTTCTCTCTCTCTCTCTCTCTCTCTCTCTCTCTCTCTCTCTCTCTCTCTCTCTCTCTCTCTCTCTCTCTCTCGTCTATTTCCAGAAGATTGGTTAGTCTCTATCTTGCAACCACTATTAAAGAAGGGTGATAGGAATTGTTTAGATAACTACCGTGGAATCTCTTTGTTAAACATTTGTAGTAAAATATATAGTTTTGTTCTCAATAGAAGATAAGTCAAATGCATTGAAATGAACAATATTCTTGGGGAGGAACAAGCTGGTTTTCGTGACAAACGATGTACAACAGATCACATTACTGGCAATGATTCAGAAGCAGTTGTTAAGACACAGGAAGCTCTATGTCGCATTTACAGACTTTAGGAAGGCTTTTGACCTAGTCAGTAGGGATAAATTGTGGAAGGTTATCTCTGTTAATGGTCTTAATGGAAAATTCTTGAAAGCATTGCAAAGTGTGTATAATGTTGTGAAGACTTGTGTTCGAACTAGTGGTGACCTTACCGATACTTTTCTTTGCCCACGGGGCCTAAAACAAGGTGAGGTGTGTTCACTTGTGCTTTTTTCACTGTTCATCAATGAACTAACTAAAGATATTAACACTTTTGGTAGACATGGTATTCAGCTTTCTCCAGACCTCATGGAACTTTTGATTCTGTTATTTGCTGATGATGTTGCATTATTTTCTGATACTGTTATTGGTTTGCAAACCCAACTGAATGTCTTGTATAATACTTCAAAATGTTTAGATTTACTTGTGAATCTGGAAAAGTCAAATATTGTTGTGTTCAGAAATGGGGGTTACCTTGCTTCGAATGAAAATTGGACTTTCGGTGATGCTCAGCTTTCCACTGTTAACATGTATAAGTATCTTGGTATAACGCTGACTACAGGATTATCTTTCCAACCAACTATGTGTGACCTAGCAAACAGAGCAAACTGCAATCAACAGAATGCTATAATCAATAGGTGAACATTCTCCTGGTATTTTCTTTAAGCTATTCGATTGCCAAATACAACCTATCTTAACTTATGGAGCAGAGATTTGGGGACTGTCATCTAACCAGGAACAAATTGAAAGGGTGCACTTAGCTGCTATTAAAAAATTTCTTTGTGTAAGTCCAAAAGCTCCTAGGCACTTAGTGTACGGCGAATCTGAAAGATACCCTCTTTATGTTAATACTTATGCAAAATGCATCAGATTTTGGCTTCGTGTTGCTTGTATGGATAATAACAGACTCCCGAAAAAAGCCTATGATATGTTGCTGCATCTGCAAAATCAAAATTATATTTCCTGGACGACTGTTTGCTATGTTCTTTATAGATTCGGGTTTGGAATTGTATGGGAAATGCAAAGTGTTGGTAATGTGAACGCTTTTATTGTAGAATTTAAGAAGCGTTTAAGTGATTGTTACACCCAAGACTGGCATTCAGCTATTGAACTGCATGAGTTGTACGATGTTTTATCGGTCACATACCCAGTCTCTTGTTCGAAGTCCCTACCTCTATGTAATTATACATGTTAACATCCGCAGGTTACTTTCAAGGTTTCGGTTAGGAATGTCGCCTTTACGATGCCACTTTTTACGATATACTAACCGCAATAGAAACCATGACATTTTCTGTCCTCACTATAAGGAAGCACCAGAAACTGAGCTTCATTTTCTACTGGTTTGTCCTTTGTACGAGAAGTTGCGCCTTGAGTTGATTCCACCTAAATATTACAAACACCCTTTTCTAATCAAAATGTCCATGTTGCTAACCTGTTCTATTGAGACTACTATTACGAGTGTTGGGAATTTCATTTATGGAGCAATGACTGTTAGGAACGGAGTAATTGATGCTGCAGTTGCTTCATGAATGTCTTCTTTGTTAACTTTGAACACTATTCAGCTCAGTTTTCGTTAAGAGTGGTTTGTACCGATTTACTTTGACCTAATTCACTCACTTTGATATGGGCCTGTGGCCTGTCAAATAAAATATTCTGAGTTCTGAGTTCTGAGTTCTCTCTCTCTCTCTCTCTCTCTCTCTCTCTCTCTCTCTGTCTGTCTGTCTGTCTCTCTCTCTCTCTCTCTCTCTCTCTCTCTCTCTCTCTCTGGATCAATCAGTATATCATGGTCCCCACGAGTAGCGTGCACCTACTCGTGAAAAACAACAACAACAACAACAACAACAACAACAACAACAAGGAAACGGCCTGTCTGAGCCATTCTGCCGAAAATTCATACTGTGAAAAATAAACATAAACATACTCAGATAAACAACGGTATACAAAAAATGACGCAATACTCTGGCAACACACGCTTTGTGGAGGGAACTCCCATCACCCCTGGCATACACGCAATCTATTGTGAGGACAAGGTCATTTCATGCCAAATAAGGCAAAGCTGGAACAAATCTAGCTCTCTGCACAATACCATTTCGAATCGATTAACATCTGAATAACAACTCTCTGATTCGCCTTTAAAAAAACACGATTCTGTTTGCCAATATATCCGAGCACTATGGCACGTGTGTGGTTATTATTCACTGAAAAAGGTAGATAGTTAGTTAGATAGAAAGACAGACAGACAGACAGATAAATAGAACGACATGCAGACAGCAAGACAGACAGACAGAAAGCTAGCTAACTAGATATGAAGACAGACAGATAGACAGAAACTGTATTAAGAGTGCGTGCATTCCGCGTGCGCACGCGTGCGCGCGCGCGTGAATGTGTATATATACGTGCGTGCGTGCGTGTGTGTGCGTGTGTGTGCGTGTGTGTGTGTGTGTATGTGTGTGTGTGTGTGTGTGTGTGTGTGTGTGTGTGTGTGTGTGTGTGTGGTATTGCGTGTTGTGTAAAGCAGCTGATCACGATATATAATGTAACGAGTTTAGAGCGAGAGAGAGATAGAAAGAGAGAGAAAGCGGGGAGGGGGGGGGGGTGAGAGGGGGAGAGAGAGAGGGGAGAGAGAGATAATGCGTGTGTGTGTGTACGTGTGTGTGTGTGTGTGTGTGTGTGTGTGTGTGTGTGAGAGAGAGAGAGAGAGAGAGAGAGAGAGAGAGAGAGAGAGAGAGAGAGAGACAGACAGAGAGACAGACAGACAGACAGACAGACAGAGATGGGAAACCAAACACAGTGCAGGATGATGGACACGGCCGTACCACAAAGACGTCCATGGGATCACAGGAGTACTTGGTGACACACTTGGTGTGCGGGTAGCTGGACAGGATCTGAGAGCACATGACCATGGCACGACGCCGTTGTTTCTCCGAGCAGCGTTTGGTCATGATCTTGGTGGCTTCGACACATTTACGGTTCCTGGGGACATAATCATCCCAGTGACACCAACTCTCTCTCTCTCTCTCTCTCTCTCTCTCTCTCTCTCTCTCTCTCTCATACTGTAATACTGTAACGGTGCAGTGTGTGTTTGGATACCATGTGAACATGTCATCATTTTCTGCTGAATGATTAAAAGGAGAACCACGAGTTCTGCTTCCCACCTATACGTTAGCGTTTTGAACACGGCGCCCAAGCGATGTAAAGTCGAACAGTACTGTGAACGATTTCAACATACTTCACAATGATTATTTATGATGTTCGTGTGATTTGTTTTAACTTAATGGATTTCTTTTGAACATATCACTGTTGAAGCGAAGGAGCTGAATTAAGAATTTTTTTTGTCTTGTGATGTCTGTATGGTGATAAGAATATTGTAAGTGAGGATTGAGTATATCTTGCAGCGTTCGTTTTCTCCCCAACAATTACGATGCATGTGGTTGGCGGATGAGCGTCCGCGCGCGCACGCGCGCACGTGTGTGTATGTGTATGTGTGTGTGTATGTGTGTGTGTGTGTTTTCGTGTTATTTTTTCGTCTTGCGGTAACGTATCCAAAGTTGAATCTGGAAACAAGTCCAATGTCCAAGCCCTGTCATGTAGTCTCGGACCGAGATGGAAATCCGTAGCATTATCTTCATCATCCTCATTCTCATCGATCAGCATAAAAAATGTTCAAATTATGTGGCCTTGGCCCTGCATTGTCCACCCTACACTCCATATCTATGGTCTTAGGGGTCATCAGTATCGGCAAGTGGCCCTGGCCCTGCATTGTCCACTCTACACTCCATCTCTATGGCCTTAGTGGTCATCGGTATCGGCAAGTGGCCCTGGCCCTGCATTGTCCACCCTACACTCCTATCTATGGCCTTAGGGGTCATCGGTATCGGCAAGTGGCCCTGGCCCTGCATTGTCACGTTCACAGGGGCTGTCATTGGACGGACGAGGGGGTCATCGGTATCGGCAAGTGGCCCTGGCCCTGCATTGTCCACCCTACACTCCATATCTATGGCCTTAGGGGTCATCGGTATCGGCAAGTGGCCCTGGCCCTGCATTGTCCAAGTTCACAGGGGCTGTCATTGGACGGACGAGGTGGCGCCCTCCCAAGGGAGGGACGGCTCACTCAAGCCGGCTCCGCAACTAAGCAATTATTGTCGTCAGTAGGGGGCTTAGTAGGTGGTGTCCTGCATATGTAAGGTCAGAACAGGCGCCACTGATCACCTCCGAAGTGACTGGCAGCAATGCCTTGTTTCTTCAGGTGGGCGACATTGTGGGTGCCGGGGCTGTGGCTGTGGACGGGCTGTGGCTGTGGACAGAATGTCGGAACGAGCGGCGTGGGTACAATGCGACTGACGTGGGACAGAAGATGGGATAGCAAAGAAAAAACAAAACAAAACAAAAAACAATAAAAGAAGAGAAAAAGCCTATTGTGTACTGTCTGAACTTCGTTGCTTAGACACACAAAAAAAGGAATAGGAATCTGGGAGGTAGGTCCGGGCTTAACGTGGATGGAGAGAAGGTGGGGGAGGGGTGGGGGATGAATGAGCTATACGTTAGGTAATTTGGGAGGCGAAAAACAAAGAATCCTGCTCATTCATCAATCAGTAGGTTGACTGGGACTCACCCCCGTGACTCACAGGACGACAAGCCAGTGTTCGGTCCACCCATCTCACCTAACCTCAAAAATAGTGATCTTGTATTCAAATTATTTTACATTCTTCATAACAATAAGTCATCTTCGTCTCTGAAAGTGTCATAACACTCAACGTTTTTTCTTTTTTCTTTTTTTGTTTTGTATTGTTTGTTTGTGTGTTTGTTTTCTGGTTTACAGTTACTAATTATATCGCCTTCCTTTCCAATATACAATTACTAATTGATCATATCTTTATTATTGTACCTTTTTCGAGCGGAAGCAAAATGTATCTGACTCTAAAAATGAGTTGTTATAAATTATCGCCGTCATCAGTGTATCCATCATCATCAATAGCAGTAGCAGCTGCAGCAGCAGTTTGGTCATCAAGTCATCATCATCATCGTCATCATCATCATCATTATCATCATCTACATCATCATCTACATCATCATCATCATCATCATCATCATCATTATCAACATCACCATCATCATCATCACCATCATCATCATCATCATCATCACCATCATCATCATCATCATCATCATCAGCTTTTTCTTCTTGTCTTATAAATCATCAGTTACATCTCGGTTTGGTGAACGTGTCAAAGTATATGATCACGTTCCCTTAGGTCAACCATCATCACATTTTTTTTTATCACCATCGTCGTTATCATTATTGTCTTCGTCGTCGTCATCATCATCATCATCATCATCATCATGAACAACAACCTCTTCTTCTTCTTCTTCGTCTTCGTCTTCGTCTCCTCCTCCTCCTCTTCTTCTCATCATGATCATTGTCGTCTGATCAACGTCATAACCATTAACAATTTCACTTACATCTGTGCGGATCCAGCTTTGGTGAAAAGACTATATAGCACAAAATTGCACACGTCCCTCTAAGCTCATCGTGGTTGTCGTCATCAAGATGATCATCATTATCGTTATCGTTATCGCCAACGCTACCCGTGTCACTCACCATCATCATCATCACTATAACATTGCCACCATCACCTCCACGGTTATTGTCATACTATCACAAATATTCATCATTATCCTCACCATCATAATATCACAGTTATCCTGCATTATCATAATGATCCTTTCATCAGCACACCGCCATGTTTTCACTCAACAGATTCACTCACATCTGCTTGATGCCCCTGTTGGTGAAGACGTCATAGTAGATGACCTGGTCACGTGACTCCAGACCCAGCTTCTTGGCGCGATCAGCGATTTCCTGTTCGTCCTTTCCACCTGACACGTCACAACAATCATGATGACGACATTTCCTGTTCGTCCTTTCCACCTGACACGTCACAACAATCATGATGACGACATTTCCTGTTCGTCCTTTCCACCTGACACGTCACAACAATCATGATGACGACATTTCCTGTTCGTCCTTTTCACCTGACACGTCACAACAATCACGATGACGACATTTCCTGTTCGTCCTTTTCACCTGACACGTCACAACAATCATGATGACGACGTGATGACCACAACGACTACGACGATAATGACGACAACGACGACAACAGTAGATACGACGACGCTGATGATATGATGATGATGATGATGATGATGATGATGATGATGATGACGATGATGATGATGATGATGATAACGACAATGACGAGGATGATACGCGATTAACTGTTTTGATTGTGTTAGGAATCATCGCTCTCGTCACAGTTTACAAACCCGTCTTGTTTTAGAGATTTACTGTCAGCTAAGGTTTGACTTTGTGGTGTACACACACACACACACACACACACACACACACACACACGCGCGCGCGCACGCACACACATGCATGCACGTAAGCACGCACCCCCCATCCACACACATCACATTTTCAGAAACTGCGTTGAAAGCATTTACCTTAAGCTGATTATGTAATAAACGGTAATGCATCTTTATACCTAGGATCAAAACTTTTACACGCGCCATTGTTCTTTGAAACGATCTCCGAGATAGCTGTTCCAGCAGAAGCTTCTCAACGTGATTTGTTCAGCTAAATCATCTCTGAGGTAACGGTTGCGACACATCATTCACGTTTACCTTTGAGGTATTTACTACCATGATGATTTATAACAAGCTTCACAGTAATTCCAGAAACCACTTTCATTCCCACCATGTCATGTTTTTGTAATACTATTCACTAGGCTTCCATCCTGTTTGAAATAAAACGTTGACGACACAAATCATCCTTTTACTTCTACAGGGCAAAGAAGGAGAGGTGGAAGGGAGGGGAGGGGGAGGGTGTTCTTGCCTTGTTTCTCCATTGTGCATCTTTTATCAGAACCTCGTCTGCCACTGCAGGTAATTTACCTCTTTCAGGATGATGATTTGTTCAGGCAGCTGCACTGCCCTCTGAAGTAACCACATATGCCAGCTTCTTCTGGTCTACCGTGCAGTGAGCCCCGCTATTTACCTGAACGTAGGCTTTGACAACAAGTGAACCGCAATGTGTTTGTTTCAGACTGGATGACTGGAGCTGCAAAGTGAAGCGTTTGCAGGCGGAAATTTAACATATCTGAAATGAAAATCAAATACTAGATCCTCCAGACATGAACAAACGAATCACCAGACAAAACACGACTCGTTTCGACCTCTTAGGTTTTCGTCAGGCAAGTCACACAATACTCTGGACAACGAAAATGAAGAACAAGCAATCAATTATCTCATCCAATTCAGAGCGAGATGGGCGTTTCTTATGTGCTGCATTACTTCTCTTTGCACGCTTAGTCTTTTCAGCACCCCTTTATTGGTACCTTTAACTTTCCAAGTTATTCTGCCCAAACATCGGAATACCCACATGTCAAAACGCCCATCTTGTGGCGAATTGGATGAGACAAGTCATTGCTCGTTCTTCATTTTCGTTGTCCTGGGTGTTCTCTATCTTGCCTGAAGGGGGCATAAAAGGTCAAAACGCGTAGTGGTTTGTCTTGTGATTCGGTTGTTCAAGTTTAGCGGGTGCAGTAGTTAAAAAAAATGTTTTAAGATATGTACAGTTGGAGGTTTTGCCTTGCCTAAGTGCCATCCCTGTGGTCCAGAGGTCGGCGTGTCATGACTCTCCAAGCTTTCCCATCTTGCATCAGACGCAGAGAGTCGGTCTGATCCCCCTGTTATTTATACCATTTTTCTTTTAACCGTTTGTAGACATATCCGACCGTTTATGACACTTAGAAGAACTGCCACCTAGTTGGGTTCCAATGAACAAGAATCAGGTGAAAGAGACGGACGAAACTCGTGCCGTAGTTTTGGGGTTTTGTTGGTTTACATGACATATACGACACATCGTCGTGTTTGGCAGTATCTAAAATGCCTATTTTGTCGCTGTGAATGTCACAAGATTGATGCATTCATCGAAACAGTCAAAGGGCAGTGTGCAGTGTAAAGCGGTAAAACATATTTATATGTGAACAGGATGCTTACCACAGAGTTGCTCCGGGTAGCCAGTGTCTGGGAACGTTTTGCTCAGACACTCAAAGCTCCATTTGGCCTTACTGAACTTCCTGCTCTCAGGGTCCCAGGGTCGGAAGGTCAACTCGAAGTCTCCATTGGTGGCCTTGGCAGATGTCTCAGTCTTGGACTTACTAAATTTCAGGAGGTTTGAGGAGGACAGCGTGCCACCTTTCTTGTTGAACAGCGATTTGGTATCGCCATTGAAGAACTGCAAGGATAGAATGTAGCCATTGAAGTGCTATATAGCGAATACAAAAAAACAGGGTGGAAAAGGTAATCCTAGGGAAAAGGGTGACCAGACGCTTCGGCCCGCAACGTGTGGTCACTCTGATCCCTAGGATTACCGTTCCCAGCTTGTTTATTCATTGTGTAATCCTGTGGTCAAATTCACTTTGTTGCTATATATTACCTACAGACTACACCACACCATTCTGGTGGTATCTTATCATCGATTAAAACCCAAAACTTCTACCTATCATTGCCACTAAAAACTTTAAATGTCTTTACACGTGTGCTAATATATACAGGAAATTCTTACCATTTTTGGTGACATCTTACATCGATTAAAAAAAAAAACTTCTATCATTGACACTAAATACTTTACATGTCTTTACATGTGTAATAATGTTTTCAGGAAAATCTTAGCATTTTTGGTGGCATCTCACATCGATAAAAAAAAAACTTCTATCTATCATTGACACTAAGAACTTTGCATGTCTTTACATGTGTCATAATGTATACAGGAAAATCTTACCATTTTTGGTGGTACCTTGTCATCAATAAAAATGAAAACCCTCTACCTGTTGTTGACAGGGACAATTCACCATGTCACCTAACATGCAATCAATCAATCACAATATGTAATTACATCTCCCTGGGCCCTTGCCTGCCCTTTCCCAATCTCCTCACAGGTCAACAATATTTGCACGAATAAGCACGTTTTTTTTTTTTTTTTTTAAACATTTTCTTTAGGTCCTTCTTCATCCCCTCTTTTCGTCCACTACTTCATCTTCCTGTGGTCGCTGTGTATGGTATGATCACTGGCTGCCATGGGATCAGCCATCCTCTGTGGTATATCAATGGGTCTTCAGGGGCTGGTGCACAAGTCAGTGTCTGTTGGTGAAAACGTCAATACACTGCTTCCCAGTGTGGGCTGTGGTGGACTGACAAATGCTCCGGTGATGGGCTTCAAGCACAGAGACGCAGGAAGGCTTTAATGGGAAAAGGAGGGAGGGTTCTCTTCTTTTGTCATGCAGGATGGCGAACTGGATAGCAAACAGAAACTGGGTTCCCAGGGACTTCAATGGGGAAAGAGAGGGAGAGTTCTCTTCTTTTGTCATGCAGGATGGCGAACTGGATAGCAAACAGAAACTGGATTCCCAGGGACTTCAATGGGGAAAGAGAGGGAGAGTTCTCTTCTTTTGTCATGCAGGATGGCGAACTGGATAGCAAACAGAAACTGGATTCCCAGGGACTTCAATGGAGAAAGAGAGGGAGAGTTCTCTTCTTTTGTCATGCAGGAGGGCGAACTGGATAGCAAACAGAAACTGGATTCCCAGGGACTTCAATGGGGAAAGAGAGGGAGAGTTCTCTTCTTTTGTCATGCAGGATGGCGAACTGGATAGCAAACAGAAACTGGATTCCCAGGGACTTCAATGGGGAAAGAGAGGGAGAGTTCTCTTTTTTTAAATCAAAGACGGACCAATTGGATAACAAACAAAAACTGTATTTCCAGGGATTTATCTATTTCGCACGGCTGGACCACCCACGATAGCAGGTGAATATACCTTGTTTCTTGCTCACAGGATCTGAAGTGTCAATATTTTTCAATAGCTATTTGTCTAGGCTGTGACCAGTTTTCAAACCGCATGTTAGCATAACATGGATATTTTGCCATCAGCAAATAACCACCATTTTCATCCTGTTTTCTCTGTTAAAATACGGCCCATGGCTATCAGTTTATTCTCCCCATCAACCTATGGCCTCGTTATGGCACCATGTCTACTCTTCAAGCTTTGGGCATCTCAGCCTGTCTGTCCTCTGTATGGCATAGGAATATATCACCATGCTCACTTTCAAGGAAATGGTTGTATCTTCTCTCTTCTAAGTTATAGCAGATCTTTTGGATCGACTTTCCTGCTTTGCAGGGTGCAATCAGGAATGTTTATTCCGTCAAGTCCAAGATGTGCGGCGTGGATCATTCTGTTCTTCAGTCAATGTTCTGTATAATCCATCCTGTGTGCTCTTGAGAGTGGCCAGGTTAGTTCTACAAGTCCACGTTAACAGTGTGTGGCACGGGCATTTCAGTGTGTATCATCTTCACTGAAGGGGATGGACAGGTAAGAGCCTTACTCTTTTGGGGGATATGTTAAGTATGTCTCCTCCCATCCACTCTCCATCAAATAACTCTTTAGTTTTGAAGTGCTATTTATTCATGGTGAAGTAAGCTTGTCTCAAGTGAAGGGTGATCTACTCTTCTGGCTATGGCCTGGATATGTCCGTCCTATTTTGTTCGTTTCAACTTTGATATGCACAGTAATGCCAATGCTAGTGATGGTGCAGCAGTCCAGAGGCGAATAGTCACAACGGGCATATCAGTATCATGGCGCCGTATATCCACCCACCAGAGAAGAATCTGCCTTTCAGCTAAGTCACATGGATGCTTTGAGAAGAGCATGCTGTGGTCGGAGACGCTGAGCGTGGACAGAGGTTGAGGAACCATAGGTGGGATTGTCAGCACAGAAGACAAGGTACGTTACAAGGACACAGTCCACAACAGTGAAGCAGCACGTGTTGACGTGAACACGTCGTGGGTGTATCTGCCCTCACTTACCTTCACAGCTATCTTATTGTCCGTGCGGCCCTCCCAGAATTTGCCGCTCTTGGTGTCTTTGATGCCCAGCCACAGAGAGTCCAGGCGGTAATGGGGGTGCAGGTAGATGTTGCCTGGGGTCACGGTCACCTCGTAATCGCCGCAGGTCTGGCGCACCGCGTTGTACTTGCAGGGCATGTTGGGTTCCTCCTTCCGTCCGTAGAACTGAGTCAACGTTTTTCCATCTCCGTTGCATCTCTGTCCAGCCAGCGCTGAAATGGTCACGTTCGTTTGTGTCACAATCCCCGAAGTTGGAGTATGGCTGCCTTAATGGCGGGATGAAAACGGTCATGCACACAAACCTCCAGTCCCTTTGTTGGGTAAATGGAATTAATCCTTGTCTTTCTATGCAGGTGGTGTCCGCAGGAGTATCAGCATGCATACGCGGAAGAAGAAGAAGAAGAAGAAGAAGAAGGAGAAAAAGAAGAGGAACAAGAAGAAGAAGAAGAAGAAGAAGAAGAAGAATTTTGTGTCAGAGAGAAATTGTTAAGCTACGTACATAGTGGACCCGGACCCAGCCGTGCATTGCAAGGCCATGTCCCATCCGGTTGTCTGGGTCCTTGGAAGCGTGCATAGTAGACTGGGATGGAGACGGCTGCCTCATACAGTTTTGTTTTCAATTTTTTTTTAAGAAAATATGTCCGTGACTGGCACTTTCTGTTATTATGAATAGTATGGGATCTACAGTTGTAGATTTGTTGTTAACTTTATTCATTTGATGGAGAAAAACGAGGATAACATTTTTTAAAAACTAATTAGCAATATCTCCAACTTCTCGTGCTATGTCGTCTCAAGCAGCACAGAGAATAGTTCTGTGGGCGTGATTGTTGTCAATATATATATATATATATATATATATATATTGTAAATAACTGATTTGAGCCTCATGTATTCAATAAGTTTTTCGACGCCCATGTTGGAAAGAAAGAAAACAAGCGTAAAAAAAAAAAAAAAAAAGTATTAAAAAAGAAAATCAGTGGAGTTCGCTCCCTTCACCCGGGCAGACGGCGAATGTATGATTTGCACGACCGGCAATATCACGGCTCTCATCACACGGGTCGGACCGGGTGCACTAAGTACGGCTTTGACCGTCGCCGGTAAGTTGCAGAAGAGATGAACAGGTTTTTATTTTATTTATTTTTTTTTTTTTTTGTCTTCTGCCGGATGGGCAGCGAACGGCCTGGTCCGGGTCCACTACACACATACCATAGCCTAAGTGCTTGGTTGTGGGAGGTGGAGGTGGTTGTTACAGTTGTTCCTTGCGTATCTGTTTTGTTTGATACAATGCTTTACTATATGCCACAACACAGACATGGGATCATACACCTAATGCATTTTACAGAACTATGTGCAATTATTCATCTGCTGGTATATAAGCACACACGCACGCGCGCGCGCACACACACACACACACACACACACATACATACATACACACACACTCACTCTCTCTCTCTCTCCTCTCTCTCTCTCTCTCTCTCTCTCTCTCACACACACACACACACACACACACACACACGCGCGCGCGCGCGCGCAACATTATGCGTGTAAACGCCCCCCCCCCCCCCCCCTTGCCTTGTGTGTGTGTGTCTGTCTGCACGTGCATTCGTGTGCGTCTTTAAACGCGCGCGCGTGAGCTCGCGTGTGTGTATATGTGTGTGCGTGTGTGTGTGTGTGTGTGTATGCGTGTGTGTGTGTGTGTGTGTGTGTGTGTGTTGTGTGTGTGTGTGTGTGTGTGTGTGTGTGTGTGTGTGTGTTGTGTTGTTGTATGTGTGTGTGTGTGTGTGTGTGTGTGTGTGTGTGTGTGTGCCCCGAAGCTCGTGTGTTGTGTTTACCTGACACGTAATTAAATGAATATCTGTATATGTGATAGATAAATGATGACCTAATACACTAAGTAGCTGAATTAATAAATGTGTAAATATGTAAATGAGGGGAGAGAGAGAGAGAGAGAGAGAGAGAGAGAGAGAGGGAGAAAGACAGAAAGAAAGAAGGAAAGAACGAACGAAGAAAGACAGGATGAACGAAATCAATGCACAGCTAAGACATTCATAGTTTGAACAATGATCATTCAACAATGACCCCAGCCATTGTTCACTCACTAACAGCGGCCAGAGTCAGGGTGATGACAGCAATCCACAGCTTCATGTTGATCGTTGAGGTGGCTGACTGCTTTTGTCCTGGACAAACAAACAGGCGGTGGCTCACTTAACTGGACAATACTGCGACCTCACTGACAACCCAAGCGACGACGATGAAGATCATCCAACACCCATCTTGCGCCGAATATGAGAAGATAAGTGGTTGCTCGCTTTCCGTATTCATTGTCTTAAATGTCGTTTGTTTGTTTGTTTGTTTGTTTGTTTTGCCTGAAGAAGATCCAAGAAGTCGAAACGCATTGTGTTTTGTTCTGTAATCTGTTTTGTCCTGTAATCTGTGTGTCTGTATCGTTTGGCGGAACTAAGATCCTTTCTTTCTTTTTTTTTATTTTAATTTGCTTTGTTTTTCGCCCTCAGTCACCTCGTTTTGAAATTGATGATGATGAAATTTCTCTCCCCTTCCCCAGCTCTCACACTACGCTCCTCCTCCCCCTCCCCTCCCCATCCACTCCCCCACCTCCTGTCCTTTCCCCCATATCCCCTTCTTCTTCTTCTTCTTCTTCTTCTTCTATCATTACTTCTCCTCTTCTCCATCCTCAATTTACTTCCACGTTCTCTTCTCCGACTTCCTCCTCCTCCTCCTCCTCCCCCTCCTCCTCTTTTTCGTCCTCTTCAAACTACTCCCACTGTTTCTACTGTTTCTACTTCTGCTGCTGCTACCATCGTTTCTCTACCACCACCACTGGTCCTGCTTCCGGTGTTGCTGTTGCTGCCGCTTCACTTTCCGCTGCTGCTGCTGATACTACAACAACAACAACTACTACTACTGGTGTTGCTTCCATCGCTGCTGCTGCTGCTGCTGCAGTTCCGTAGTTGTAAAATGCCACTCTAAATATACGCCATATAAACTGTCCTTTGTCATCAATCATATAGCTACCTATATCATATTATGTATATTACTGTAACTAGTGCCACTACGATTTCGACCACTACAACGACGGCAATGACTGCTGCTGCTGCTGCTGCTGTTGGTTTACCGCAGATTTCTTCGTTTCCTCTGCCACCTTACCCCTCTTCCTCTTTCTCTTTCTCTTGTGATTTGGCCGAAATTAGGGATGGGAGTGAGAGAGCAGATAAGGAGGAAGAAAGAAAGGTTGAAGAAAGTGCTTAGACAGAGAAAAGTAAAGTAAAACCAAGAGAGAACAAAACGTATCACTGGAAGAAAGTGCTTAGACAGAGAAAAGTAAAGTAAAACCAAGAGAGAACAAAACGTATCAATGGAAGAAAGTGCTGAGACAGAGAAAAGTAAAGTAAAACCAAGAGAGAACAAAACGTATCAATGGAAGAAAGTGCTTAGACAGAGAAAAGTAAAGCAAAACCAAGAGAGAACAAAACGTATCAATGGAAGAAAGTGCTTAGACAGAGAAAAGTAAAGCAAAACCAAGAGAGAACAAAACGTATCAATGGAAGAAAGTGCTGAGACGGAGAAAAGTAAAGCAAAACCAAGAGAGAACAAAACGTATCAATGGAAGAAAGTGCTGAGACGGAGAAAAGTAAAGGAAAACCAAGAGAGAACAAAACGTATCAATGGAAGAAAGTGCTGAGACAGAGAAAAATAAAGTAAAACCGAGAGAGAACAAAACGTATCAATGGAAGAAAGTGCTTAGACAGAGAAAAGTAAAGTAAAACCGAGAGAGAACAAAACGTATCAATGGAAAAAGTGCTGAGACAGAGAAAAGTAAAGGAAAACCAAGAGAGAACAAAACGTATCAATGGAAGAAAGTGCTGAGACAGAGAAAAGTAAAGTAAAACCAAGAGAGAACAAAACGTATCAATGGAAGAAAGTGCTTAGACAGAGAAAAGTAAAGTAAAACCAAGAGAGAACAAAACGTATCAATGGAAGAAAGTGCTTAGACAGAGAAAAGTAAAGTAAAACCAAGAGAGAACAAAACGTATCAATGGAAGAAAGTGCTTAGACAGAGAAAAGTAAAGTAAAACCAAGAGAGAACAAAACGTATCAATGGAAGAAAGTGCTTAGACAGAGACAAGTAAAGTAAAACCAAGAGAGAACAAAACGTATCAATGCAAGAATCAGAAAGCAAAAATACCTGGACAATAAAAGAAAGAAGAATGAGAAATAAAAGAATAAGAGAGAGAGAGAGAGAGAGAGAGAGAGAGAGAGAGAGTGAGAGAGAGAGACAGACAGACAGACAGACAGACAGAGACAAAGACAGAGACAGATAGACAAAAACAGACAGACAGACAGACAGACAGACAGAGAAAATACATTCTATTTGCGATATATATATATATATATATATATATATGTATATTTGAATATATATGATTTTTTCATTTAGGCCTGAGCCCATAATGAAGGGGTGTGTGAACATGTAAAGCACAGTAATTATAAACAATCATATGATATGGATCAAAACGGAAATCGTTGTCACATATTCAGCAAAATACAATTTCTCTATGTTTAAAGGCTTTGTTCAGAAACAAAGAAAAAGGTTTGACGATTCCACCTGAAGTAGATGATAGAAGCAGATTTAGTGTAAACAAAGATGGCTGGCGATAGTATTTGGGCTTAATGAACTTTTCTCCGATGCTCCTAAGAGCAGGGCAGCAAAATACAAAATGTATTTCTCTTTCCTGTGATTCTGTACATAGAGGACAAATCAAATCGCAAGTATTGCACGTTCGGTATCTTAAATAATGGTAAGCTAATAAGGTATTCCTAATCTACATTTTACTGTTACATACTTTAAATGCCTATCTGTATTATGTTCAAGTAAGTCTTTGAAAACACGAGAAAGTCCTATAACAATCAAAGCTGTCACTATTATGAATATGATCAGACCATCTTTGCCATCTGCAATCCATCAATCGCTGGCGAAAAAGATGTAAAAAAGGCTTTTATATTCTCAACTCCCTGTTTCAACCAGACGAATCCAAATCCGTATTCAAGCAGACAGGGGTACACTTTGGCTACCCAATTGTTTTTCCCTTTAGTATCTGGGTCATACAACATATCGTACGCTTTACGGGTATTCTGGTATCTTCCATGTGAAGCAGTTTCAGCCAATACCGAATACATTTAACGGCAGAAGCAATATGAATAGGAAATCGACCAGTTTCGCCTTAAACGAGATCATTTGGAGTACGTCTGTCAACACCTAGGAACTTCTTCAAAGCGAAAACATGAACCGATTCACAATATAATAGCCACGTGTTCTAGTCCCCATAACTCTGAACCATATTGCACAATCGGTTGAACCTGGGTGTCGAAGAGTTTCATAAGAATTAGTTAGAGTATATAACTTTACAATAATACAAATCAAAACATTTGTAGCCCCACTAGACAAGTCCTTACATGCACCAACGAAACTCGAACGTGTTGAGAACCAATATAACCAAAGACCTATAGGCATTGACAACTGCATAGGGCTGTCATTACAATATACCCAAAGACCTATAGGCATTGACAACTGGCATAGGGCTGTCATTACAATATACCCAAAGACCTATAGGCATTGACAACTGGCATAGGGCTGTCATTTACAATATACCCAAAGACCTATAGGCATTGACAACTGGCATGGGCTGTCATTTACAAATATACCCAAAGACATATATGGCAACGGACAAACTGGCATTGGGGCTGTCATTACAATATACCCAAAGACTATAGGCATTGAACAACTGAGCATTAGAGGCTGTCATTACAATATACCCAAAGACCTATAGGCATTGACAACTGTCATGGGCTGTCATTACAATATACCCAAAGACCTATAGGCATTGAACCGCTGGCATAGGGCTGTCATTATACAAAACCAACGCTCTCGAGCGCTTAGATATCCTGCTTTACGGAATACTATGGTATTACTTTTTTTCCATATTAATTGTTAACTGCAGAGATCCAGCAGAGACAGAGAGAGAAAGACAGAGAGAGAGGCAGACAGACAGAGAGACAGAGACAGAGAGAGAGAGACAGACAAAGAACAGACATTCTATTTGAGGTAGAGAGGGAACGTAAAGAGAGAGAGAGAGAGAGAGAGAGAGAGAGAGAGAGAGAGAGAGAGAGAGAGCGAAAGAGACAGACAGACAGACAGAGAACATATTGCATTCTTGCTGAGGGAGAGAGGGAATGGGAAACAGAGAGAAAGAAAGAAAGAGAGAGAAGGGGTAGACAGACAGACAGAGAGATAAAGAGAATGAGAGAGAGAGAGAGAGAGAGAGAGAGAAGACAGACAGACAGACAGACAGACAGACAGACAGAGGCAGAGAGAGAGAGAGAGAGAGAGAGACAGAAACAGAGACAGAGACAGAGAGAGACAGAGACAGAGGCAGAGAGAACAGAGAGACAACGTACCTTCTTGTCCAGAGATGCTGCCAGTGAAGCAGTGTCTAAGATGCCTGTATTTATACCTGCGATCCTCGTCACCAGCCGTAATAAAAGAAACGGGAATTAAAACACACTTCAAAGGCCGCACGCGGCCACAGATGCTACAGTCACCGCTCTCCACAGCCACCTTTGTCATCACCAGTCGACGTGGACGCATCAAAACAACAATAACATTCAGGTGGTGATAAAGATGAACACCACATCCCAGCTGAATGACGCGAAGAATATATGAATACATTAGCCAGAAACTATTTTGGGAGACAAAAATGTATGTACCAGGGTTAGTGGTTTTTCTTCTATGAATAACAGTGGTCAGTTATTGTGTGCCTGCATGAAGACAGGGGACGGGAGGAGGGGGGTTGGGGGTGGGGGTGGAGGAGGAGAGTGAGGCGAAGGAGAAAAAGACAAAGACAGAAAGATAAATGAGACGAAATAGTCGAAATTGTGTATGTTGTGCTTCTGTCTGTTTGGCGCGATTGAAATTGATGTCTTCAGAAAAGCAAAAAGAAGGTGGAAAAGGGAATATTTCTTTAAAAAAAAAAAAAAAAAGAGTTAGACTGATGTCGAACTTCACTAATACAATCCGTTGTTCATTCATTCATTCATTCATTCATTCATTCATTCATTCATTCATTCATTCATTCATATGAATCATGCATTCATTCATTCATTCATTCAATCATGTATTCATTCATTCATTCATTTATTCACGAATTCAGTCAGTCAGTCAGTCAGCCGGTCATGTATTAATCCATTCAGTCTTTTTCATTTATTCATTCATTTATTCATTAATCACACGCGCGCGCGCGCGCGCACACACAAAACACACACACACACACACACACACACACACACACACACACACACACACACACTGACAGAGACAGAGCGACAGACAGACAGACAGACAGATGCACAGAGAGAGAGAGAGAGAGAGAGAGAGAGAGAGAGAGAGAGAGAGAGAGAGAATGACAATGACAATGACAAAGATAATGGTTTATTTATGTATAAGCCATGGCCCTTTATGAAGGGGTAAGTCAGTAAAAAAAATATAAAACCATCGAAGTGAAGAAAAACAACAAGAACCACAACACTGATTATAATACAACATAGGAAAGAAAAATGAATATTTGAATGCACAGTACTATGAGGTTGCAATTTTTATTCTTTAAATCTTGTTTTTCTCCTTGCAAAAACATAACATTTCACACAGATCTATAGCATTTCACTTAATATCAGCGTACGATTCACACCATCTATGCTTCAACAGCCAACAGCCAAACATATAATTTTGGCCAGGTACCATAAACAGTTTCCGTACCATGTTCTAACATATTTGTTGGTGGCGATTTTTCAAAAATTGATTACATACAGAACAAAAAAGGAAAAAAAAGCTAAAAACAAACGAAATAGAAACAGCAGAAGAGAGAGAGAGAGAGAGAGAGAGAGAGAGAGAGAGAGAGGAGAGAGAGAGAGAGAGAGAGAGGTTGGGGGGGTGGGATTGGGCACCGACAAAGCCACCAGGGATCCAAACGTGCATGCATGTTAAGTGACACAGAGACAGACTCGTCCCTAAGCATATACATCAAGCCCAAAAGTTTCACTTCTATTAAAGGTTGGTATACTTGCCAATTTTCATGCAGTTTTTAACTTGACTTTACGCTTTTCGCAACTTGCTGTTCAAGGTTATATCTTGTCTTTAAATAATGTAGAAAGCTTATCAAAATTGGAATTTTTTTTCCCCGCATTTGCATTTATAGATAAAATATTTTCCTAGAAGTCGTATGAAGTCAAACGTTTCATCACCTCTGAAATGATTTGCATGCCCAAATAATACCAGTTCCACGAATTCAAAGAAACTGCATGCTGACACTTCTCTTTCATTATTGCATGAGGTTGCAATTTATCTCAACCATAGCGTTTTGCTAAAAAATAATGACAAATTCCAAACATCATTTTGTCTTGTTGACTGGATCAGTAAATACAATATAAATAAGCATGGCTCTCGATAGTATTTGGTTGGAGTATTTTTGTTCCCTTTTTTAAGCGCTGAATACCATTCAACGAAAGGCAATTCAGTCTCGGTATCCTTTCTTCTTACACAATGGACCAACTGAATCTGTAGAATTACATTCTCTGTAATCATCTTTCTGTAAGTATGCACTTTTAATGCTGATACACCAAACCTAAACTTTGTCAAAGATCAAGATCAGGTGTCCATTGAACGCTGTGTGAACAGAACGAGGGCTTTGGGATGATGATCTGACACCACATTCCTGCATCACATGCCAACAAGACACTGCTCTGGATTTCAACTGTCTTCTTTCCGCTCCAGCACTTCTTCCACAGCTTGAGGGGAGAGAGAGAGAGAGAGAGAGAGAGAGAGAGAGAGAGAGAGAGAGAGAGAGAGAGAGAGAGAGAGAGAGAGAGACAGAGAGACAGAGAGAGACAGAGAGAGAGAGACAGACAGACAGACAGACAGACACACAGACAGAGAGAGAGAGAGAGATTGAGAAAACAAACAAACAAACGGACGAATCTTTTTAATGAGGGAAAAGATAGATAAGGAGTCGCCATAGATAGGGATAAAGATATATAACCGGTAACGGTCGGAAGCAGAAGTGGGTGTCGGAAGTGGGGTAGTGCGCATGCATAGGATTATTGCTATATCAGGTATTATGATAGATACTGGGTCGTCATAGATTATAGGTGCGCAGTCATAGATTGTGTGTCAACGGTTCTGTTTGTGTTGTTGCTGGAACGGTGATGTCTCCCCTCGTATCCTGCCGTCGAGAGAGAGGAGGAATTGATATGTGTGTGTGTGTGTGTGTGTGTGTGTGTGTGTGTGTGTGTGTGTGTGTGTGCGTGCGTGCGTGTGTGTGTGTGTGTGTGTGTGTGTGTGTGTGCGCGTGTGCGTGTGTGTGCGTGTGTGCGTGTGTGTGCGTGCGTGCGTGCGTGCGTGCGCGCGCGCGCTCGCGTGTGTGTGTGTGTGTGCGCGCGCGTGTGTGTGTGTGTGTATGTGTGTGTGTGTGTGTGTGTGTGTGTGTGTGTGTGTGTGTGTGTGTGTAAACACGATGTTTATGCGGAATGAAAGAAAAAAAGAAAGAGAGGGAAGAAGAAGGGGAAGAAGAAGACGAAGAAGAAGAAGAAGAAGAAGAAGAAGAAATATGAGGAAGAAGAAGAATGTGGTGTGTGTGTGTGTGTGTGTGTGTGTGTGTGTGTGTGTGTGTGTGTGTGTGTGTCTGTCTGTCTCTCTCTCTCTCTCTGTATGTGTGTGTGTGTGCGTGCGTGCGTGCGTGCGTGTGTGCGTGTGTGTGTGTGTGTGTGTGTGTGTGTGTGTGTGTGTGTGTGTGTGTGTGTGTGCGTGCGTGCGTGTGTGTAAACACGATGATTATGCGGAGAGGAAGAAAGAAAGAAAAGAAAGAAAGAAAGAAAGAAAGAAAGAAAGAAGAAGAAGAGGAAATAAGAGGAAGAAGAATGTGTGTGTGTGTGTGTGTGTGCGTGTGTGTGTGTGTGTGTGTGTGTGTGTGTGTGTGTGTGTGTGTAAACACGATGATTATGAGGAAAGAAAGATCGAAAGAAAAGAAAGAAAGAAAGAGGACGAGGAGGAGGAGGAGGAAGAAGAAGAAGAAGAAGAAGAATTAGAATTAGAAGAAGAAGGAGGAGGAGGAGAAGAAGAAAAATAAGGGGAAGAAGATGAAGAAGAAGATGTGTGTGTGTGTGTGTGTGTGTGTGTGTGTGTGTGTGTGTGTGTGTGGTGTGTGGTGTGGTGTGGTGTGGTGTGTGTGTGTGTGTGTGTGTGTGTGTGTGTGTGTGTGTGTGTGCATACTGGGCTCTTTCAGCAACGAGATGTCTTACATCCCTTTGGAAGATACGTGGCCCTGAAAAGGGCCTAAAGGTCGGGGAATTCTCCTTACCCCTTCAAGTTAACCGTCAAGGTTGGTGACATTCTCCTGTCTTCCTAGACATCCTCCACTCTCTTCGTGGTGTCTGTGGTGGGTCTTCGTCTATGTTGTTTGTTCTGCCACCGCCCTGTGCTCTTTTCTCCCTATCCTTTTTTGTTTGGTCTGCTGTGGTGTTCTGTCGCTCTCTCTCTCTCTCTCTCTCTCTCTCTCTCTCTCTCTCTCTCTCTCTCTCTCTCTCTCTCTCCTGCAGACTGGGTTTCTTGCAGAACAGCGAGGGCATGTGTTAGTTGTAGTCTTCGGCCAAGTACTTTTGCACCTTCATCAGTAATAGGAACTCTTTTGACTCGAGACCCACTCCTGTCTGTTGTGTGGGGCGCACACGACCACTCTTGGTATTGGTGAGGTACTGACAATGACGAATGTGAATTTTCACTCGA
This sequence comes from Conus canariensis, assembly GCA_033310375.1. Taxonomy (NCBI): domain Eukaryota; kingdom Metazoa; phylum Mollusca; class Gastropoda; order Neogastropoda; family Conidae; genus Conus; species Conus canariensis. Next base: position 9,097,716 of record CM065741.1, read on the forward strand.
CCTCCTTGAGTCTTGACATAGGCGAAAATGGTTCTTCCCAGTGCATACAGCGTGGTAGGTTGCTGGCGTTTCATCATTGCTTCCTGCTTCGGCTGAAGTCATTCCAGTTACGGTTTTAAAATCTAAGGTCAGCGTGTCTCTCGCCTGCCCCAGAGGAGTAAGTGTCGTCATATCAGGGAGTAGCACATATTGTTTTTTTTTGTGTCAACGGCTCTGCGTCGTTGTGATGCTGTTGTCTCTCGGTATCCATGACGCGAGTCGTTCTGCACTGATAAAATCCCGGTGTGACAATATATTTAAGGCGGGATTAAAACGAAGCATCAAACTGTCAGCAATCAGTCGTTGGAAACGACAGTGCAAAAATACTCAAAAGTGAACTATGGCAAAGCCTGCAAAAGCATTTGTAGGCATGGTTGTGGAGGGGATAGAGAAATTAACCTACCATTCGTGCGAAGGGTTTCGCTACAGTCAAGGAAACTAACTCGCACACGCGTGTGTGACGTACAGTTGGAATAAAAGAGTACACGCCCTTCGCGCTAAAGTAAATAATCGGCGGTAAAGTGGATGAACAGCTCATAGCGGTTATGACAGTGGAGCTGGTTACAGGCAAGGATGAGCCTGAGTATTGGTATTTTGATGATTGCGCGTGGGGTCCTGTCACGGCTGATGAGGAGGAAGAGGAGGTAACTCCCTCGCAGGACATAGTCCAAGAGGAGTTGGCCTCTCTGGTGCCTTCATTGATAGATGAATTAACGGACGACTGGGGTTTTACCGCGTCCGATCAGGAGGAGGAGGGTATGGTTAAACAAGAGCTGACTTTTTGCTACCTGAAGTTAGACCTAGTCTCCCAACAAAAGAAAATACACTACTCACTCGTAGCTTTCGACAGCCATCCGGCCATCATCCTCAGCGATGCTGTTGCTGACTGCGTGAACTCTCGATTCGGATCACGTGACCGAATCAGTGAAGTGTACACCGGGGGCAAGGTGTAGCGGCCCCGGTCCCTGTTGAGCAAGGGGGGGGGGGGGTAGTGGTTGCGATGTAGATGGCCTCCTTGACCCCTCGCTGGAACCACTTGTTTTCTCTGTCCAGGATGTTGACGTTGTCCGTGTCAAATTGGTGTTGCTCGGAGTGCAGGTGTGCTCCAACAGGTGAAGAGTCCCTCTTGTGTTCTGTGACTCTCTTTTGGAGGGGACGTTCTGTTTCTCCGACATAGTGTTGGTTGCAGTCACAGCAGTCTATTCTGTAGATGACGCCGGATTTGTCGAGTTTGTTGGTTTTGTCTTAGGGGGCGACGAGTTGGCTACAGATGGTGTTGGTGGGCTTGGGGTGGACCGCGACCCCTAGTTTCCTGATCTTCCTGGTCAGAGCTTCACTTACACCTCCAACGTAGGGAATGGTGATATGTCTCTTGTGCTCTTGTTGTTCCCTCGGTGGTCGTTGGGGTGAGGTGGTAGATCTCTTGCTTCCCGGGCTGTTCCAGGCCCACTTCTGGTAGCCTGAGATGGTGAGCACTTCCTTCAGGTGGTCTTTCTCCTTCTGCTGTGCCTCTCGAGTTGAGCAGATGGCACTGGCTCTGTGGGTGAGAGTTCGAATCACCCCAAGTTTGTGTTCCAAAGGCTGCTGGCTGTCGAACTGCAGGTATTGGTCTGTGTGGGTCAGTTTGCGGTAGACCGCGAAGGAGAGCTGACTTCCCAGACTGTAGGGACACCTTCGAAACGATCGTAGGGTAATTGACCTAATTCTTTTGCAACGGCGGTCCTTTTTTTAGTATTCCTGATATTTTACTCCCAATATTTTCATGGCCCTTTTCAGGGCCAACAATCAAATACAAAAACAGTTATATCATATAACTTTCTCTATATGCGTTACGCTCTATGTGTATCGAGCCGTGTGTGTGTGTGCCTGTGTGTGTGTGTGTGTGT
>CM065741.1:9099740-9134740 GCA_033310375.1 Conus canariensis
ACCAGCAGTACCCACGCATCTACCGCATACGCAGACTAAAGGAACACAGAACAAACATGGACATCTCTGTAAAACAGACTTTTCAGGCTTTCTCATATTCCCCATTCCACACACTACCGAGCTGAAGCCTGTGCCCTACTCCGTGCTGCCCCGACCCTCAACCAGGATAAAGGCTCCCTATCAACACAGTCTTTCTGACAGACTGTGAATCCATCCTGAAGAGCCTCCAGACACCAGGAGGGGAGCAAATAATCAAAGCCATCAGAGAAGAACTCAGTCTCCTCCAACAGACAACTACTCTAGTCCTGCAGTGGATCCCTTCTCACTGTGGCATTGGAGGGAATGAGGAGGCAGACCGTCTGTCCAAGATTGGCAGCAGGCAGGAACAGTCAGGGCATCAAGTGTCCTACAATGAAGCTAAAACCATCCTCCGGAACAACTTCAGAAGAGCATGCACCAACGTCTGGATATTGGGACTGAAGAGGACAGCATCCACCAACTTGACAGAGCAGCTCAAATTACCCTCTTCAGGCTGCGAACAGGAGACTGCCAGTCCTCTCCCATCTCTCACGTCTCAAACTCTCTTATACTGACCAGTGCCCTTGTGGCACAGGCTCCCAAACTCCCACCCACATCTTCCAGTCCTTGCCCCTCCTTTCAAGCCTTGACACGCCAGACGTGGCCCAGTCCAGCTGAGGTCCAGGAGAAGCTGTGGGAACCGGCGGGGCCTCTGCGGTGGACTGTGGACTTCGCCTTACTAACCGGACTGAGGATGTAGCATGGCTGGGAAGGCGAAAGAAAAGCAAAGATATTCCCCGAGATGACAGCAGAACAGCAGAAGTAATAGACATACACAAATGAACATTCATTCAAGACTGGCGTATCCATTTTATGTTGAACATTGTCACCGATAACACAGAAACAAACAGAATAAAGACAAGTAATCTCGGGGCTGTGGATATGGAAAGGACTCTAAAGAGAGGCGGAAAAAATCATTATGAAAAGTAATCAAACGAACAAACACGGGAAGCGGATTTTGTTCCAAACGACGATTACATTCCCATATTTCTACCTGATATGCATTCAGTCAAGAGGTGTACAGGTAATAGATGACTACGCAGTACAAGTAGCCATTCGCTTGGATTTTGAGAATGTAGATCTTTTATAGTGTGAAGAAAAATAACCCTTTTTATTTACTGTTTATGTCTCCCCTCTCTGCTTACTTACTTTATCCTTTGATTTACACAAATAGCCTGCTTTTAAGCGATAAATATTTAAAACCTTTACTTTCAAATCGAATCAATACACCCTGACCTGCTCAAGGTATCAATGTTAAAGATGAAACTCTGTATAAAGCTACCCTTCAGGTCAGGGATGATGAACATCCTCGAAGTAGACCAAGTGTCCTGGGTGGATAACGTGAAGTACTGGGAAGGAGACACACCCCTCTACCTTGTTGCACATGACTGACGAATCTCTTGACTGCTCAGGTGTCAACCCCCCCCCCCTCCTCACTCCTCAACCCCACCCACAGTCAGTGATCAATCGATCGATCGATGATCGATCAATCAATCAATCAATGCACAGTACTTACAGCTGGAAAGGACAGAGAGCAGCAGCAGAACGAGGCTGGATGTACGTGCCATGGTAACGTGTTCTCTGTTGTAATCAGACATGACACTCTGTCAGAGATTGCTATAGGTATGGTTGTATAGCACACTCTCTTTCTCTCTCTTCTTCCCCCTCTGTCTGTCTGTCTGTCTGTCTCTGTCTCTCTGTATGTCTGTCTGTCACACACACACACACACACACACACACACACACACACACACACACACACACACACACACACACAATCGTCCCAATCCCACAGTCAGGCATTCACACATGTAACCGTTTGATCATATAATCTATTTAAGCAACAACAAAAAATACATAGGATAACTTGTGAACGCATGTCTAAACTAGTTTAGTTTTTTTTTCAACAATATTTGAATGGAGAAAAATAAATCCAAAGTCAGAATTCAATTGAATCAAAATGTGCTTATAATTCAAACACTCACACACGTGCACCGCACACACCACACACACACACCCCACACACACACACACACACACACACACACAAGATGAACACACATACACTCATACGTATTTTAGTTAGTTGTGGTGTGTGTTGTGTGTGTGTGTGTGTGTGTGTGTTGTGTGTTGTGTGTGTGTGTGTGTGTGTGTGTGTGTGTGTTGCGTGCGTGCGTGAGCGCGCGCGCGTGCGTGTATGCACGTGCGCACACGCGCTTTCATCAAACGATTGACACTAATGTGAGTGAATCTCCACTGTACAACATGTTCATTGCCCTCTTTCAAATGTAATCGTCATTATATGCGGCTTCTTTGGTTATATCAGGTGCCAATGTGCTTTTTTCATCGAGAAGTTCAAACATCAGCATGAAGAAGGAAATGGTAAGGTTCACCTAGATCGCCCTGGGTTATGCCCTCTCTGCTATTACTAATTTAAAAGTTAACCAAACTCAAATGTCAATGATTCTTTCTCTATGGATTGCAATTACTATTGTAATGAATCCATGCCATTCTGAAATCCGTCATGACTTACAAAAAAAAAATCAAATATTTTCTTGAATTCACTGAACACGTGTTGATGTTGTTATAGGCAGGAGTTAAATCATTGCAAACAGATTTCTTTCTGAAGAAAAGTTTCATTTAAAGTTTCAAGCATGAGAAAGGGAGGGGATGGACGTGAGGAGGGGCAAGGGTGAGACAGGAGAGGGAGAGGGGGGTTCTGACGCAAGACAGAAAGCGTCTTTAGCCTCTCTGTCATTGACAAATCTTCACATTCCCTAAAGAAATTGAACATTTGACAGGTGACTGCCTTAACTGAAGACATTAAGGGTTTGTGTTTTTTTTAGATAAGGAATGGTAAATACTTTGTCCAAATTCCTCTTTTTATACATTGACACTTCAATCTTGACTTTTATGTACTCTAACTTGAATTGTATATGCTATCCTCGCGTACAAATCCTACATAGAATTGGGTGTCGTTGGTTTGAAGCATCTCATAATTTTCTTAACCAAAACGCGTGAAGGAATGATAAGGTAAGACTTCAGGAAACTTTGGAATCTATCCTAAAAAACGTGTGTTTCAATAGTGTCAATGAATACAAATATAGTCTACGAAGAAAAAAACGCATTGTCGTAAGACAGAACCTCAATTCTCTACGAAGCACGAAATGCGTTAATGTAAGAGAGAATCTCAGTCTGTTGAACCATAAACAAACTGTTCAGCCGCATTTTTATGTATTTATCACTACAGAATATGCTAATAATTGTCGTGATTTCCATACGTGTTGTTTTTCGGTAAGCCTCAGTTAACGTGTTTTTTTTTGTTTTTTTTTTCCATGCACTAGAACGTCGCATTTTTTTTCTCAAATATAATTGGAATCTTGTATGTATGTTTTTTTTTAAAACCAGTAAATGATAAGTTAAATTAATTCATCAACGATAATAAGTTGTTTTAAGTATATACCATAAAAGGCCAAGCATCATAAACAAATTAATAGATAGATAAATAGGAAAAAAAAAAGTAGTAAGACAAATACGAAAGAAAAAAAAAAAAGCTTTCACAGTCACTGTCAGTATGCTAATCTCCCTCAACTAGGAATAAAATGCTGAAACACGAGAGAGAGAGAGAGAGGAGAGAGGAGAGAGAGAGAAGGAAGAGAGGAGAGAGAGAGGAGAGAGAGAGAATGGCTTACCTGAGAATGAGCAGTCAGACCCTAAGCGAGAACTGCCCGTGTCCAGCCTTCACCGCCAATTTATAACAAACCCGTGGTGGAAAGACGAGCACAGCAGTTACATAAATCCTGTTCCTATCTGATATCCTGCTGGACAAATCAGCTCACGATCTGATTGTAGAGATTTAAGAGGGAGAAAGGGAACGGCCTTCGTTTGATCAAACTTCAGTTAAAGCTTTTATATGATTTACACACAGAAAGGGGGAGGGGGATGAAGGTGGTGAAGTAGAGAAAACGAGAATAGGCAGAAGGAAAAATATTCGAGTGAATGTCCTTACACACATACATGTGCGCGCGCGCACTCACACACACCACACACACACACACACACACACACACACACACACACACACACACACACACAGAGAGAGAGAGAGAGAGAGAGAGAGAGAGAGAGAGAGAGAGATTCAGATTCAGATTCAGATATAGACTAAAATGCTTTATTCGGTAAGGTCATCGCCCTATATGAACAGGAGCGGTCACAGTGTTTAGCAGGTATTAGTGTGAGAATTAAAGCAAAACTCATATTCCATTACAAACATTATATTCCAGGAGAAATCACGAGAGAAGAGTTTGTTCAAAATGAAAAGCTTTATGCGGATACAATGCTGATTTGCATACTGTTCCTTCATCTTTCGAAGCCATACATCAGCAAAATTGAAATAAGAATGGATGCATACAGAATTTCTCTGGAATCAATTTCATACAAAGATCATTCAGAACAGAACATATTTGAACAAAATGAAGCTCATCCTCAATTGAATCTTTACACAATGGACATGATACTACATTACCATATATGGTTTTAAATCAATATGAATGTGCATTAATTTCAGAATACTAAATCTAAATCTAGTAATATTGAACCGCAGATATCTATCCGCGTCAGATAAGAGATATGTTTTTTACCAAATGACTAGAGGTACAGCTTATATACATTTGAAGCCTATCACTTCATTTTATATGACTTTTCCAGTCCTGCCACCTACAAATAATTAATCTCTGGCATAAAATTTGTATAAAAATATTTTCTTCACCCACACCTTGGCATTCCCATACACAACCTAAAGCAAATCATAGAGAAATAATTGCATGTTTGATACCCAGTTATTTTTTCCACTTTGGGTCTAAATCATATAACATGGCATAAGATTTCCTTGGTTGTTTGATCAATATTAATTTTTACTGGTTTGAAACAGTAACTAACTCCCCTAATTGCCGATTTGTATACAGTGGGTACGGGTTGTCTATCACAAAGTCATTGATGATTTCATATCCACTCCCCCAAAACTTTTTTAGGCCAAAATAATTGAACTTACTCACAATGTATACTCACTTTTCTATCCAATCTCCACAACTCTGACCTATACAAACAATCGGTTGTGTGTAGGTAGCGAAAATCTTGATACAAAATTCTAAACAATTGTTATTCAAAGAGTATATCTTTTTCAAAATATGTAACAAACGATACTTTGCTCTTCCAGAAAGATCACTGCAAGCAGCTACAAAGCTCAAAAGAATAGAGAAAAATATTCCAAGATACTTGTTCACATTTACTACAGGCATTGTAAGATCAGTGTATGCCCACCTTTCCATAGCTGACAAGTGCCCCCCTTTCTTGAAAACTATTTATATACTCAGAGGCATAAAAAACGCGAAAAAATAGAGACAGTGCACAATTGTTCACATTGTGAAACAGGACGTAAGCAATGTCGTGATAACGTGCAACATTAGCAGTACGTTGGTGTCTTGGCCGGTTGTAACCTCGTAACAGTGGGTGAATGTTCGCACGGGTCAGCGTTTTTGGCACGAGGAGTGCATTCAAAATGTGTAACCATACGACGTTGCTTTAGAAAGTATCCTGCAAACTACAAGTCCCAGATGGACATAAATTTCCAAAACGCACATTAAAGGCATTGTCAAGATCATGTATCACCTTCCAGCTGGCGTCCCAACTTTTAAAATAATGCATCGGTACATTTCCGTCAATGAATGGTTGCTAAGTCTCAAATAGAGGGCGAACAATGAGGCGGTTTCCATGAGATACTATCTCATCCAGCATTACGAGAATAATTCATTATCTGCAGTAACTCTATCACCATGTCTTCCGTTATTTTTACTTCTTCTATTGCTAGATCGTTTATGAATAAAGAAGAATGGATAGCGGCTGCAGAGTCTCCCTACTTTAAATCTAGACATTATGTGACTGTGAGTTTTGCACCACATCGTATTCTGTTGACATTATAACGATGCTTCTAACAAGCATTGAAATCTTCCGTAATCACGTTCTTAATCAGATAGGCCATGTTTCTGTGATGAACAAGCTTGGTCTCAATGCATGCGTAAGACGGCGACCTAGAGTAAACATATCATCAACAGTTGAATATCCAAACTTAAAGCTGCTTGGTGATCGCAAGTTCATTATCATCTTCTACATAATCTTTTATTTATAACGGGCTGAATACTTTCTACTTATATTCGACATTGAAACACCTCTAAACTTATTGGCATTATTTACGTTACCCTTTTATAGAACGGCAAGGTCATAGACTCACACGAAGTTTCTGGAAAACACACTTGTAATAATGTGTGAACTAACTATGCCAAAAATCATCACCTTTTCACAAGGACTTAAAAAAATCCCTGATTATTCCATCAGGTCTAGCAGATGTTCGTCTTTCAGTTTTTCAAAGCACTATCTGAACTTCTTCACGAGAAACTGGACGATTCATATGTTCATTATCAACTTCCGGTAGGGCATCACTGCTACCATACGTCGAGACTTTATCCAACAAATCTTTAAAGTGCTGAAACCAGTTATCTGAAGGCATTATTCGTTGTTCTTTTTCGACGAAATATTAGACGTATACGTCCAGAACATTTTTTTCTTCATCATTTCTAGAAGGTTTTTTGTATTTTCTTCTAGCTCTCAATATTTACTGCTTTAATAATCTACTAAATATTCTTAGCTATCAGTGTAGCTGAGTTTTATTGTCTTTGCAATCCTCATCAAACCACCAATGCCTACCATTGTCGTAATCTACCTTAATAGTTTTCTTAATGTATGTAAAACACTCTAGAATACAACCATTGAACCTATCCAGTGCATCATTGATGTTCACGTTGATCAGTTCGAAAGCAGTTTGTAATTTATCTTGCATCTCTTCCTCACACACATTCTTGTAAAGTCTATTACCGTATTCATCATTCCTCACACATTTCTGTTTTACCTGTAAACCATCACTATCTCCAGTTTTATTTGAATCACCATGGCTAAAACCAATTCAGAATTCAACAGGAAAATGATCAGAATCAAAATGATCGGCAACGTGTAATTCACACACGTCGTATTGAAGGTAGTAAAAATCATTAGACAAAATGAAATAATCATCCACACTGCTTCCATTTTCGCTTGCATATGTATAGCAATCATGCCGGTCTCCATTTCATTAACCAATTCAGTGCACATACTTAACCATGATTTACCATAACTGTATTATCTGTAAACTATCACTATTTCCAGTTTTATCTGAATTATTATGGCAAAAACCAATACAGATTCAACAGGAAAATGATCAGATTCGAATTGATCGGCAGCATGCAGCTCACACACGTCGTATAGAAGGTAGTAAAAATCATTAGACAAAATGAAATAATCATCCACACTGCTTCCATTTTCGCTTTTATATGCATAGCAACCTTGCTGGTCGCTATTTCATTCCAATGCCGTTCACATATTTTACAACGATTTACCAAAACTATTAACACATTTATCTTGAGAATGCCAGTCACATGCAACAGAATGACTTTGGAATGGGACATTACTATTGCCAGATAGCTGGCGTGATCGAAAAATATTAGAGATTCAGCTGTTCATATCACCACAGATAATGGTGTAAACATCTTCCATCTGTATTAACAAGTCAGTCAAACACTCTTCAAGCATAGCTACTCCTTGATCATAATCAAAGTATGAGTAGAAAAGAGAACTCTCTGGTGAGATATAAGCACAAACATAAAGAACGTCTTCACGCATCCAAACAACCGTTTATCAGTGACAAACGCACACATCTCAAAGGACGTAATGTATGAAAAGACATCATGAAATATAAACTTAGAGCCTATACCATTAACATTAAAGAAAAGAGATTCTGGATCGTTAGTAGAACAAGATTTCACTTTAGTAACAAAAGGCAAAGCTTTATTTACAGATAGATTTCCACATTCTCCCTTTCCACAAATTATTGGAGTGCGAGACGTTTTTTGGCAAAGGGCAACAGTCAATTTAATGCCCGACTGGTCCGATAGGTTCTAAATCCTCACGTGCAAAAGGTGTGGTCACCATTGGGTTCTGTGAATCAAACTGGGAAGAATCTGGTGTTACTGTTTTATTTGTGTCTGTCACAAATTCTATCCCAGACTTTGATTCAAACATCGGGCCAGCCAGTTTCATATTTCATTTCTTTCAGTGAATCATGCACATCAAGACCAAACTATTTACCATTGATCGATAAATTATCAAACCCCATACGAACTTGATTGCCCTCAGCCTTGGCTTTTTTTCAGGTGAGGGCCCAGCTTACTCTTGATGTCACGTACGCCTCGAGGGAAATCCTCCCAACAAACACATCTGTACCCTTCAGTTTTTGCTTCGTTTTCAATATTTCAATTTTTTTGTTTGTGAAAGAAACGCCAGGCGATAATTAGTGGATCACATCTTGAGTTCAGTCGATGCACACGATCAAATACAACAGTATCAGTCAAATCAAGCTTGTCTGTGATCTAATCACAGACCAAACCCTCACACTTTTCACTCCCCCCCCCCCCTCCCTTTTCTCAATATTATAGAAAATCAGGTTTACTCCATCTAGAACTGCCCTCTATGTCGTCACATTTTCTTTCAAGTCATCTACCCTGGAAGTCAAATCGCCGTTCGTTTGTTTCAGCAAGTCATTTGTATGTCTCAGCTCGTTTGCCTCCTCCCTCAGTCCACTCACAAGAGCACGAAGGGTACCATGTTCCTGTCAAAGAAGACGCGTTTCCTCCTTCACACTGTCCAGCTTGCCATTAAAGGAGCTCTCCACATCTTGCAATTTTGACATCAGATAAGCTAAAGGTTTCTTATCCGGTCATGAATTGTAGGAAGAAAGACCAGTCTGCCGTGGAGGCCCCAGAAGATCCAGAGACATTCGTATCAGGAGTGGGGCCGGGGTTTCAGAGAGAGAGAGAGAGAGAGAGAGAGAGAGAGAGAGAGAGAGAGAGAGAGAGAGAGAGAGGAGAGAGGAGGAGGATCAGAAATTAAGATTTCTTTTAATGTTTCATTTTGATGCGTTTCTTTTTTTTTTTTAATCCTTATTTGGATTTTATCTTTATTGAAAAGTACGCCAGATTTTTACAAAAGTTTTTTTTCATTGACTACTTGAAAGACGTTTTATCTCCGGCGTTCACTAACTGGCAACATTTGCAAAGTAGAATATTTTCTGTTTAAAATCATCAGGTTTTACTCCATTTGCATTTTTACATTCTGAAGTGATTTGGCTAGTAGGTTAAAAAGAAATTCAAGAACAGAAAATAATTTGACATCCAGACCAGTTCAAAATGCTTGGGATCTGGTTCACTCGGAACCTTATTGTAAGAGTAAAGTATGGCAAAAGCCGAAAATAAATGAAGGCACCCCTGAAAATTTGTTCAAGTACCTCAACCACACTGACAGGAAAAAATGCAGTCTTAAAATCAGCGATTTTTAATGAAAAAGTGTATCTGTAGTAAAAGCCCTCAGGCCCACCAGATGACCCCGTCAAAATGCTGCCAAAGTTTTTTTTTTGTATTGTTGTGGATGTTTGAAAATGATCGCAAAAGTTGGGGGCTTCATGGTCAGACCTAAACCTCTTTCACGGTGTATTAGAACTGCATGGATTTTCGCCAAATACGAGATGCTCTAAAGCTGTATCCGAGAAAGCAGTCCTTCTAGGTCACCTAAGGCATGAAAATTTACGAAAAAAGAATGCACATTCTTGTTGAAGTCAGTGACAGAGTTTACAAGAGTTTTTAAAAGAGTTTCCTTTATCAGTCCCTTAGCAGCAGCTTGGGTACATTGGACATAAAATTGCCAAATGTGTCTGCAAAGTGTTGAAAGGAAAGCAAAAGCTCCATACATACATGTGTGCTACATTGCTTGTGTAGCATTGTATGGCACACAGATCTGAGTGAAATGTTGTTAAGAAAAGAAATTGCATCTCCTTTTTGAAACCGACCTTGTCCAGAAAACTAACAACAAACGAAATATACCTGGGAAACCATCATTACAAATATTTTCCTATTGTAACTATTCTTTTTTTACACACAATATAACAGATAGTACATTCAGGCAAGATGTGTGTAGGTCATATTTGTAGAGTATTTGGCAACATAAAGCAAACTGTTTCAGAAAAATTCTATGCTAAGGCCACATTATAAAAAGAGAAACTTAAAGTATATACATACATATATATATATATATATATATATATATATATATATATAAACACACACACACACACACACACACACACACACACACACACACATATATATATAATATATATATATATATATAGACCTGCCGATTGATTAAAAGAAAATGGAATATTTATGAGTTACCAAGATTTGAAAAGAAAGCATGGAGTTGGTACTTTTTTCTTGAGAAGAGGGGAATGATGACAAACAAACCAGGTAGAATAGGGAATATACAAATATTCTACAGCTCAAATGTAAAAGTGTTCTCCCCTTTTATCCCTTATAAAGGGTGATATAAATAGAATGCAAATGTTCCTTCATAATTATGAGATTATAAATGTGTGCATGAGTGCGTATGTATTGCAGACTAGGTGTATGTAAATGTAAAGTGTAAAGTGCATAAAGACTAGGTGTATGTAAGTGTGCCACTCTGAAAATAGTTGAATGTGTGTGTGTGTGTGTGTGTGTGTGTGTGTGTGTGTGTGTGTGTGTGTGTGTGTGTGTGTGTGTGTGTGCGTACGTGCGTGCGTGCGTGCGTGCGTGCGTGCGTGTGTGTGTGTGTGTGTGTGTGTGTGTGTGTATGTGTGTGTGTGTGTGTGTGTGTGTGTGTGTGTGTGTGTGTGTGTGTGTGTGTTGGACATAATATCCATTTCTGGCCCCATTCTTTCTTTCTCCCCCACCCCCACCCCACCCCCACACACTTATACACACACACACACACACCTTCCACGCCACCATCATATCATACTTCTCTCACCACATTTTTTTGGCCTCCCGTTTTCCCTTCCTGTCTCTTCTCTCTCTCTCCCCCATCCCCTCCCCCTGCCTTTCCTTTTGCTCCCCCCCCTCCCCCCAATTTTTCTATCGCCCCCTCCCTCCCCCCCTTTTTATCCCACTAATCTCCTGCCTACTATTCCCCTTCTCCCCTCTCTCCCCTCCCCCGTCTTTCTTTTTTGCTGCCCACCCCCCCCCCCCTCGTTTTCTGTTGCCCTACGCCCCCCCTTCCCCTCTCTCTCTCCCTCTCTGTCTCTCTCTCGCTTGCTCACTCTCCAATTCTGTCTCTTTTGCCCCTCTCCCCCCCCCCTCTCTCTCTCTCTCTCTGTCCCTCTGTCTATCTGTCAATCTGTTCTCTCTCTCTCTCTCTCTCTCTCTCTCTCTCTCTCTCTCTCTCTCTCACTCACCCCCCTCCACCCTAGGTCTCTTGTTTTATCATATGGTTGTATACAAAGGTAATCTGTTTTATAATCAAAGTCCATTTAAATCCATTTTATTTGAAAAAGATTTCATTACGTTTATTCTTGAGGAGTGCATTGAGTTCACGAGTGGCAGATATCAAGTGTATGGTTGACTTGTCTTGTGGAGTGAATTCACTAACAGTAGGACGCATAACAGCAAGGATGGTTTTAGATGTACATAATTGTGTGTGTGTGTGTGTGTGTGTGTGTGTGTGTGTGTGTGTGGTGTGTGTGTGTGTGTGTGTGTGTGTGTGTGTGTGTACCAGGCTTTTTGCATGCTTTTTGTGTGCTCCTAGGTTTTACCTTAGTGAATTGTTTTACCTTAGTGCATTGTTTTCAATGGACAAGGCCTGGATATTGTTTATACCATTTTAGCTTGTGATTGCAATTGTCTGAGGAAGCCCTATTCGGGGGGCAGGGAGGTGGGGTCCCTGGGTGTTAGGGGGTGGGGGAGTTTAAGGGTCTTGGGTGCTTGGGTCCCAGGGATCGGGGGATACAAATAATTAGGGGGTCCCAGGGGGGCGGGGGGGGGGGGGCGGCGAGGGACTGGGGGATGCGTGACTTGGGGGCTAGGATGGGGGTGGGTGTTCTTGGGGTAGGTGGGTGAATGAGTGAATGGGTGTGGGGTGAGATGGGGAGTTGGATGGGGGTGTGGAGTCGGGTGAGCTGGGGGGGGGGGGGGGACTTGGTGGGTTGGGGTGATGGTGAGGGGCCTGACACCCCCCTGAATTTTTTTTTTCTTCTTCTTCTTCCGCCCCCCCCCCCTCCCCCCCTCTCCTCCCAGTCTTAGAAAGAAATTGAAAATTTGCGAACGTGGTTATCATTGTGAGCTTGACGTCATTGTAGGGTTTATAGAAAAACGTCATTATACTGATTACGATCTCTGCAATGCGTCATTGTCAATAAGCATCGATAAAGGCAATCGCCGAAATATTTGCAGTCCGGAAAAGTGTTGTTGTTTTGTTTTCTTGTGTATGATATCTATAATTCTTCTTGAGATTGAAAATGAATCCTTCCATTCTGGACGGATCCAACAACACCAACAAGGACATTAGAAAGGTAGTCGTATGCAGTTTTATTAATTCTGTCTTGATCTCCATTGCATCCTTGACTGGATCCAGCATCATGACTAACCAGGCCCCTGGCAGACAAACGCTGGGGTTGATACTTGACAAGCTTATAAGATATGAATCACACGTTCGTTTTCTTTCAATTTGTACAGAAGAAGGAATTGTCTTAAGGGGAATGAGAATCAAATTTGGCGTGGATGCTCTTCCTAAGAGTGTCTATCTCCATAGACAAATTGATAGCATCATGAGTAGAACTTTATTTGATGTGATGTACTCACGCCTACAAACCTACAGATCTTTGGTCACAGAGCAACGCGCAGCATTGCACCAGTACATGTACAATGTACAACAAGACTCTGATTACTACGAGTTTGAAGCAGCTGTCATTGACTTGAAATGGCGATCAAAACGACTGGCCAACAAGCTCTGGAATAAGAAGAAAAAGAAACTAGCTGGTCTCCGTCAAACACAAGAGAAAGAACCAAACAGACACACGCAAGAAAGTCAACACAAGCATAAATGCAGACGATTCAAAAGGGCGACACCAAACCAACCAAAAACCAGAGAAATCTACAGTGGATAATCACCTGGTGGTCAATCTCTCCAGCACAACGCTGACTGAAGACCAGATAAAAGTGCTCAGTCTGGGCCCCAAGTTTGTTCCCACACCCATGACCTTCAACCAGAAACAGCTAGAGGATGATATAAAAGAGGGATGCCGACTAGTAAGGCTAAAAGAGCTACATTTTGATGAGGAAGCTGAGGACACTACCCACCCAACTCCTACACCACATTTCTACAAGAAAACACACTACGATCCAGGCAAAGGCAGAGACGCGGCTCTGGACACCTACTGCCAAAACCTAGATCTGAAGGCGGCCACCCACCAATGCCCTGGGAGACCGAAAGACAATCTTAAAGTGAATGAAAGAAAGGCACTTAACCAGCTACAGGGGAAAGTGTTGAATCGAGAAATACGCATCAGCACGGCTGACAAAGGGGGAGCTGTAGTTATTCAGGACGTTCAGGACTACATCCAAGAAGCAGACCGACAACTGAACAACCATTACAGCAAAGTTGACAAAGATTCCACAGTGCAGGTGGCCAAGAAGTCCAATGAACTTCTCAACAAACTCCATGATAACAACTACATTGATGACCAGACGTACAGATGGGCCGTACTCGAACCAAACAAAATACGTACACAGCGTTTCTACCATCTACCAAAGATCCACAAAACACTCAATAAGCCCCCAGGAAGACCAATTGTGTCAGGAGTGGAAGGTCCTACAGTCAAAATGTCCCAGCTAGTTGACTCCTGGCTACAGAATCTAGTCGTTGGGCTCCCCAGCTACATCCAAGATTCCACTGCAATGCTAAGGATGCTTGAGGACCTTAACGTCAGGGAGGGTCCTTTTGGTCCTGAAGCAACTTTGGTGACAATAGACGTAGTAGGGCTGTACACCAACATACCCCACGACGACATGCTAGAGGCTATCACCTTCTTTCTGACGCTCCACCATCCTGACAATACCCCACCGAACTCCGTGATTATAGATATCGTCTCACGTCCTCAGGAACACTATTTCACCTTTGAAGGACGCATGTACAAGCAGGAACATGGGACGGCAATGGGCACGCCCATGGCGCCAACCATTGCCAATCTTTCATGGGCTGGCTGGAAAAGAGGATGCTGGAAGAAAGCCCTGTCCACATCAACAACAGCATGTGGAGAGCTACATCGATGACATCTTCTTGCTGTGGCAGGGCTCAGAGGAAGATCTGCAGACCTTTTGCCAACACATCAACACTTTCCATCAAACCATCAAATTCACAGTCCAGTCATCCAGAGAGTCCATCCCATTCCTCGACATTCTCATCAAATTTGATGATGGCTTCATCATCACTGAACTGTTCACAAAACCCACAGACACTCGTGCTTACCTCCACCATCGCTCATGCCATCCACATCATTGTAAGAACAAACATCCCCTACTGCCAGTTCCTGAGGCTCCGTCGTCTTTGCTTCAAGAAAAAGAATTTGAAAAAACATGCTGATACCATCATGGGCATGTTCCTCAGCCGTGGCTACAGACCGAGCAAGCTACAACAGGCTTTGACAAAAGCACGAAGCCTCCCCAGAGCTGAGGTGTTAATGTACAGGGCAAAAACTGTCAACACCAGGGTCCCCTTCGTCATCACTCATCACCCTTCCAACCCACCACTGCGTGACTGGCTCAGGGAGCAACAGGCACTACTCCACACAAGTGCACGCATGAAAAAGGCTGTGCCTGAAGTGCCTGTTGTGGGAGAGAGAAACTCCAGGAGCATCCGAAACCTGATCATGCCCTCCTCCCTTCCCCAAGTCAAGCCTACGCAAGAACAGGCTGGGGTGATGAGATGCAACAACAGGTGTGTCATCTGTAGGGAACATCTGGTGGAGAGCAAAATTTTCTCCAGCGACACCACCGGAGAAGTCTTCAACATCAGACATAGCATGACGTGCAAGTCTTCAAACATCATTTACCTGCTCTACTGCCAGCATTGTCGTGGGGCGCAGTATGTAGGAGAAACAAAGAATGCCCTAAGAACACGCTTCTACCTCCACAGAACCCACATACTGCAAAACACAGGCACTCATGTTACTAGCCATTTCAACAGGAAAGACCATTCACTGCAGGACATGAGGTGCATGCCCATAGAGCAGGTCTTCACAAACAACCTTGCTCACAGGCACGCAAGGGAGCAGTTCTGGATCAACAAACTCAGGACATTCTATCCTCGGGGTCTCAACACTCTCTGACTCTCCTAACTGGTTAGGGAGGGAGAGAGGTGAAAAGGGCAGATAGTGGGGGGTATGGTGAGGGGAGAGAGAGGGGAGATAGGACAGAGACGGCGATAGGGTTGGAAGGGGAAGGTTTTGAGACAGACGGCCCCATGTGCAAGTGACAAACTCTATCCTCGGGTCAGAGAGGGAGATGAGTGAGGGGAGAATAAGAGATGGCCCAGGGGCTGGGGTCAGGGACCCAAGAGTGGGGGGCCTGGGGAATGGGCTGGGGACCTCGGGGGGCAGGGAGGTGGGGTCCCTGGGTGTTAGGGGGTGGGGGAGTTTAAGGGTCTTGGGTGCTTGGGTCCCCAGGGATCGGGGGATACAAATAATTAGGGGGTCCCCGGGGGGCGGGGGGGGGGGACTGGGGGATGCGTGACTTGGGGGCTAGGATGGGGGTGGGTGTTCTTGGGGTAGGTGGGTGAATGAGTGAATGGGTGTGGGGTGAGATGGGGAGTTGGATGGGGTGTGGAGTCGGGTGATGGGCGGGGGGGGCTTGGTGGGGTTGGGGTGATGGTGAGGGGCCTGACACCCCCCTGAATTTTTTTTTTCTTCTTCTTCTTCTCTCCCCCCCCCCCCTCCCCCCCCTCTCCTCCCAGTCTTAGAAAGAAATTGAAAATTTGCGAACGTGGTTATTGTGAGCTTGACGTCATTGTAGGGTTTATAGAAAAACGTCATTATACTGATGACGATCTCTGCAATGCGTCATTGTCAATAAGCATCGATAAAGGCAATCGCCGAAATATTTGCAGTCCGGAAAAGTGTTGTTGTTTTGTTTTCTTGTGTATGATATATATATATATATATATATATAATATATATATATATATATATATATATATATGCGTTAAACTAAATGTATATTAACAGTAAAAGAGTATACAAGACAGAAAGGCATCAAAATAAATGATAACACAGCCAATGCTACAAAGCAACCCTAAAAACAACATTTATCCACCCAGAACTATCCAGACATTCTGATGGAATTGTTAATGGAGATGACTGTAAACCAAACTGGAAATGAATTAAAAGCTAGAAAAATCAAATGTAAGTACCGCTTTGTCAAAGCTCATGAAATGAAGAGATTAATTTTAAACGGCATCAGCTATGAGAAGTGCACTAGTGCACGGAATACGCGCTACAAATGTAATTTTAAAAGACACATGAGTTTCTGAGAATACAAACTGTACATTCTGCGAAAGGGAGAGTAGCATTGTTGAGCATATAGTCTGAGGATGCAACAAGATGAGTTTTTTGGCAGCAAATGAAAGAACAACAACAACAACAAAAACACACACACTGATTTTTGGAAAATAAAAGTCGCTGTCAAAGTTGGCACGACGGAAGTATTTGGAATTAGTAAAGAAGTCACACTGATGAGATGTTTAAGGATTGATCTTACTACCAAGCAGTACATATACTGTAGTAAAACTCAACAGTGACTTCCATCTATGGAGATTTTCAAACACATTTTAAGAGAAAGGTTTAGAACTGAAGAACATAGTTTTAAAATGGCGATGCAAGAATATTTTTTTTAAAATAAGATGTCACTATCTACCAATGTTTATTGAATGCAAATGAATAATAGCTTAAATTCTCTCTCTCTCTCTCTCTCTCTCTCTCTCTCTCTCTCTCTCTCTCTCTCTCTCTCTCTCTGTCGTCTGTCCTGTCTATCTCTCTTTGTTTGTTTGTTTGTGTGTGTGTGTATGTGTGTGTGTGCGTGCGTGCGTGCGTGCGTGCGTGCGTGCGTGCGTGCGTGTGTGTGTGTGTGTGTGTGTGTGTGTGTGTGTGTGTGTGTGTGTGTGTGTGTGTGTGTTAGCTATTGAGGTGAGTGCGAATATAAACTATGGATATGAATACTTGATGCGAAACTTTAGAGGAAAGACACCATTCAAACGCAAAAAATACATGGAGGAAAAGACATTTGAAACAAAACAAAACAAACAAACAAAAAGAAAAAAAACGAAGGAAAAAGAAAGGGAAAAAAACAATTCAAACATTGTCTGTTTTCTAACGAAATATCATTAATAACCCAGAACCCACATATTCCAAATGAATGTCGCCAAAGTGGGTTTTCCATGTGACAAATTTGTATGTCATGATTGCCGGGCTGTCTTTGTTTCTGTATTTCAAAAATAACATCATTATTCAACTTTTAGTTTCAACACGAAGTGACAGGGCGGAAAATGAACAAAAATTACAAAGAATAAGGGTTAGCTACTGCCACAGATACAGACAAACAGATTACAGGACAAATTTCAGATTATTATATCATGACTAGCAAAGGTCTTTGTATGTTTGCTAAGGTTTTCTTGGTTTTGTTGTTGTTGTTGTTGTTTTTCTTGGTTTTGTTGTTGTTGTTGTTGTTGTTGTTGTTGTTGTTGACGTCGCCGTCGTCGTCGTTGTTGTTTGTTTCATTTTGTTTGTTTTAAGCAGTTTTGTTATATTTTGTGTCATAGTATGTTTATCAAATCTTTCAAAGTTTAGCACCAAAAAAAAAATATCTTCATGAGTTCAACAAAGCTAACACGAGACTCAGGTTACCTCAAAGGTCTGACATCATGTAGATATACAACAAAGATTATACACTGTGACTTTAGAATACAAACTATTGAGTCAAAAGCGAGTAAAATTCGGCGCTTGTTGTCACAGTCTAGTCTTCCGCCGAGTTTACATTTACCTTTTTGTTTTACATCAAACAAGTAACTTACTAAGATTTTACCAGCCGCTGTGGCGAAGTGGTTAGCGTCGCCGACTCCCGGCTGGGAGGTCGCGGGTTCGATTCCCATCAGAGTCATGTGGGATTGCTCTGCCCTGACAGGCTCCTACCCAGAGTTGAGTTTGCTGCGGACTCAGTTGGGAAGACTGGAACCACACAGTCGAGTTTCAGCCACTTAATTTTCTGAGAGTGTTGCTCAAATTTCCTGACCAACACTGCAAGTGCCTGTATCTCTTGGGCCGGGATATATTATGAAAGGAAGCGTAGAGTACAGCCCTGTCATGTAGTCTCAGACTGAAATGGAAATCCGTAGCATCGTCTTAATCATCCTCATTCTCAATGATCAGCATTAAAAAGTCTTAAGTTCTGTGGCCCTTCATGCCCTGCTCTCATGGTGACCTCAATTTCGATGTCCTCTCCACGTCTGTGGCC
This sequence comes from Conus canariensis, assembly GCA_033310375.1. Classification (NCBI taxonomy): domain Eukaryota; kingdom Metazoa; phylum Mollusca; class Gastropoda; order Neogastropoda; family Conidae; genus Conus; species Conus canariensis. The sequence continues at coordinate 9,118,328 of CM065741.1, forward strand.
TTGGTTAGGTTCCGTCAAGGTCACCGATATCGGCGAGTCCATGGGGGCTGTCGTTGGACGGACGTGGTGGCGCCCTCCGGAGGGAGAGCTCACTCACGCCGGCTCCGCAACTAAGCAATTATTGTCGTCAGTAGGGGGCTTAGTAGGTGGTGTCCTGCGTATGTTAGATCAGAACAGGCGCCACTGAACACCACCGAAGTGACTCGGCAGCGGTGCAGTGTCTCCTCCGGTGGGTTGCCTCTTAACGACTTGACATTGACCACTCCATGTGAATTGCCAGTGTCGGGGCTGCGGCGGGGCCGACCGAGCTGTGGCTGTGGACGGGTGTCGGAATGAGTGGCGTGGGTGCATTGACCCTGTGGTGGCACAGAGGTTGGGACAGAAAAAAATACTAACAGTTTCCACTTTTTCCCCCAGTATATAACATTTCTGTGACATATGGCGAGATAAGCCTCCACCACACGTGAAACTGATAGCATGAAGAGAAAAGCGCTCTGGACAACTGGTCCTCCTGCTCATAAACACTGACGTCCGGTTTTGAGAGACTAAACTTTGTCTTACTATTCTCAAACTACTTCAGTTCAAAATTAGTTTCAAGACAACATTACAGATACCAGCCCAATTTATGTTCAATCTCCCATCCGCTAAGCATATATCCTATCAGATAAGAAAAAATAAAAAACACTGGCAAGTTTGCCAGGAAACAGCTTGGAAGGTCAAAGCACAAACCGGATTTTTACCTTATCACTAGTAGCAAGATAGTTGGTTTTAAATTAATTTTCTTCCTTTTGAATGTTCACTGCGTGATAACTGCTGTATTTTATGTGTTGTTATTCTCTCTCTCTCTCTCTCTCTCTCTCTCTCTCTCTCTCTCTCTCTCTCTCTCTCTCTCCTCTCTCTCTCTCTCTCATGACCGCTTTTTGTTGTTTTGCTAAACAAGGTGTTTTACGGGAGGAAAAATGGTGTGCGTGTGTGGGGTGGGGGGGGGGGGGGGGGGGAGTGTAAACATTAATGCCTAGCATCTCATTTTTGGCACACTTTACTTGTAAGCCTTTCAAAAGTGAATCTTATTGTTTGTGAGCATACGCTTGTCTACATCAATAAAGGAAGGCTACTTCGCCAATTAGAAACAATTTTGGTGGATGACTTCCCATGGAGCATCTGACAGCAGCCATTTGCATCAACATTTTCAGAGAACAATTGTTGAAGTGTCAACCTCCAAAAGGTAAGCGCATAGTTCATTCCGCATATAACTTTTTAATCATATCAAATAAGAAAAAATGTTGTTTGGATCATGATCTAAATTTGTGTCCCTTAGATTTCGATTGGAAAACATAGATCACGTGTTCCATGTACTGAAAGATGCGTCCCAAAAATGAGATGCTAGGTACGAGAGGGTAGGGTTTTGTTGTTGTTGTTGTTGTTGTTTTTGCTAACGCAACTCCTGTAGTTATTGTGTTTGTTTCAGTGATTTCACGGTATATGAAGTAATACGCATGCTAGAAGACGAATTCGCATTTGAAACAGCAAGTATATATGTAGAACCACCGCCAAATGATGATCTGACAGATGAGGACAGTGCTGATGAGAACGAAGAAGGAACGGTCGACAACCTGAATCGGTGCCTGAGGGCAAGGGCACAAGCTGTGGTGGCAAGGGGTGGAGTGCGCACTACGTTCACAGATGATGAGGAAGAGGAGGACTTGCACCAGCTGTGAATATTACTGAAATACAAGTCAATTACGAAGATAATGAATGGTTTCCAACTGACTCGTTCATTGAGATAGGTCCTCTCCGCAAGGGGATGTTGGCCAGAGTATAGTGACAGTTCATAAGGGCTTCATTTGGGATCCTGCTGGGTCGATATAGAGTCCAGTTACTGAATTGGAAGATTGATTTGCAGTGATTTCCAATGAACAATCCCCACAGAGGATTAGCCAATGTGGCTCATACATGTAATATGGATATGTAATGGTTTCATTGCTCACATGTGTCATTTTCAGATTTTATTTTATTTCACAATATTGATGTGCACAGGCACCTGGAGGGGCTGACCCTGAGGGACCTTCTACTTCAACATGTGGTTCCACATCTTTCGGATGCGCAGCTAAGAGGCAGGGGTCTTCAGCTAAGAGGCAAGGGTCTTCACTAACAGAAGCACTTCCAACAAAAAGAAGACGATGTCGAAGACCAGAGACTTAAGATGCACAACAATTGGCCAAAGGCAGAAGGACAGGTTCAAGTGGGATGCTCCCCAGCGTCATGTGTCTGGACTTCCATCCACACCCACGAAGCTCTTTAAAGTCTTTTTTGATGATGAAGTCATCCAGATGATGGTTGACATGTCAGACAAGTATGCACGCTCAAAAGAAAACAAAACTCAAAACAAGTCAATGTGAAATGAAGGTATTGAGCCAGATTTCTCTCAGTGCTTGGTATTGACCGAGATCTTTCTTAGTGCCTGGCATTGAGCCAGATCTTTCTTAGTGCTTTGTATTGAGCCTGATCTTTCTTATGCTTTGTATTGAGCCAGATCTTTCTTAATGCTTCGTATTGAGCCAGATCTTTCTTAGTGCCTGGTATTGAGCCAGATCTTTCTTAGTGCCGTGTATTGATCCAGATCTTTCTTAGTGCTTTTTTTTATTGAACCAGATTTTCTTAGTGCCGTGTGTTGAGCCAGATCTTTCTTAGTGCTTTGTATTGAGCCAGATCTTTCTTAGTGCTTTGTATTGAGCCAGCTCTTTCTTAGTGCCTGGTATTGAGCCATATCTTTCTTAGCGCTTTGTGTTGAGTCAGATCTTTCTTAGTGCCTGACATTGAGCCAGATCTTTCTTAGTGCTTTGTATTGAGCCAGATCTTTCTTAGTGCTTTGTATTGAGCCAGATCTTTCTTAGTGCCTTGTATTGAGCCAGATCTTTCTTAGTGCCGTGTATTGAGCCAGATCATTCTTAGTGCTTGGTATTGAGCCAGATCTTTCTTAGTGCTTTGTATTGAGCCAGATCTTTCTTAGTGCCTGGTACTGAGCCAGATCTTTTATAGTGCTTTGCATTGAGCCAGATCTTTCTTAGTGCCTGGTATTGAGCCAGATTTTTCTTGGTGCCTGGTATTGAGCCAGATCTTTCTTAGTGCTTTGTATTGAGCCGGATCTTTCTTAGTGCCTGGTATTGAGCCAGATCTTTCTTAGTGCCGTGTATTGAGCCAGCTCTTTCTTAGTGCCTGGTATTGAGCCAGATCTTTCTTAGTGCTTTGTATTGAGCCAGATCTTTCTTAGTGCCTTGTATTGAGCCAGATCTTTCTTAGTGGTTTGTATTGAGCCAGATCTTACTTAGTGCTTTGTATTGAGCCAGATATTTCTTAGTGCTTTGTATTGAGCCGGATCTTTCTTAGTGCTTTGTATTGAGCCAGATCATCTTAGTGCTTTGTATTAAGCCAGATCTTTCTTAGTGCCTGGTATTGAGCCAGATCTTTCTTAGTGCTTTGTATTGAGCCAAATCTTTCTCAGTGCCTGGTATTGAGGCAGATCATTCTTAGTGCCTGGTACTGATCCAGATCTTTTATAGTGCTTTGCATTGAGCCAGATCTTTCTTAGTGCCTGGTATTGAGCCAGATCTTTCTTAGTGTTTGGTATTGGGCCAGATCGTTCTTAGTACCTGGTACTGAACCAGATCTTTCTTATTACCTGGTATTGAGCCAAATCTTTCTTAGTGCCTGGTGTTGAGCCAGATCTTTCTTACTGCTTTGTATTGAGCCAGATATTTCTTAGTGCCTGGTATTGAGCCAGATCTTTCTTAGTGCTTTGTATTGAGCCGGATCTTTCTTAGTGCTGTGTATTGAGCCAGATCTTTCTTAGTGCCTGGTATTGAGCCAGATCATTCTTAGTGCCTGGTATTGAGCCAGATCTTTCTTAGTGCCTGGTATTGAGCCAGATCTTTCTTAGTGCCGTGTACTGCGCCAGATCTTTCTTAGTGCTGTGTATTGAGCCAGATCTTTCTTAGTGCCGTGTATTGAGCCAGATCTTTCTTAGTGCCTGGTATTGAGCCAGATCTTTCTTAGTGCCGTGTATTGAGCCAGATCTTTCTTAGTGCCTGGTATTGAGCCAGATCTTTCTTAGTGCCGTGTATTGAGCCAGATCTTTCTTAGTGCCTGGTATTGAGCCAGATCTTTCTTAGTGCCGTGTATTGAGCCAGATCTTTCTTAGTGCCTGGTATTGAGCCAGCTCTTCCTTAGTGCCGTGTATTGAGCCAGATCTTTCTTAGTGCCTGGTATTGAGCCAGATCTTTCTTAGCTGTCTAAGAACCTGATAGCAAACAATGCCAGGTCACAAAATGCCTGTTTGTTGATTCTATGCAGTACTGTTTCTTTTAAACGGTTGATTTGTTCACTGGTTAGAATTGGATTATTGGAGAAAGTTGAAACTGAACAAAATATTGACGCCCATATGCTTTTACTACGGGAATGTACACCAAACAACATGTTGTATACATTAATATACACGTTGTCGTGTCTACCCAAGACGACAAACTGTCCAACAGAACAACTTTCTCTACCAGAGGTGGCAAAGGCAGACAAGGCACCAGTCCTCTCCCCTGTACATTTTTGCGAGAACGTAGACGAAGGCTGACTTACACGACTAGCTAGATTTCGGCCTAGGTAAGATAGGTAATGTTGTTTATAGCCGAGCCGACCGCAAAGGGTCATATCAGGGCTGTCACCTCACAAGTCATCAAACACGCACACCACACACACACACACACACACACACACACACACACACACACACCATTTACATAGCTGATCTTCCATTGAACATTTTTCAGACTTTATTCTGCGTCGATTCTCAGTCGGTACTGTATGCTTTACGTTCATTTGATTACAAGAAAAAATCCAATATTGTCATAGAAATCAATCAAATGATTAACATTTTAAGTTTAAAGGGGACCAATATCGCCTTTTCTTGGGTTCCTTCACATGTTGGATTATATTCAAACGATTGTGCTGATAGAGCCGCAAAAGAGGTGCAAGGCAAGACAGGGAATCTATAGAAATAAACATCCCATTATCCGTTACAGAAGGGTATCATTTACTGGAGCAAGCATCGTGGAACAAAGTTTCAAAATCTCTCCATAGGGAGGAGAAATTCTCCAGTATCTTAATAAATTCCGATGGTTTGGTAAACAAAATAGCTGTAAATTATATTAACATTTTATAATTTAGACACATTACTTCGCTGTCTTATAGGATAAAGCTTAATGCCTTCAAAACAAATTCAGCAAGAATGTGAAATGTCTGCAAGGTGAACAAATTTCAAACCAACACATTCTTCTGGAATGCCAGAGATTGAGACCTATTTTACATTTCTGAAAGTTCATCTGAAAGTATTCTCCAGAATTTTAGTTTGTTGTTTGATGTTGTGAACTGTTTACTGCGCAGTCCTATGGGACATTTGTTATAGTTTGTGTTATAATATAAAATAGTTATTTAAAGTCGGTTTTTCCTTACTTTTTTCTATTGTATTGTAAAGATTGTAAAGATGCCTTTTGTATATGATTGCAAGATAGCCCACCCACCCACCTCCTCCTCATGCTTCCCCTCTCTATAGCCTTTTTCTTCGTCTAATATCACTTGATGTGAGAAGACGTTAAATTGAAGACAACAACAACAACAACAACAACAACAACAACAACAACAACAACAACAACACACACACACACACACACACACACACACACACACACACACACACACACACACACACACACCATTCACACATCTGTTTCAAATACACCTAAAACTGCACCAAAAATGTCGTTAAAAATATTTCCTCCGTAAAATAGATCAGATTAAAAATAATAATCTCTTTCAGACATTTGAAAGATCACGTCAGGTGAGACATCTCTGAACAGGGTTTTCATGGAGTATGCTGTAAAGCGTTTATGACTCACATTGTGCAAGTCCCAACACTCTGAAAGAATAATGTTTCGCTGTCAGTGGAACGTGACATGGAATGTATCACGGAGCTTCTTCACCTTTTAAAAGATAACAATGGGTGTAAAAGGAGTGACCTGTATGTAAACGGTACAAGACTGTTTCGTCTTTACGGCCGCCTTGGGAACATGGTAAAAGCTCTTTCAGGCTTGGGCGGATTTTGTACAATTTGTTATCAGTCTACGAGTTCCATACCTCTTGCCAGAGGTCTTTGACATAAACCAGTGTTTGGGGTGTCAGATCAGTGTGAGGGTTAGGGTGTCTAAAACACCGTTTCCACTGGCTGGACTGTATTGACCTGCCTGACTGCCAGAATCACCCATGGTAGCACAATGATTCCACTTATTCATGAATGCTGTTTACTCTACTTTGGGGAGCGTTCAGATACGGAAAGCTCGATACTGATCTAACTTGAGTATTGAAGATCACCACTGATGTTTTGGCAGGCTGATGTGTGCAAGCAGTCTGGGTATGATGTGGACAGAAAGACTCCGCTGTATAAACACTATTTATTTATTGTTGTTGATATCATTATTACTGTTATCATTTTGAATTGTGTCCGTGTGTGTGTGTGTGTGTGTGTGTGTGTGTGTGTGTGCGCGCGCGCGCGGCGCGCGCCGCGATTGCGTGTGTGAGAGAGGGAGAGATCGTATGTGGCTGTGTGTGTCTGCGCACGTGCAAACACATATGCATACAATCATACGCACAATCAGACCTGTACTTGTGTCTGTCTCGGGGGGGGGGGGGGGGGGGGGGGGGGGGGGGGAACACCTCAAACGTCTTTTCTTCGTGTTTAATGATTGTATGGGTTGATCTTCTTGCCCACAACAATCTTTTCTCTCTGTGTGTTTTTAAACGAATAATGAAACGAAAAATCAATCTCTTTTGTAATGAGAAAAGCAAACACAAATCAAATGTACAGGGAAAAAAATGGGGGGGGGGGGGGGGGGGGGGAGGGGGGATAACGAACGGAAAAGTAAAGAAAAAACAATTGTGAAACAGGATACTAATTGACAACAAGCAAGGAGAATTCTTGTCAGCGGGATAAAAGGAAAAAAGAAACTCCAGATGAAAACTGTCCCAATGAATATTTATCCAGCTACGAAAACAGATCTAACACAACAGCACGATCACACTGGAGGGAGTTATAATCTTCAGCCTTAACCAGAACCGGATCTTCAACAACAGGATCAGAGTAGTCAGTCAGTATCTTCTGCCTAGGCAGGAAAGGTGACTATGTGTGTGTGTGTGTGTGTGTGTGTGTGTGTGTGTGTGTGTGTGTGTGTGTGTGTGTGTGTGCGCGCGCGCGCGCGCGTGCACGCGCGCCTAAGGGAAGGGTTGGAAATCGGTAGAGAGGAAGGTGTAGGGGATTGAAGAAGATTGAGGGAATGAGGCCTGGGGAGCAAGTTGGGGAAAATGTGTGGGAAAGGGGCAAAAGCAGGGAGAGGAACTGGTGGCAGTTTGGAAGTGAAATAAAGGAGTTACTGCTCTATTTCTTTAGTTAAAAAAAAATAAGGATCGAATTTGTTAAATGCTTCCTTCACTTTGATTATTTTCAATGCTAATCCTCTTGGAGATTTGTTCTCTCTCACTGACAAAAATGCATGTTTTCGATCTGAGAAAAGGGAATAAAAACTAGTTGGGAGGGGGAGGAGGGGGCTGGGATGGAGGTGACGGAGAGGGATGGAGAAAGGGGGGAAAATTAGGGGAAAGACAATGAGGATTTGTGTTGATAAAACAAAACAAAAGAAACAAATTAAACACCTGTCATAACACAACCAAAAAAAAAAACAAAAGAAAAAAAGTCGTGAAAACTCCACTAGAGCGCACAGTCAAATTAACTTGATGCATGACTGAAATTGTGCTGAAAAACTAACCTGATCTAGCAAATCCAACCCTGTTATTTAAAGCCCGGCCAAACATGGAGGGCTACACACACACGCACACGCGCGCGCACACGCACACACACACACACACACACACACACACACACACACAAACACACGCACGCACGCACGCACACGCACACACACACACACACACACACACACACACACACACTCACTCACTCACACACACACAACGTGCATTGAAAAGAAGCATAAAAAGCACTGAACTCAAGATTGAGCTTTCTAGTAAACTACGGAGTCATACAGGAATGTTAGTGTGTGTAAACATACTCACGCACGTTTTGGGATGACGCTGTTAGTAGTAATGATGTTCACAACTCAACGGAAAAGGCAAAATGTTGGGGAAAAAAAAAAAAAAAAAAAAACACCACAGACACTGGCAACGGAAACAACGGAAACAGGACATTCTGGGTGAAAAAAAAAATGGATCAGGTAAAAGAAATTTTGATTGATAAAGTCAAGTACATTGATGACAGGAGACAAAAAAAAGAAAACGAATGTACACGTATTAGAAGTAGAAGAGGTGGACAAAAAAAAAAAACCGAAAGGACGTACAGGACAGAGACAACGACAAAAAAAAAGGGGGGGACGCGAGTAGGAGGACGAGGAAAAGAAGAAGAAGAAGAAGAAGAAGAAGAAGAAGAAGAAGAAGAAGAAGAAGAAGAAGAAGAAGAACAAAACGATGATGATGATGATAATGATGATGATAATGATGATAACGATGCTGCTGCTGTTGCTGCTGCTGCTGCTGCTGCTCCTACTCCTGCTGCTGTTGCTGCTGCTGATGATGATAATGATAATGATAACGATGCTGCTGCTGCTGCTGCTGCTGCTGCTGCTGATGATGATGATGATGATGATGATGATAATGAAGTAGAACTTTTAGAAGAAGAAGATACAGTAGGCAGGAGAGGAAGAAGAAGATGAATGAAACAACGAAGAACATGGTGATGATTTCGATAAAAGAGTTTTTAAAAAAAACCGCTCAACTTCATCGTCAACGACAAGAGCATTAACAACAATGACGTTGTCAGCCAGGGTACAAGGAAGGATCTGACATGCTAATCTGAAGGCAGAGACATGCAAATGAAGTAAGTTCAAAGGTCCACTTCCTTCTGGTCCTGGTGCAGAGTGTCGGCCAGAGTCTTGCCCTTGGTCTCCTTCAGCAGCAGCACCAACAATCCACTGATGGCCATCATGCTGCCCACGATGACGTAACACTTGACCGCGTCATCAGACGTGTCCTGGGAAGAGGGTCGGGAAAAAAAAAGAAGACAAAATGTCAGATTGATCATACGATCATGCTAGTTGGCACACACACACACACACACACACACACACACACACACACACACACACACACACACACACACACTGACTGACTGAAACCAATTTATTGTCAAATTAACTCATTGATGTACTGACATTTAAGAAAACGTTATGATAAGAACGTCAATATTTTTCATTCAAAGGAAAGAAGCATAACACACACACACACACACACACACACACACACACACACACACACACACACACACACACACACACACGTTCATCCCCAGCTGATGCATTTGTACCATAATGTTCAAGTACTTCGGCTGTTCGGATGATGCCTGGAGTCTTTTAGCCAGGGTACGACACAACAACAACAACAACAACAACAACAACAACAACAACAACAACAACACACTTACACACACACACACACACACACACACACACACACACACACACACACACACACACACACACACACTAGTCCTGTACCTGGCTATAAGTCCCGTGTACATTATGGTGTTAGGAGAATTTCTCACTTGATTTGAGTCAAGGGGCACCTAGACATGAAAAATCATGGAGGTGATCGGGCACCACCCTGGTACATTTTGCGTAATGGCCGATTCAAATATGACCGTCACCCACCGCAGTGAAAATCCTAACTTTTGTGTTTTTGACAATATATACACATGTAACACTTCTAATCCAACTGATTTTGGTGTGCTGAGTTCATTTCTGGTATTATTTTGTCCATTTGGGGTCATCTTGACCTTCAAATGCCATGGTCATGGTAATGTTCTTATACCGACGGTCTTGACCGTAACCTGGCGATATTTTAGCAGTAACAACAGGGCTTCTATACATAATGCTACCAATTCTTACATGCATTTTCACTATATGATTCACTGTTAAAGATATAAGTCATTCTGATCTTGAATTCACAAGTGAACGCCATTTTTACCTATTAAACTAAAACTGTCTTTGCTGCTTTTTCACTTTTTTCTGTATTGTGTGGTCAATGACACATCCCAACAGAAACAGAAAAAGTTCTCAAGTATGCAACAAACATGCTCAATGTAACTGCAATCGTCTTTTCCATCACTGATTGGAACATGGAGAATTATCTGCTTTTCCATGGCAGAATGTGACGCAGCAAACTCCAGCAGAATAGCACCCACACCGTCGAGTGTCACACTTGCCTGCGCACTTGCATATTGTGAGCAAAGTGGGTGGCAAGGGCTTCATGCATTTAGATGGCAACAGGGTGCCAAAATGTTGCTCCCACCCATGTTCTAGTGGTTCTAGGTAGTCACCACGTTGTTGACTGACCACCCCAAGTAGATGGCATGCTTTGTGCACCAGAAAGGCTCCTCTGTGGATGTGGCCTCTGATGACACTGCTTGTGGGTGGGAGAGTCAGTTCCAGCTGTAGCACTGCTGTAGTTCTCCACTCTGAGCTGGTTGAACGTTTCAGCAGTTGTTTTTGATCTGACACCCGCCCAGACATGTACAAGGTACATTTCCACCAGAGCTTCATCTTGCTCTGACAAGCTGTCTGTCTCTCTGAAGTTCGTCAGATGCTGTACAGGGTCAGCGGCCATAGCAGCGTGCTTCGTCCCTACCTTACTCATACAGTCATTTCCAGTCAGTATGTGTGCTTTGATCACTGACTCGACCAGCGGTGCTCCAAGCCTAGAAACTGCTTGGTGCAGTGGAAGCATCCGCCGCTTCTCACCTGTGCCAAACTGCTGCCAGATTTCCTTCAACTCCAGCGCCTGGAACTGAGGGGTGTAGTGAAGCAGTAGTGCGAAAGTGTCCGTGTCGTTGGAAACTACTATAACTCTGTTGCACTGTTTGACACGAAGGGCCCACTCCACATGTACCACCAGTCTGGCGTCTGCCTCTTCAATCCAGCTGTGCAGGTCCGGGATTTCTTCACCGCCAGCTGCTTTGGCTGGAAGCACCTCATCATCAGAGGCGACAGAGCTGGCGATGATGACAGGATTTCCTTCAGCTCGATTGCTCACCATATCTCGAACCAACAGCTGAAGATTCTGTTTGTTCTTCTCAGATGCCCAGAACTTGTCAAGCTGTCGAGGGATGGGTGTGTCTGCGTTAATGCCAATAATGTCAATAAGCGTCACATCATCTCGCCTCATACGCTCTCCTTCTTTCAGGGAAAGTTCAACGTATGAATCTAACACCAGGTGAATGTAGTCCGACTCATGGCAGAGGCATGTGGCTGATATGATAACTGCAGTGACTACAGCACCCAGGGTAGAGAATTCTGCTAGCGGCATCTGTCGCATCTTTGACATGAAGTGTACCACAACATGAGTGGGAAGAAGAGACATCTGATTCCATTGTGTGAGGTCCAGTTCAGATTCAAATTCACCAACAAGTGTTGACTTGTTGACGTGAGCGGGAAGATCACCATCAAACAGTGGAGTCACTGGCAGCAGATCGTGAGCAAGTATCTGCTTGATGTCCATGCTACGCTTCTTTGCAATGTCCATGGTTCTCTGTGCCTCCACGACGTCCTTGGATGACATATCCTTCTTTTCTTTGAGAATGGTTGCTGGTGGTTTCTGTGGCTGTTCGTTGAACTGGGGCAGCTTCCTCTTTGATACGGTTGCACTCATTTTCTTGGTCTTCTCGACCAGCACCTCCTGCCTGCATGACTGGTAGACACGCTCGCCATTCTCGAGACACTTGAGCAGACGCTCAGCCACTTGTCGGTCAACAGCCAGCTTGGTCAGCAGGTGATGCAGTGGCACGGGCTCTTGAACCACCACCGAGTAAGGATTCTGTCGCTCCATCACAAAGTCCAGCAGCTTCTCCACATTTTGATTGAATGTGACACGGCGAGTAGAGCTCAGTGCATGCCGAAGATGACATTCTGTGTGGTTCATGGGGTGGTTGGTGGTGAGCTGGTTGAGGAGATTGGTTATACACCCAATCTTGTGGAACAAGAGTTCAAATTCTGCCACAGAACCGGCATTTCGTGTAGCTCCCACTACATAGTGACCTCCAGGACCCTTGGACACTAGCTGGATGGTCTGCTCAACCTTCATGTCGCCTCCGACAGCACAGAACCAGCCTGGACGATCCTGAACAACCCACTGGCCCATAGAGAAACGCTGACAGAGCTCAGGATGTGTGAACTCCAGCACCTTGATTTGCTCAAGATACCACGAGCCATAACGCAGGTAATTGATGCAGTCCAATTCTGCAAAGATCGGCATAGAGTCCTCGACAGTAGCTACATATAGATCCCAGTTTCCCTCTCTGTCAGAGACAACAGCGTTTTTGATGATGGCGACCATCCGCAGCCAAACACCAAAGAATTGGCAGAGCTCACACTTGGCCTCGCACTCCTTCTCAAACTCCCCAAAGTCCTGATGCAACTTCTCAACTTGTCCACTCAGGGTCTCAAACTCCTCTGGACAACGCGTGTTTGCAGAAAGTGAAGTTTGCAGAGCCTGCACCTGCTCTAGCTCTGGATATGCAGTTTTGTCTTTGTGTTGCCGGAACATCTGCCACTGGAGCGACTGGAATTAATTAATTTTAGATGTACTACATCTGTGATTATTGCAAAAAAAAAGTCATCACAGGTTACGGATAAGGTCATCGGTATAAGAAAATTACCTTGACCATGGCATTTGAAGGCCAATATGATCCCAAATGGACAAAATAATACCAGAAATGAACTCAGCACATCAAAATCAGTTGGATTAGAGGTATTACATGTGTATATATTGTCAAAAACACAATAGTTAGGATTTTCACTGCGGCCGGTGGCGGCCATATTTGAATCAGCCATTACGCAAAATGTACCAGGGTGGTGCTCGATCACCTCCGTGATTTTTCATGTCTAGGTGCCCCTTGACTCAAATCAAGTGAGAAATTCTCCTAACACTATAATGTACACGGGACTTATAGCCAGGTACTGGATTACACACACACACACACACACACACACACACACACACACACACACACACACACACACACTAAGATTTCGTGAGTTATACTTTTTATACAAAGTTATTCAACTGCGCGGGCTATGAAATAATTCTGGAGTAATGAATGTCGGCTTGTAAACTAGGATAAAGGATTCTGTTGTAGTATTGCAACTGCAGGTGCTGAAAATCTGCCTGGAGCATTTAGTCTTTAACGCCAGAAAGGAGAACTGGACATTAGGCCTAAACGACAAGAGATGACCTTTGTCTACACACACCATGTGCGGTGAAAGGAGAGATGGTGGGGAAGGAGGGAAGGCGGCTGGAGGAAAAGCTGTGTGTAGCTACTGGCTTCCTTCAGAGTTGAAAGGGGCGGGCACGCAAAATAGATCACAGCAAGGCTGCCTTTCTTTTATATAATCTCTCGTCACGAACGCGTTTTAGCCTTGAGAACTTCCAAATGCTCGTGATCATTTTGTGATTGCCTAACAGGTGAGTTTCTTTCGTTAGACGCTTCCATTTTGGATATCCCTAACTCTATCCACATTATCAACTTTGGTTGATGGCAAATCATAGAATTTTTTGGTATTGTCTCATAACCGTACTTGTGGAAAAAAAAGTTTTGTTTGCTGCTTTCATTTGCTTTAATGCACCAGGCATGTAAGCTTTTACTTCACTATATTGACGAAATATATTTTACATTTTTTTGTGTGGCCAGTCTGTAGCTGATCACAATGTTTAAGAAAATGTCAATTTGTAGCAATGTTAATCACAGATTTACAGCCTTTACAATTCTGACTCAGGCGGGCGATGGGCTAGGAAGGCCCTATCCATATTCATCACTCTACCAAGTTTGGTCGTGCTAGCGCTTGTAACAACCGAGAAAGGGCCATTGTTAAACTTTCACAGAGAGAGAGAGAGAGAGAGAGAGAGAGAGAGAGAGAGAGAGAGAGAGGGGGGGGGGGGGGAGGGAGAAAGAGAGCAAAACTTACTTTGTCTCACTTTGTTACACACGGGAGTCAAGAAAGCTACAAAAGAAAAAAAAATGTAACACTTTAAAAAATATTTCTTTTGTTCTCAAGCCAGGCCAAAAGTAGGATCCCTCCGCATGGCCGTTGAAGGAGGGGAACACGGTAGTTGCGTTACAAGAATGTTAAACGAGTGGAACAAATAAATGTTACCTTAGAAGTTAGGGCTTCTGCATGCCAAACACACACACACACACACACACACACACACACACACACACACACACACACACACACACATCACACACACACACACACACACACACACACACACACACACACACACACACCATTTCCAGCACAAAAGGAGCCAGGATGCCTCCCACACGAGCTGCTGTGTTGACTGCCCCCATGCCCAGACTCCTGTAAAGAGATCAATCGATAAATCCATCGCTCAACCAATCAATCAATCAACCAACCAACTAACGGATATAACCAATTAGCCAGTCAACCAAGGAATCGGCTAGTAGTGAGTCTTTCACTCAGCCATACACCTAGTTAGTCTGCTGGGCCAATCTTCGACTCATCCATGAAGCATCTAGCTCACCAGCTGTCAGTTGAAGTGACCATCCCAAAGGGGAAATCTCAAAGAATAAAGAAAATAATCTCCACACACAAAGCATAACACTCATCTGCATTTGTTCCAAATGGTAAAAACTGTTTAATGATCCCACCCCTTCCCACTCCTCCCCTCCCCCGTGATGACCTGACCACCACCACCTCTCTCTCTCTCTCCTCTCTCTCTCTCTCTCTCTCTCTCTCTCTCTCTCTCTCTCTCTCTCTCTCTCTATCCGCTTTACCATCGTACGCGCTGTGTCTCTGAGTGGTGCAATGGTGAAAATCTTGGTGAATTAAAATCATTCAAATGTGTGTGTGTGTGTGTGGTGCGTGCGTGCGTGCGTGCGTGCGTGCGTGCGTGCGTGCGTGCGTGCGAGCGTGTGTGCGTGCGTGCGTGCGTGCGTATGTGCGTGCGTGCGCTCTCTCTCTCTCTCTCTCTCTCTCTCTCTCTCTCTCTCTCACCTAATGACAGTTGGGTACAGTTCAGCAGTGAATGTCTGCATACAGACCCAGGCAGCCGCGATGAACAGCTTACTGGAGATGGCTATGGCACTAATGATGGTGCCCTTGGACTCTTCGGACGCTGGAAGCAAGTCAAGGTTAAGGTCAGGATCAAATGTGTAATGTCAATGAAATAATAAAGCCATATTTTTAAATGCTAAATTTGCAACAGCAGCAAGGGTTGTAGCTAAAAACAATTACAACAAAACAAAAGAGAGATGAATTGCAGCTGCAGTACCACCGTTTGAAAGAAAGGCAGACACTTAAAGACAAAGAGAGGGACAGAAGAAAATGTGGAAAAGCAAAATCTGTCAGTGTGCGCGCACGCGCGTGCGCGTCTCTCTCTCTCTCTCTCTCTCTCTCTCTCTCTCTCTCTCTCTCTCTCTCTCTTTTCTCTCTCTCTCCAAGTCAGACCGATGGGAAGGCAGAAAAAAAACAGAAGAAATCTGGACTTTTCACGACTACGCTACAGCCGTTTTGCAAAATATTTTCATGTTCCAAATTCAAAACAATTTTTTGAAAGTACTACAAAAGATACAAGTGAAAAGAATGAGTGAGAAGGGCTTACAAAATAAAGGAGACAAATTATCAATGGATCAACCAAATCAATCCATGCAGGAAAAATTCTGAACTACGATCGAACATAAAAGCGGATAATGCAGGTGTCCGTATCTCTCAGGCCTGGTTGAAACCATGGTACACTACGAAACGAAGAGCAGTGAGCATGCCTGTGATATAATCTCTGACCAGATCAGAACTTCAAAACATCACTGACGTCACTCTGCTTTTTCCCTACTCTTCCTAAAGATGTGTGGTCCTTGACGCCCTGCACTCGCTGCGACCTCAGTCTTGATTGACTCTTTCCATCACTGTCCTCAGGGAGTTTGCCTCAAGATCATTAGCACCGCAAGTTCATGGGCCATGCCGTTGGAGAGACCTTGAGGCGCCCTCTGGTGGGCGACGCTTACTCGAGCTGGTTCCTTGATCAAACAATATCGTTGTCCGTGAGGGACTTTCCAGGTGTGCCCTGCCTATTTCAGACCAGAACCACCACCAAAATGCTCGGCAGCAGTGCAGTGTCTCCTCTGGTCAGTTGCCTCGTGGGGACCTGATATTGACTGCTCTTTCTGGACTACCGGTTCTGGGACTACAGTCGGACGAACTCGGTGTGGTTGTGTGCGTCATGACCACAATG
>CM065741.1:9139740-9162240 GCA_033310375.1 Conus canariensis
TTGCTAGGCGCTCTGGATCTGATTTTTCTTTCAGGGGGCCAGTGAGTTTTGTTGCTTGCCCTTGAACATCCTCCAGGTCTGCACACAGGGTTTTAAATCTTGGCTGTCATACAGCGTGACCATACTCAAGGATTGGCCTCACAAGGGACTTTAGAGTTGGACAAAGGTTTCTGGTGTAAGGTGATCGAAGGACCTTCAGATGACCCCTTTGCCGTTGCTTGTGCCACATGGTTCTTGAAACTAAGGTCCTTGACCACCAACACTCCCAAGTCTCGCTCTACTTCACTCTCTTCCAGCCTGACAGTGCAATCCTCACCCTCGGAGTTTTTGCTGTTCATACAGTATGTTGCCTCTGTTTTGGGGCTACCAAGCCTAATCACACTGCATTTTTGAGGGTGGAACTTTAGTTGCCAATCGGTTGACCACTTCTGGAGTCGGTTGAGGTCCTCTTGGAGAGTTTCCTGTGCATCACTATTGTCGTTTCGGACGAAGATTTTTGTATCATCAGCAAAAAGCTCAACATGACCCTGGACGTGTTGGGGCAAATGGTTGATGTACAACAGAAAAAGAACAGGCCCCTCGACAATCGCAGACAAAAGGCAGTCCTAGATCTATAGCTTTTAGTCGGTAACAACCATTTTTGACTGGAGTTCTCTGTAAAACATCGAACAGCAGTCATATAGGTATTCTGAGTAAAAATGTAATTCTGAGTTAAAATCTAACTGAATCCATCACTATTAGAACAATGTTGTCCACCAGCTCCACAAATGACAACAGAATTTTTCTGTCAACATCGCAGTGTTTGAACAGGTAAGGTTTCTTTGTTCTTTTGTTTTGTTTTCATTAAATCTAAATGACAAACGTTTTGTGAAATGAACGCAACACTGTAATCACACGACGTGAAAACTTACTTTCAACAAATTAAAGCCCAATCTAAATACTAGACCGCTGTGTTCGTTTGTGTATGTCTGAATCGAATCCTCACAGCCGTACATTAACTTATCTGCGGTTGAAGACATCCACCTACGTTTCCCCCCCCCCCCCCCCCCCCCCCCCCCCCCCAAAATCCTTCCATCACCAGCCACCACCCCACGCTTTCTGTCTGTCTTTGCTCCTGTACCCTACTTGTGATCTGTCCTTACTTCTCCATTCCTGGTTTTCTACGTGGCCAATCTTCTGCTGCCAGCCATCCGGGAGGTAGTGTTTTATGCAGTTTTCACGTCCATTGTGAATAGCATCAGAAGAAGAGATATTTGTCGAAAACTCACTTGCCTCTTTCGTGATGTTTAGTGAACGTTCTGTACAGAGGTTTCTAAGTTTATTTGTATTTGGGCGTACAAATAACGCACAATTCTGACAAATGATGTTCTAAATGCTGTCGGTGAAACTAATAGAACAAAAAAGATGTTTTGCAAATATACAAAGGATTCAAATGAACGAGTTTTTTTTTTTTAATTCTTTATAAGCACCAATGTTCTGGACCTTCCAAGAAAAAAGACAACCGAGTTTAATAGAAATGTTCTACATGCATTACGTATCAGTATCTCATTTATCTTTGATTGTGCTGGCGTGGATAAGCCCTTAAAAAGGGACACAATCTTTGACTTAAAGTATTGCAGAAGGTCGATATATAGCAAGATATGATTATGACAAGCACGAATGTCTGTTGACAATTGAATTCAGGATTTAAGATAGAGATATGTATTGCAATAATTGGCCATAAATGGTGTGAATTCAGTGTTGAATGGGGAATGTTCTCCACAACAGAACAGATGAACAAGGTTCCTCACATGGTTTGCATTCCTTTTTTTTCTTCCCTTTAACTGTTAATTTTGTTCGTGTTCTCTTGCTCAACGGCAGTTTTTTTTTTGGTGTG
The DNA here is from genome assembly GCA_033310375.1 of Conus canariensis. NCBI lineage: Eukaryota > Metazoa > Mollusca > Gastropoda > Neogastropoda > Conidae > Conus > Conus canariensis. Next base: position 9,141,617 of record CM065741.1, read on the forward strand.
CGTTGTTAGTCTCTGTTATTTTCTTCCACTAACCTATTAATAATTAATGGTTTTATAATGTTTCGTACACATATGTAACACACATCGAAGCACCTATAATAAAACATGTTTTTGTTTTGTTTTGTTTTGTTTTTTTACCGGAGACTTCATTAAGGCAGGACTTATATCAGGTCTGGCTGAATGAGATAGCGATTTTCTTCGCTATTGCCCACGTTCTTCAGACGTTCAGTCTTCTTCATCCAAGTCCATTATGACTGCAGTAGAAAGGTGAAGGCAAATTTTGAATTGTATCCGACTGATCAAGAACCAAGAAAGAGATGCATCCAAAATAACAAATCACATGAAACAATCTACAAGGATGAACTTGTAGGCTGTCTTTTAAGTATCTCACAACAAAACAAAAGAAAAACGTTTTGAGAGACGGATGGAGCTGTGCTAGTGCAGACCTTATGATGTGTTTATATGGTTACCACGCATTCAACGACAACGAAATCAACTACAACAATAGCAACGACTACAGTACCACCACATTATCCCCCAAACAAGTTACATAATGGTAACTAACTATGGAGGCCGGTGACAGCCTCTAAAACCTCACTGACCAGGTAAAACACAGGATGAGGGTCTTCAGGGTGTTCCTCCAGCCCCGGAACAGGGTGTGGTAGGCGTACTTGTGGTGACTGTCCCCATGGGCCTTCTCCTCCTCAGCCAGCAGAGCCAGCTGCTCACTGGTGTCCGGAGCCTTGGTCCGACCGTTGATCTTGGCGATCTTCTCCAACACCTGCTCTGCTGCCTCGATCCTTCCCTTGGCGGCCAGCCAGCGTACACTCTCCGGGGACACGCTGATGTGTGGGGGCAAGAAGGGAAGGGGAAAGGAAACACAAGTCTTATGCTGTATGTCACTTCACGCAACACACACACACACCACACACACACACACACCACACACACACACACACACACACCTCTTTTAACCATGAGAGAGAAGTATTGCATCCAATATTGTAACTAGCGCTCAAACACACACATACACACAGGCACAAAGAAAGACACGTGATGATGATTTGATCAGTACTTGAACTTTATATTTTGTACCGCAGTCAAGGAAGCAATGATCATTCCCAGTTGCAGGTGTCAATGTGGACCGATTAAGAAAGGGTTTTCAGAACATGGGTTTGAAAGAAAAGAAAGATGTGATTTTTTTTACGCTGAAAGTCAGTCCTGAAAACGTGTTGCTATTGTCTGGGTATATACGAATAATAGCTCTTGTCGGTTTATATTTTGATTAGAACACTAAATTTGGTAGTAAAAATCCCGTTGAAGATGAAACATGGACCAACAACAACAACAACAACAACACAGCAGCAGCAGCAGCAACAACCGCAAAAACAATAACAACTCAGGCTAGAATTCGCGCAGTTTACAGAAAAGAGGATTGTTTCAAAGATATGGAGACTGTCAACGGAAAAAAAAAACTTTTGTAGTAATTGTCATTAAAAGAAATGAGGATACCCTAATATAGTCAGTTGCCTCGGACTTTCCAGAAAGACATGAAAGAGGGTCGGGGAGAAGAGACAGCTCTGTCCGATGCCAGTAGTTTTGACAAACCATTCGTCTAGACTGCCTCTGTGTACGGGTAGCTCTTTTATAAACTCGCTCTGTGATTCTGACACTGTTATTACCAATGTTACTCTTCCCTGAAGTTGCAAATAACGCTGCGTGCAATACCCCGTCAAACACACTTTTAAAGGTGATTAGATATGGCAGAGATCCTACTACTGCCGTAGATGTTCCCCACATAAGATTTGGAGCTTCACATTTTCTACGGTTGTACTTCTCCCAGCTTGGAAACCTGCTTCTTCTCGGCAAGAACCTTCCCTGCCAACTAGTGATGTCGATCTTTCTCTATTTATCTGAAACGTAGACCCTGAGAAAAGACCTACGAAGAAGAATTCAGGCATTTTAGAAACGAGATACCACCGCAGTCTTAAGCATTTCCCACACCATTTCATCGATATATAAGTGCACCAAAAGTTCGAGGTAGCATTAAGTCCCTTAGAGGATCTGCTGATAACATTCAAGAAATGGACACTGAAGTAGTATGGTCACATCTCTCCATCATCCAGCTCTGCAAAAAACCATCTTGTTGGGTGTTGTATGAGAAGAAAAGGAAAAGGGAAGGACAAAGAAGGAGGTGGAGATGGACAGGTAATTCTCAGAGGGCAGAGAAGAACAGACGAGGATGAGGTAGGATTGTCATTTCAAGTAGTGCCCTAACCATCTTAGAGTGATGGGACTGACGATGATAGCAATGCTCTGTTGCCCCCAATGTCCTATTCGTATTTCTCGTCTCCGTATGTCTACCTTCTGTGTTCTTGGCCAGTCTTCATGGACCTTCGCTCGGCCTGTCTTGTAATAGTGCTCGATGTTTTAGGCTCAGAGAGGCATGTCTATCTTTACCCTTCTTTGCACTGTCAACATTCAGCTTTGAACCAGTCGTATTTATGCAGTTGCTCTCCACCGCAATCAACCTTAATCCAGAAGTATGAAGATGGGTTCATGTTATCCGAAGCTGTTCGTCCTATTCAGCTTTCAGCCCTTTGCTAAAAATCGAAATTTCCCTGACAAATCGTCTGCAAAATGATCCAATGTTCGTCAACAAGATGCAATGAGGTCGACAATGTTAAACAGGCTCTTTTCTTCGCATACCCCACCTTTCCGCGATAGCAAATATTAATATTATTCAAAAATTGAAGTATGATAGCACAAAGACATTACGTATGGTTTTTTTTTTAATTAGTATGACACATGGAGTTTGCAAGCGCAGTGATTTTAGCTACAGAAATATTTCTTAAAAGTTGTTGTCGAAAGTTTAGCTTTAAACACTTATTTTTATCCAATTTAGATTCCCTACATCACACTAATTTTTCTCAAGATGACACGTAATAGCAGAAATGTGCTATTTCCTGAACAATGGAATCAACGTAATATAACACAATTTTAGCTGAAACAATATCTTCACGTTAAAAAAATAATTACAGAGTACCAAGCTAGATGCGTTTTACTATTAAGACACGTTTGATATCTGGTGAATCTTAGTTAACTTCAGAATGGTATCAGCCAACCATTGCAAATTGAACTTTTTCGTTATTATTGCAAAGCAAATGAAAAATTACAGCGTCATTTTCTATCTTCTTTCTTATTTGAATGTTTTCATTCGCAAGTATTCCACTACTCTAGAAAAAAAAAAAAAAACACAAACGTTTTCTGACTTTTTTCTTATGAAAACTAACAAAAAAATGTCCGCTTCTTGAATAATATCCTCGTACAAATCAGAAGATTCTCTCATTATTAACGGAAGAAATGGTAAGGACACAAAACATAAAAAACCGACCAAGAGATGAAAGCAAAACAGTTAAAATCATCATCACATGTCTTTCAGTGTGCACGCAGAGCCTAGCAGCTCTATGTTAGAGTACAACACAACCCCTGTTTTCTTGACATGGGTTCCCACCCACCCCATCCCAGCTTTGGACTGAACGCACCCACCTTATTCACTCTAACTCTCGTTCAGAGATCCGGACCCTTTAATTTCTTTGCAGAGGAGGTGACATCAGAAACCTCCCTTGCAACAACTGCCAGTGTGGAGGCTGGCTTTCTGCCCTGTGCTCAACTCCAGACAGGGGCAGAACCCTCCTTAACATTTCCAAAGTAGTAATCAGCGTTAACACTGGAAGAGAAAAACACAGTGCACACACAAACACCTTTGCACGAAGATGATTTCGACTGTGCATCAGCTTCTCGCCTAAGTGATCAAGTTTGTTGTAGTGTGTGGTTGAAGTAGTGTATGCGTGGAAAATGGATGTCTGATTTCGTTTTGTGATTCTACTGAGCACAAGTAGCAAGTTATTTTCATGCATACAATTGAATTTGTTCTCGTTCACTATTTCATATGCTGCCTTTAGTAAGTTTGTAATCAGTAATGCAAAACACATGGAAAACGTGACGTTAAAGTGACAACAAGAAACTCAGGCATGATGAGGATGAGACCACTGCGTTCCTGGAGCAACAGAAATCCGTGACATCTCATAAAGGTGAGAGGACGGTGGACATCGTACCAATAAACAAATATGCATATATACTCTAATTGTTCTTCGACTTTCTTGTTTTTAGTACAGATGTGCATTTCCTTTCAGTCACATTGTGACATAAAGGCGAAGTTAGATAGCACGTTCATATTGTCAGATATGATGCATTCTTCAGGTGATGGAAGACTTACTTTGAATAGCCGTTGTTAGGCATCAAAGCGTGTCGCAGAGTGAGAAAATAGCAAAAAGGGAGCTCTTTGGCAAAACAATCCACCGGAAATTATTTGTGGCAGAGACAGTTCTGCGATATCCAGACTTGCAGAGGAGGAGCCATCAGTAACATGGTGATGGTGTGAGCTTTAACAATCCAGATTCTTATTAAAGTTTGTTGGGGTCACATTGCCAGTTTTGGAGTAGCTTTGTATTATAAGCTATGATGATGTCTATCATTTTTGGCTCATCTTCCGTCCACCGCAGTGGCATTGCACCCACGCCGCTCATTCTGGCTCCCCGTCCTCAATCACCGCCTGGCCTGTCCGATTCCATCCCTGCAATCCACAGGGAGCAGTCAGATGGCAAGTCGTCAGGAGACAACCCACCACAGGAGATACTGCACTGCTGCAGTGTCTTTTTGGTATGTGTTCAGTAGTGCCTGTTCTGAATCAACTCACGAAACACACCACCCAATAAACCTGCTACTGACGACAATAATTGCCTAGCTGCGCAGCCAGCTTGAGTGAGCTGTCCTGCCAGAGGGCGCCACCACATTCATCCAACGCCAGTCCCCATGAGTTTGTCGGTACTAGTGCCTCGACAGAACCCCACCAAGGGCATAGACTGACATCGAAATTGAGGCCACCATGACAGCATGGCATAAGGAGTCAAAGAATTTGAAATATCGTGTATACGCGTGACTGTCCTTAAATTTCATTCCGCGTGGATTCATATAATCCATCCCACGACTAAACATAACCTAGTGAGGCTAGGTGACAGTCACTTGAAGAACAGTTGTGGCTGATTGTTAATCACGAAAGGTATAACATAATTATATTGAATAAAACTGTTCATGGTAGCGACCACCTGGGAAATTTCCTTCAAACGGAAGTGGTCTTTCAAGCACCAATGTCCATGCCATGTGTGATTCCTGGGAGTTATGAAAAGCACATGAGAATAGGGAGGGGAGAGAAGTGGGTAAAGTGGCAATCTTGTTGTCTTAAAGCTCTTTGATTTGGAATAAACACACATGGTCATAACTTAACAATGCCTTTCCCAGTATCCATGCTGAACATTAAAACAGCATACCATCTTTTGTGTTGCCTTTATTCATATTCCCACAGTGATAAACATACAGCTACAAGGGCTAACCAGTTCATCAGCATACATCTGGATTTCCTAAAAACAAATCTCAATATGCAGTTTTGACACTTTTTTTTATTGCCTTTCGAAAAAGAAGGTTGAAATGGAGGAGTGAAGGTGATTGCCATCACCAGCCCTGAGGTAAACTTTGCTAATTCCTAGGGCTCAGTAACTTGGCAGTGGTACAATTGTATATGGATAACATCCAAACAGCACTGAATGAAGGGAACAAGGCACAAAGGTTCCCACTTTAAGAATTAAAAATATCAGAGCTGAGTTTGAAATATCAGTTGTATACACATACTTGAGAAGGATAAAGGGACAAGCATGTGGTAATTACACTGAAAATGGATATTTGCCTTGGCAACTATGAGAACAAGTTGACACTTGACAGCGTCTCTCCTACAACCCAAAAAAGCATCCGCTGATGAAGATGAGGTTTTTCCTCAGTATGATGAATGAGGACACAAACAGACCACCTGTGGATGTCAGTCCTCATGCAAGAAGGAAGTACAAACCTGGAAGAACTAAGAATTCCACAGGAATGATCGTGAGTTGAAAGGAATTGTCCACTCCCTTTCTACTTTGTCATCTGATTTGTTTGGATAGTCATTGCGCCTCCGTGGATACATCAGAGCTTCCACTGCGATTTGTGAAAACAAAATCCAACCTACGATGACACTTGAAGACTGGCCTTCAAAGTTGTATCATTCTTCTGTAGATTATCCCTGTCTTGATCGCTGGAATCCTGTCTAGGGTATATTGCTGGAATCCTTCCGTCTAGGGTATATCGCTGGAACCCTTTTGTCTAGGGTATACACAACATACCTCACCTGATGAAGACGGTACTTGATGGGCACGCGCGGTGCTAGAAAAACCACACTTATCCACAGGGTTTGGACACATCATCTTGTCCTAAGATTTGTTAAGTTGATTCTTTGCTGTTACATCGTTGATGGAGTTATTTCGACCGCTGTGTTTTCCAAGGCATGTGTCAAATATAGCCTTTGGCAACTAAATTCTATTCCTGGCCTTCCTAAGCAGAGCTACTTCTACTCACAGGAGGACGGGTAAATGCAGGTGAGTGGTGCCTTAAAACCGGTAGCCTCAGGCAGATGGGGATCATAACCTCGGATACTAACTAATCAAGGTAAAGGAAAACACTGATTTTCAGACCACCGTTGCCTTGGGGCTACATCCATTTCCGGGAAAGGCTTCATGGGTGAATCCTGAGGAAAATTCCAGAGCCAAAGCCTCTAAGGCGGTCTGGTGATGAACTCCATCTCCTCTCTAGCAGCTCCTGCAGCCATGGAGGCTGACAGTTGTGACGTTTCATTGTATCACTGCCAAACAACCTCCCTGGCCGCGAGAGTGAGATTGTCCCCCTTGTAACGACTCTGCCACTGTAAAAACCTTCACGCACAGGTTATTCTGCGCAGTACTTGCAGACCCTACTGAAGTGCTGCGGCGATGGGCGAGTGGTGAAAGGGACAGGTGAAGAAGATCACAGGCAGTCCTGGGCACAAACCTGCATGTAGGCGGCTTCTGGCTAAGTGGCCAAGTGGTCACTCGTCTTTGACTAGGGCTATGAAGACGTTCAGAAGCCCTCGGTCGACTAGGCAGCCCTTTGTAGGAATGCTCCGCCCACTCTCACAAGAAAGAGGGGAGATACGAAAGGTACCCCACATGTTGCTTGCCCTTTACCGTCGGATCAGTTTACCGCGGCTGACGGACTCATCCACTTGCGGTTGAATAGTAAAGAAAGACAAACTGAACATGCCCCGTGTTGGAGCCTGGAACATCCGAACTCTCATTGACAGGGACAACACTACAAGACCAGAACAACGAACTGCCCTTATTGCTAAGGAGTTAGCTCGATACCAGATCGACAACGCCGCTCTGAGCGAGACCAGACTTGCTAGCAAAGGAATGCAGGAAGAAGCTGCATGTGGCCACACTTTCTTTTGGCAAGGAAAGTCTTAGGATGAGAACTGAGAGGGCTTGCTCTCAGGACAAGCCTGATGAAATTTATCGCACTGGGCCCCCATGCTGCAGGAAATATGGATTGCAATGGCCTACTCCTCAGCAAATGCGCCAGATATTTACTGTGAATAACCAACCCCATATTCCACCAGGCACTTGATTGACTACATTATAGTGTGGTAGAGTGACATCCACGATGTACGCTTCACAAGGACTGTGCGTGGTGTGGACTGTTAAACTGACCATAGATGAATCTGAACAGAGACGTTCTAAGATCGTAAGAGCTATTTTCCATGCTGCAAAACCCAAGCATGGCCCGTACTGCTTCGAGGAAAACAATGAAGATATTACTCAGCTTCTGAAGGATGAAAAACAGTGCCTATATGACGTGGCAAAACAATCCAGGCTCATGTCGAAGAAAGTTATAAACATTTGGAAGCCAAGACCCCGTAACGACTGAGAATCATGAAAGATGAGTGGTAGAACATCATGAAAGATGAGTGGTAGAACATCATGAAAGATGAGTGGTAGAACATCATGAAAGATGAGTGGTAGAACATCATGAAAGATGAGTGGTAGAACATCATGAAAGATGAGTGGTAGAACATCGTGAAAGACGAGTGGTAGAACATCATGAAAGATGAGTGGTAGAACACCATGAAAGATGAGTGGTAGAACAGAAATGACACACATAATTCCAAAAGGTTCTTAAGTTCCCTGATTACTATGTATGGACACACTAAGTCAAGACCCATCCCCCTGCAGTCTGCTGATGGATCCACTTTGATCAAGGACCAGGAAGGCCAGAGAAATCATTACAAAAAACGTTTCAGTGCTCTGTTGAACAGACCCTTTAAGGTAATCCCCACAGCTCTTAACCAAATACATCAACAGCCGATTAGAGAAGTTCTAGATTAACCTTTTCCAGTTGATGAACTTACCAGCGCCATACGATTCATGAACCCAGATCGATCAACGGGTATATTTGGCATATCAGCAGAAATCTACAAGTTTCCTGGGCCAGAGGTAACCAAAGTGTTTCATAACATCATTTTGCCCACCTGGGAAAGGTGTCAGAAGACTTCTGAAGTGCACTAATCATACAAAACCAAGGGCAGGATTGCAGACTGCAGAAACTGCTGGGGCATCTCCATAGTATCAATCGCAGGCAAGATATTCGCTCGGACCATCATGAACCAGCTCATCATGCTAGCAGACGACAACTTGCCAGAGGCACAGTGTGGTTTTCTCCCAGGTCGTGGTACAACATATATCATGTTCACAGTCAAACAGGTGCAGGAGATGTGCTTTGAACAAAACCTTGACCTTCTTTCATTCTTCATTGATCTGACCAAAGCATTCGATGCTGTCAACAGAGAGAATCTTTGGCCAGTGTTAGCCTGTTACAGCTATCCACGCCAGTTCGTCCAAATCATCATACTCTGCCGTAATGGTATGATGGGGCAGGTGTCATTAACAGATATCAGTCGCAGCCATTTGAATTTTCAAATTGTGTTGAACAGAGCTGCGTTCTAGCACCAGTCCAGTTCAAGCGTTTCTTCACATGTGTCCTCAGACGGGCGGAGAAACATCTGAAAGACGACCTTTACATACATTACCGCTATGATGGCTCCATTTTCGATCTTTACAGATTGGGAGCAAAAACAAAAACATACTCAGCCTCATCTAAGAACCCCTTTTTGCCGATGGCTGTGCTCCAATGTTGCACACGTCGAACGACCTGCAAAATGTTGCTCACTAAGCTCTCTGAGGCCTCCAAATAGCTCGGTTTCACAATCAGCCTGGTGAAAAATGCACCCAACCACTGCACCACATCCTAAAATCACGATAGTGACACTGAACTGAAAAAACCCCATTGACAACTCCAAATAGTCAAGCAGTGCTAACTCCAATAACGGCTCTTAGGACGAGGAAATAGCAGCCAGAATCAGCAAAGCAAGTCAAGCGCTGGACAACTACAAAGCAAGGTTCTTAATCATCACAATGTCACAGTAAGCACCAAACCAAAAGTGTATGATGCGGTTGTTCTGTCAGGACTTCTATACAGTTTCAAATCATGGACAGTCTACAAAAGCCTACAGACGAAGAAGAGAGTCTACACAAGTTGGAGCGTTTTCACTAACGAGCCCTGTGTTCCATCCTTCGGATCTGGTGGCAAGACAAGGTGACCAACACTGAAGTCCTTGACAAGGCATAGTCCATCTCCATCGGGGCAATGAATCTTATCTCACAGTTCCGCTAGTCTGGACACGTCATAAGAATGGAGGACCACCGGATTCCGAAGAAGCTGATGTTTGGAAAGTTAACCCAGGGTCACCAAAAGAGAGACCGCCAGCGCAAAATGCTACAAAGATAAGCTAAAGACAGTCTCCAATGGTTCAATGTCTGTCTGACTGATCTGGTGGCGACAGCTAAAAGACAGAACACTGCGGCGTGCAATCACCAGAAAAGCGCCAAAGACCTTTGAAAAGGTGCGTTGCCTGAAAGCCCAGGCAACATGAGAGCGTCGCCACCAAGCAGAGACCACTAACATGTCAACAGCAGACCTCAGTGTACTGTCTGCTGTCAACTCTGCAAATCACGACTTGGACTACAGAGCAGCTTCGGTGTCCACTGATGACTGCACATATATGTCTTCCTCGAGACTGAGGGACCACAGTGTTCTAAAGATCCGTTCTCAAGAGTCAACAACAGTGAGCGAGGCGCTCTCAACCTCTGTCCAGCACACAGCCACAGCTAACGAAGGGGTGAGTACTAATACACCTCGACTTGCGCCAGATATTTGCTACGGTGTATACATTACTAGTGTGGTTCTCATTGGCACCATGACACAAGTAACATTTCGTTGGAATGAATACATAAGCAAAGCTACACTGCAGTTAAACTGAATGTAAATTACCAACTAATTTACAATAATATATCACTGAACCACTCTGTCGTTAAGCTGCAATTAAATCACTACTCAGCTGAGACAGAGGTAATTTGAAAAATTAACTTAATCACACAAAAGGCCTACCAACCTATTAATTTTAAATCGAATGACATAACTTAATTTGCGCCTGGTCATGAAATTATTTTATTGACAGCTGAGCTTTCTAAGTCCCAACATATTCACGTAAAAGCGTTATTTTCCTTTCTGTATACGTTCGTCTGTAGCTTTATTATTCATTTAAAGATGTGTCTATGTTGAAAGCCCTCGGTTTGACTGGGTATTAAACTAAAGATCATACTGACGAATGTGTTATTTCTTCAAATCCATAGTTCTCACTGACTACTCTTTGGCCATTTTCCTTATATGGAATGGATTTAACTTAACTTTATCATTTGCTGAACGGTCTATTTATACATCTGAGATGGAAAATGTATAGGATTATAGGATTTATTCGTGCTTTTAAAATGTCTTGGTGTGAGATACAGAACAGGAAACATGACAAAAAGTAGACCAATTTCAAGCTTGTGTACACCTATCCAGACAACCAAGTTTCTTTTGAATATTTTTTAAACAAAAATCATTTTAATGCAAGAGTCACACCACTGTCCATGATGTTATTTTATGTTTTTGTGTAGATCTGTATACTAATAGATTGTCTCAGTGTGGTCAGAAAAGCCACTATGACTAAATGAACAAGAATACTAGGAACCAACATAAATTAATTGAAAATGAATGATAAACACTCACAACCATCCCAGCAACATGGGCAGGGACAGGGCAGCGCAGATGTAGTGCAGGTACCGCCAATGTGGCACCTGCCAGGCCGTCAGACACAACAGTCCGGCACCAGCCTGCCAAGAAGGGATGCTTGCCATGTAAGGTCTCCAGGTCTGACTGACGAACTCGATCATGTACACGTGGTGCAGCACCACATAGGAGCCGATGGCCACTCCCACAAAGAATCTGGGGAGAGGAGGTGGAAGATGGTGGTTCATGGAGAGTCTTTGACTATCAGTCATCCAGCCAACTAAGTGATCATCCATTTAAGAACAGTACAAATTTTCTGATGATTCGTGGGGGCTGGGGTGGGGATGGTGGTGAATTCAACAATTTGAAATACGATCGGTTTTTTGGATTAAAGGCGAGGTGAGGTGATTGTCAACATGCTCAACTGATAAACATAGTAAAATGAAAAGTAAGTTATGAGTTAAAACAAATTCTGGGGTCTGTGTAAGATTACTCGCAGGAGCTGAGATCAGTCACCATGTTCCAGTGCTTCACATCACAAACTGGGACTGGAAAGCTGCAGATTCAAATTCGTGTTCATTGCACCACGGACAGATTCTAATCATTAAATAAACGAAAATGATTTTTCCAACATTCCATATCAGCAAAGCTCCTAAATTTATTCAACCCAAATCAAGTTCCATGCTATCATTGCAAAGCTCCTAAAGTTTATTGCAAAGCTCCCGCATCAATAAGTTATTGCAAAGTTCCCAAAGTTATTGCAAAGCTCCCAAAGTATCTGCAAAGCTCCCAAAGTCACTGCAAAGCTCCCAAAGTTATTGCAAAGCTCCCAAAGTTATTGCAAAGCTCCCAAGTTACTGCAAAGCTCCCAAAGTCATTGCAAAGCTCCCAAAGTTATTGCAAAGCTCCAACATTATTCTAACAAGGAGAGCATTTCATACGGTATATGTTGTCATCAGATCATAGGGGTGTCAAGATAGATTACCAGGTAATTACACAGAACCGCAGCTCGCAGTCATACGCTGCAGAATACAGGTGATATAACCTGTGCAGTCCTTGTTTGACTCCTTTTGTCTGCCCCTGTGAGGACTTCTACCTTTCACGTGTTTCTCGTAAGGTATTCTTCAACCTGGAACGATGACAGAGTGCATGTCCCTGCTAGATTAGGTGACAGCAGGAAATAGTGTCGTCTGCAAATGTGTGACCTGCAGCCTGGCAAAACATGTGGGATTTTCCCATTGGAAGCCGTCTGAAAGACTCGTTTCCTACCAGCAAGTTGTTGTGTTTGATCTGCTGTCTGGATGGACACCACCAGGGACTGGAAGCGTCATCCTTAGGGGGGGGGGGGGGGGGGGGGGGGGGGGGGGGGGGGGGGTTAGTCAACCTGGCTCTCCGGGTGATTTCGAGTCCTGATATGGCCAACATCCCAGGGCTCAGAATGAATCCGGGAGTCTTGATGTGGTCCGCCTGATACAGTGTTTGTCTGTTCAATATAAATTCAACTGCCAGTCGGGATGTTTGTTGGTTTCGTTTGTTGCTTTGTATTATTATACAAAGCCGGAATAGCTCAATTGGTAGAGCGCCGGACTCGTAATCTTGGTGATCCTGGGGTTGCGGGTTCGAACCTCCGTCGGGGCGTTTCGGTACAGGGGGATTTTTCCCTCGGAGTTAACATTGGTTCTGACTCCATTTCCCATACAGTCCTTCGAATGAGACTATAAACCGAGGTTCCGTGTGTGAACGCACGCATAACATCTTGCACACACGTAAAATCCCATCACCAACTTTCGGAAGAGTAGGCCAGTTTGGCCGTTGGTATGGATGACACGTTACACATAGCATGCACCCTGCGTGAGATATGGAAAGAATGAAGGAAGTAAGGAAAATGATGGATCGATATTGAACGATACTGACTGGATAACACGGGAAACGACTGAATGAAGCGCCAGCTGGCAGCTCTTCAGTCGGCACTACCCAGGTAGGCAGCCCGTTGTGTAAACGAGTGTTGATTGTAAAGCGCTTAGAGCTTGGTCTCTAGCCGAGAATAGGCGCTATATAAGTATTCATTATTATTATTATACTATTATATTAATGGCAACATTATCTCACTTCTAACAATTTGTCTCATTATGATCATCACACACCAATGATACTGTTTACATGTCATTTACCCCTTTGTGTGTGAGTGTTTTTCTTTTTCTCTTAAGACATGTTACCCCCTTTTCTCACAGATTATTTCAATTTCTTCCCAACCAGCATTATAATGTTATATTAATGCCAACACATCATTTCACTGACGATAATGATCACCGTCCAACAGTACTTTTCCATTAATACTGTGTGCATGAGTTTCCCGTTCCTTCTCCCTGTGCATACGCATTTGTAAGTAGAGATATATGAGCATTACCTACACACACCCCCCCCCCCTCCGCCCTCTCTTTTTTTTTCTTTCTGCCCCCCCCCCACCTCCCCCCCCCCCCCCCCCCGCCCCCAATGATAGCCTTTCACCCATTGATCGTCCCATTCCTTTACAAGCATTATTATCATTACCAAGATCCCCACATATAATTACTATCATCATAATCACCACCCACCAGCTTTTTTTATCATTTGTATTCCTTATTACTAAGCGCTATCAATCAACCATAATCATTACAATCACTAATATATCTTTAATCAATAATTACAAAACAAACAAACAAACAAACCCTACTGTTTTACAACCATTCACCCCCCCACCCCCACCCCCACTCCCACCCCCTCCTTTTTCTTTCTCCTCTTCGGTGTTTATCCACCACTAACACTACAACTATTATCGTTACATTCTATAAAAAAAAAAAGAAAAAAAGATTAACAGTATTCCTCCTCTTATTATTCATGTTTTCACCATCGCCATTATTATCACTATTATTGCTATTGTTACCATTATTATTATTGTCATCATTATTATTTTAACTCCCATGATCCCCCTTTCAAAGGCCTCGTTTCATCCAACACCTATTTTGCGCCAAATATGAGAAGATAAGTGGTTGCTCGTTTTTTTCCGTTTTCATTGTCCTACATGTTGTTTGTTTTTGCCTGAAGAAGACCCAAGAGGTAGAAATGCATTGTGTTTTGATCTGTAATCTGTCTGTATCGTCTGGCGGAACTAATACCGTTTCTTTCATCGGTAGATGACAAACTCTCCACCCACCTGCAAGTGGCGTACATCTGCCAGGTGGTGGACAGTCCAGCCAGTAGACAGGTCACTGCGTGCAGCAGCATGGTGAGGTAACAGGTCAAGCGGCGACCCACGGTGTCCGAGGACTGACCACTGAAGACGGCGCCCACCAGCACTCCCGCCATCTGCACCGAGTTGATCAGTGCCTTGATGTGCTTTCGCTCACACACCAGGTCCCACTGCAAGCAGACGATGCATGGTTCACGTCAGATGTAGCAATAGTCTCCAGCTTTGTAAGTGTGTGGTACAAGCTGACCATGACATCTACATTCAGCTATTGTTTAGTCATGTGGAAATTGCCTACAGCCAAGAAAATGTCCAAGCACTAGTCTGCATTGTCTTGGAAAGGAAGACAGATCCTCAAACGATGGATTTGGACTAGGTAGTCAACAAGGTACTACAGGATCAAAAGTTTCTCAGAATGAAAGGAGCTGACCTTATATGGTAAACACTAGGCCTCGGAACATGTAGAAGCATGCTCTGGACCTTAAAATTTCATCACTTGAATGTAATGATGCGACGAACAGCCTTGCAGATTGATATCATGAAGGCCTCTTCTGGTCAAAAGATCTCACTGCATGAAAACATGTTGACTCCACTTGGCAGTGCTTTGGCTAAAATGTTATGGGTATACACATAACAAACAATATACATCCACTATGAATGGCTGGTTGCCTCTGAGTGTTCAATGTACCGAACACTGTATTCAGACATGATCCACAGCAAACAGACGGATGTGTATGACCACAGCATGGCGTCGTAATCCATCCACAAATGCTGTATATCCAAGATTCTTCCAAATGCAAGAAAATTCGTAGTGGGCAGTTAGGCAAAGACAAACAGCTGCTTCAGCATCCACGTGCTAACATCAACCTGGGTGCAGGACACTTGTCGTTTTATCCTGTTCGCTTTTTGTTTCATTTCATTTGTTTGTTGTTTTGTTGCTTTAGTGATATAAGTTTTGTATTGAAGTCTATATGACTAGATATGTATTTCCTATTAAATCAAGGACTGTTTAACACACACAGCATTTTTGTCCTAAAAAGACCTCACATAAAGTTTAGAATCTACTACTTGAGAACGTTTGTTACTTGCCATTATCTTCAACACAAATTTGGCTGACTGCACGTGTTCACGAATATAGATACAATATTGGACAGGTAGCCTATCCAGTTTGCAAAAGAATATAAATTCTGACAGTATTTTGTATCACTCAAAAAATGTCCTAAGAAGTCTTTAAGAAATAAGAACTGCCCAGATTTTTATGGATCTGTTGGCAATCACCATATATACAGAATCGGACCTTGACACTAAGTCTCTGTCGTACATTGACCCTACGAGCAGCCCTGAAAAAGATACCCCCAAACCGTTTCAAAATTACTGTCTTGACAGACGGAGGAAGAAATAAGCAGCCCCTAAAACAACACCTGCTGACCAGTTCTATCCCTGCATGCTGGATAAAAACAACATTAACGAAAAACAAAAACAACATTGAGAATACCAAAGACATCAACAACACTGCAAACACATGACGGTAATAGTAAGATTAACAGCAGAGACAACAACAATGACTGTGACGACGATGACAACTACAGAATGAACAATAACAACAGCAACAGAAGTAACAACAAGAACTAAAACAACAGAAACACCAAGAAGAAGAAGAACAACAGTTGTAGCAGTATAAACAAATGTCTGATACAACAACAAAAGTGATAATAAAATCAACAACAACAACAACAACAACAGTGTAGCAGTAACAAGAGGAACGACAAAATCAGCGACAGTGATAACAACAAAAACAGCAAAAACAACACTGACAACAAAAACAACTCCAACCATAACAGCCATACCCACAACAACACCCAACACAGTATAGCAACACCAACAGTAAGATCAGCAACAATGGCAACAACCAAAGAACTCGGTCCCTTACCTCGCTAACAATGGTCACAAACTCGGGATCGTAGTAACGCACGCATCCTTGCGCGCTGGACGTAGATGACGTCATTGCATCATAACTGGCATTTTTGCCATGATAATCGTTGACGCTGCTGTCCACGTCAGAGGAGGAGGAAGAGGGAGAAGGGAGTATGGAGGGTGAACAGGCGTGGAGGGTGGTGTTGGTGAGGGTGACGTTGTCCATGGAGTCCAGAGCGGAAGGGTCCACACACCACCATTTGGGGGTAGCTCCCACTATGGCCGCCTGGACGTGAGGAGGACGGAAGGGAAAGAATAATGAGTGTGTCAAAGAGTGAGTGGCTATAAATGAATAAATGGATGGATGGATGGAATAAATGATCATGGCGAAAAAGAAGGGATTCGAAGAACTGAAGACAAAAACAACAAACAAATACATAAATGAATTTAAAACAAACGATGGGATGAAAAGAGCTGACTAAAACAAATAAATGCATCTCAGCACATATAGATTCTCCATTGCCCCTTAACAATCATCACCATCTGAGCTACACATACACGCACACACACGTGCGCGCGCGCGCGCACGCACGCACGGGCGCACTCACGCGTGCACACACACTGAATCACCGACACATATACATACATACACGTACGCAGACACACGCACGCACACACACACACACACACACACACACACACACACACACACACACACACACACACACACATACACACCACACACACACACACCCCTCACACACACTCACACACTAAATCACACACACACACACACACACACACACACACACACACACACACACACACACACACACACGTGCGCGCGCGAACACGCACGCACAACACACACACACACACACACACACACACACACACACACACACAACACACACACACACACACACACAGAGAGTCACACACACAGAGTCACACACTAAATCACTAACACATATACACACATACAGAGAGAAAGAGAGGGGGGGGGGGGGGGGCAGGCAGACAGACGAAGAGACAGACAGACGGACGAACAGACAGACAGACAGACCTGCAACATGCTCCAAGAGATGACGATCTCCATGGCGAACACAACGGAGATGAACATCACCTGGAAACGTCCAGAGTTCCCCACCTGGGCCAGAATCTCTTCCAGAATCATATTCACGTCCTGCTGGCCCACTGCTGCAGATGTTGTTGACGTTGCTTCAACTGCTGCTGCTGCTGCTGCTTTTGACGACGATGATGATAAAGATGGAGCTGTTGAATGACACATGCATAGCTGGGTATAAGTTGCACGAAATGCCGCATTTCGTGATCATTTCTAAAGAGACACCTAGCATAACCAGTGAGCTGTTTTCTTCTCTTTTGCGCACGTCTTTGACGGCACAGCGAACGTGCAAGGTAAAGTCTGCAGTCCACACCAGTGACCCTGCTGATCCCCACAGTTTTATTTTTAATTTCTCCGTTGGACAAGGACATGTTTGATGCCTCGAGATGTCGAAGGAGGGAAAGGAGAGCAACGTGTGAAATGAGCTTTGTGGGCGAGAAGCACGAAAGCGTTTGTCCGTGGAGATAAACTGGATTTGGTAGAGGTGGAAGAAGACTCGGAAGGGCCTGCTGTGAGCTGAAGATGATAGAGAAGACGGCAAGGCTGCTGTGAGCTGAAGATGATAGAGAAGACTCGGCAAAGGCTGCTGTGTGCCTGAAGATGATAGAGAAGACTCGGCAAAGCTGTTGTGAGCCTGAAGATGATAGAGAAGACTGGGCTTGTGGCGAAGAGAAGGAAGACTGGAAACTGTGTGGTAAGTGAAGAGAAGACTCGGAAAGGCCTGTGTGAGCCTGAAGATGATAGAGAAGACTCGGCAAAGGCCTGTTGTGAGCCTGAAGATGATAGAGAAGACTCGCAAAGGCCTGTTGTGCCTGAAGATGATAGAGAAGACTCGGCAAAGGCCTGTTGTGAGCCTGAGATGATAGAGAAGACTCGGAAAGGCCTGTTGTGAGCTGAAGATGATAGAGAAGACTCGGCAAAGGCCTGTTGTGAGCCTGAAGATGATAGAGAAGACTCGGCAAAGGCCTGTTGTGAGCCTGAAGATGATAGAGAAGACTCGGCAAAGGCCTGTTGTGAGCCTGAAGATGATAGAGAAGACTCGGCAAAGGCCTGTTGTGAGCCTGAAGATGATAGAGAAGACTCGGCAAAGGCCTGTTGTGAGCCTGAAGATGATAGAGAAGACTCGGCAAAGGCCTGCTGTGAGCCTGAAGATGATAGAGAAGACTCGGCAAAGGCCTGTTGTGAGCCTGAAGATGATAGAGAAGACTCGGCAAAGGCCTGTTGTGAGCCTGAAGATGATAGAGAAGACTCGGCAAAGGCCTGTGTGAGCCTGAAGATGATAGAGAAGACTCGGCAAAGGCCTGCTGTGGCCTGAAGATGATAGAGAAGACTCGGCAAAGGCCTGTTGTGAGCCTGAAGATGATAGAGAAGACTCGGCAAAGGCCTGCTGTGAGCCTGAAGATGATAGAGAAGACTCGGCAAAGGCCTGTTGTGAGCCTGAAGATGATAGAGAAGACTCGGCAAAGGCCTGTTGTGAGCCTGAGATGATAGAGAAGACTCGGCAAAGGCCTGTTTTGAGCCTGAAGATGATAGAGAAGACTCGGCAAAGGCCTGCTGTGAGCCTGAAGATGATAGAGAAGACTCGGCAAAGGCCTGTTGTAGCCTGAAGATGATAGAGAAGACTCGGCAAAGGCCTGTGTGAGCCTGAAGATGATAGAGAAGACTCGGCAAAGGCCCTGCTGTTGCCTGAAGATGATAGAGAAGACTCGGCAAAGGCCTGTTGTGAGCCTGAAAGATAGAGAAGACTCGGCAAGGCTGTTGTTAGCCTGAAGATGATAGAGAAGACGGCAAAGCTGCTGTGTGCCTGAAGTTAGAGAAGACTCGCAAAGGCCTGCTGTGTGCCTGAAGATGATAGAGAAGACTCGGCAAAGGCCTGTTGTGAGCCTGAAGATGAAGACTTTCAGGGATGGGTCCAACTGATGGATATTGTCCTCTCCTAGCTCCAGGTGGAAGCGGTTTCCCTTTGGGCTCCTGGATTGGTTTCGTGGAACAAACGTTCCATCTCTGGAACTCTGGGAATCGGCTGTCATTTTGAGCTTTTGCAGCTGCCTTGGAGAGTTTGTTCACGTTTATCACCCACAACACCACCGTGGGTGGGAATTCTCTGCAGTATCACTACTAGAATCAAGACAGACGAAATGCACATTGTCACATTTACATTTTAAAGGTTCAGATTCTAAAATCATTTTTTTCTCCCAGCAAGAACCAACGAAGTACAACACATATATTCTTTGGGAGGGATCGTTGATGTGGATCTGTGTTCCTTCTGTAATGAGATGCATTAGACACATTCGACTATAGTTGTATTGTGTTGTATGTATAACTTCCTTATCACTGCAGATTACTCTGCTTATGACATTCTGACTAGTCTTCCCGAGAAGACCATGTCGTCGTGGTGATGCAGCGCTGCACGCATTTTCTTCTTTTCTAATTTGTTTCTGTCTGCGTATCTGTTTGTAGTCCATTATTGTACGCTAGTAAAATGGATTCTGACAGGGACAGCTCGTTTCTATGGGTTCTCGTACGTGAGATGCGATGAATTCATGCCACATATGGATTCTGATTAAACCATCTAGTCCAAAAGATAAGCACCCAGACAACATACCCATCCCACTCCCGAACCCGGAACTCGGCCACTTTCAAGGAACGTTTGTTACCACATAGCTATCTTTTCGCCGTCTCCTTTGCCTTTTATACAACAGGACAGCGTTAAGTTCACTCAGGGGAGGGAACCACACCTTGAAAGTATACAAATCATTTAGTTACTCCCCTTCAACTGTCCCATTGCTTTATTGTCAAGGAATCGCAGAGCAAAGCAAAGGACTTACATTCAAAGCAAGGTAAGAACTCGCAGGCAAATCGAGGCTGGGACTCACGAGTCGAGAACGAATATCACGCCTCCACGTATCAACACAAGAAATTTTCCCCAAACGATCTAGAACCAGAGGCGCAATGTAATTCTCTTTGAGGGACAGAAAACACGAGATTCAGAGCAATGATCTTGAGGGGATAAAATGCTTAGCAGTACGACGAATGTGTCCAGTCTATAGCTCGTAAACAAGTTCACACACGTGCTTTTCTTAACATTAGATCAATGTATGGCTTAACAGGATCTCACCATTTGTTAGAACAAACAGAACATCAGGTGCTCTTCTCAGTGTCTATATGGATCAGAGGAGCACACCCATCTCCATCCCAACCCCGATCCCATCCGCCAACATATTACCCACT
>CM065741.1:9174740-9192240 GCA_033310375.1 Conus canariensis
TCTCTCTCTCTCTCTCCTCTCTCTCTCTCTCTCTCCTCTCACTCACACACACACACACACACACACACACACACACACACACACACACACACACACACGTTGCACAGATTTAGTTCATTCTTTGTCTGTCTGTCTGTCTGTCTGTCTGTCTTCGTCTCTCTCTCTCTCTCTCTCTCTCTCTCTCTCTCTCTCTCCCCTCTCTCTCTCTCTCTTGGTAAGTTAGCTCGCTCAGATATCAATAATAAACAGCCCGCACTGTTAGTCTACCCCGTGTGAAACCGGCAATTGATCAAAAGCAGGATGAACACAAAGAAGTCGCCCTGATTAACGGCTATTACACAAATCCCGTCCCATACATAACAGGTGCAAATGCACCCATACTGTTATCCACAGTTGCGTGTCTGTCGATTTTTATACAATCATGCTGAGCATTTCTGACTTTTGTTTTGTTATGTTTCATTATGGATCGGTACATGTGCTATCCAAATCTGGTGTGTTTTAAGTCCACTGAGAACATTACATTGGTAAACCACTGCACATACTTTGTTGTTGCACTTTCACATATTCCCAAGCAAGAAGAAACTAACGGAACACCACTTTTAAAAGATTCCAGCTTGTCTACTCCAACTGATCTTTATTCGCACGCTGACTGCGGTTTGTATCCATTTCGAAGTATACCCTCATGTATCCACGAATCTCTCATCGTGCGTGTCTTCCATACTTTATCGTATAACAGGCAGGGCCTCCGACTCCATCATTGCCAACGGTCTTTACTGCCGCTGGCCCGAAGGATTACAACTGTTTTTCCCTATTTTCGTGCTGGGCTATAAGCAACATGACCTAACCTCACCCGATTTTCGCGCTGGGCTATAAGCAACATGACCTAACCTCACCCTATTTTCTGATTATCCTGATGACAAACAGCGAAAATAGGGGAAAATAGTCGTGATTCTGGGAATACAGCTGTTTTCGCTTTACAAGCCAGCACTCCGCGTAACAACGATGATATTTACAAAGAGAGAAAGAAAAGAAATAAAATGAAATGAAGTTTATTCAGATAGACAGTAAACAAGTTGGGTATTTTTTGCCAGGAGCGCAGACACAACCAGCCGTGTCTCCCTGATGAGTCCGACCAAAGACTGTACGCCCTACTCCATAGGGCGAACTATCTTTGGTCCGACCCAGCGGGCGAAAGGCCTCGGAGCAGGCAATACAAATATATCTGCCTTCAAAAGGGATTGCGATGGTTCCCTTATGCAGCTAGTGAAGAGTTTTCATATCTGTAACATGTTTTCTTAATTTCATGTTCCCAGTTTCTCCATCTTCAAATCACCCCCCCCCCCCCCCCTTAAGTCCAAATCTTTGCCAAGTCATTACTATGAAGATAGTTCAGTTGTTGGCCTGCGCTTGTTTTTTCCCCACTATTAGATTGTTCGTCTATGTATTTGTCTGACTTTATTCAAGTTTAAAAGGCTGTGGCAGTCTTGAATAAAAGATACTCTGTGTTAGGTTTTCTTATGGGAGCAAAAAATACCCAACTTGTTTACTGTTTATCGTTTACTGTTCCCTGCCTCATTTCATTTCCGATTTTATTCAGATAGGCCACAGCCCCTTCTGAAGGAGGATTACATTAAAAACAAAAAAACAAAAAAAACATATCATAGTAAGTACAACAACAACAACAATATAGTACACAAATGCATTAACTACAGTCTGCTACACATGTACATGAAATGCAATCTCTGACATAGATATCAACTTCATTACCAGGATAAGTGTTTATATATCATCGACATTTCAAAACATCTAATAACATAGCACAACAGTACGCCTCTTAAAGGCACTGTACAAATATGTGTACAGATTCCTTACAATCTTTTGAGTTTTATTTGACATCAACAGAGTCACGCGAAACTGACGTGGATTCGCATAGTATTTAGATAGAATCTATTCCTGGCGCAAATCACTGAGAGCAAGGCAGCAGTACAGAAACTGTATTTCGTCATCGTTTGATTTTTCACACGGTGGGCATATAGACTGCTGTCAGTAAAAAAAAAAAAAAAAAAAAAAATAAAAAAAAAAAAAAACAACATTGTACCATTGAAGATGCACTGCTATATCTGAAACCCCTAATCTGAATTTTGTCATGTAATTTTTGATATGTCTTTCAATATCAAGTGAAAGATACAATTCGCAATAATTGGATGATTTAAGCCTTCAGTACCATGAAAACCTATTACTTTCCTGAATAAGTCCATGCCAGTTTTGCCATCTGTTATCAATTAGTCTTTGACGAAATACTTGCAAAAAATCTTTCACATTTTCCACACCCTGGTTCAGCCATGCAAATCCAAAGCCATTTACAAATAATATTTTACGAACACCAGACGCTCATGTGGATTTTCCACGTGAATCTAACCAAAATAGCATTTTATAGGCTTTCAAAGGTAACCTGTTATCATTCATCCGAGAAATTTTGAGCTAGTATCTAATACACCGCACACGTGAATTTATGTAAATGGGATAAAGTCCGGTGTCTCCATACACTAATTCATAAAGTGTTTTAATATGGACTCCTAAAAACTTTTTTTTAGGGTATACAGATGAACCTTTTCAATGTGAACAGCGGCAGCATCTAGTCCCCACAGTTCGGCCCCATAGAGAGCAATGGGTTGCACCTGAGTATCGAAAAATGTCGATAATACTTTAAGTGAATTGTTGTTAAGTATGTACATCCGTTGCGTAATAAATAGCAATGCATTTCTTGCCCTGCTTGCGATATATTTACAAGCAGCCACAAAACTAAGTCGGGTAGAAAAATAAATACTAAGATACTTACAGCAATTAACAACAGCCAGTTGCTCCCCATTAAAAGACAATCTCTCTCTTGCTGCAAGGTACCCTCCTTTTCTAAACGCGACAATATTGCTCTTTTTCATATTTACCATTAGTTGGAGTCTACATGCAGCATTATATAAATCATTCATTTGAGTATGAAGGCTAATTGGGGTTTCTGATAACAAAGCGATATCATCTGCAAATAACAAAATAAACAATTCAACTATATCTGGAAACAGTGTTAGTGTTGCACCAAATCTTCCCTTTTCTATTACTTCTTGTGCCATTCGTTAATAAACAAGGAAAACAAAACAGGACTACCTGCATATCCTTGTTTCACACCTTTTGTACAAAATATGACTAGTCTGTCTCTCCACCACATCTAACCTTTAGCTTTTACACAAGCATACATACTTTTAATACATCAATATATCTTACCCTTTATTCCTTTCTTCTGAAGTATTGGCCACAGTAATTTTCTCGAAACTGAATCAAATGTCTTTTCGAAGTCAATGATCGCAACGTACAATCTGCGATTTTATTAAAATTGCTTCTGTATGGTAGCCAATAGTGTGAACATTTGATCGATAATCGAATTGCCGTCCTTAAAGCCCGCTTGCCACTCACCTGTACTATCATTATGTTCGGCCCACTCTTATAATCTACAATTAATTGTAGAACTGTATAACTTACTACCTTTATCACAAAGTGATATACCACTGTAATTGCTTGGATCATTAACTTCGCCTTTCTTTAAAAAAAATGGCAACATGATTGGTTCTGTCCAGTTATCAGGAAATATGCCTTTGTCAAAAAGTGCATTGAAAAATCTGACGACGAAATCAATTATGACATCTCCAGCATTTTTAAATAATTCACCTATTATACCATCAGGGCCTGCAGCTTTGCTGTTCTTGAGTTTTTCATTGCAGAGATAACTTTTATTCTTTAGATTGGTCGGTCGAGGTCACCTGCATCGATATCAGTATCGAAAAAGGTTCCTTCTTGTATTTCTTCTGTCTTATTTTCTTAGTCTTTTTCAAGTTCTTTGAAATGCTGATACCATTCGTTAACAGAAATATTGTTACGCATGTATCTTTTCCTAGCTGATATTTTGCGCATATGCTTCCAAACCACTTGCTGATCTTCCACTGAATAACTAAACTATATAATAAAGAAGAATTACACTCCTTTTTTTTTCTTCCTCTTTAAAAGGTTTTTATACTCCCTTCGTGCTTCATAATAGACGTCTATGTTTTTATTGTTTAATGTCTTTCTAGATATTCTTTAAAGCTGCTTCACGTCTCTTTTGGTCTTATAACATTTATGGTCAAACCAGTCTTCATTCTTTTCTTTGTCGGTTGCTCTCATTTGCTTCCTCACGCATTGTGCCTGTTCTTTTACGCAAGCATTAAATATATTTAAAGCGGCGTTAGCATCGTCATCGATTATGCTAATAGCTTCTTCCTACATTAATACTGCATTTGACTGTTTATCAAATCATGGAAAGTATTAACATATTCATCCTGCCATGTATACTTATCAATAAGTTGTGTGTTCTTCTTGTTGCCTTTTCCATTTCTTATATCAGTGAGTAAGTTTATATTACACACTAGAGGTAGATGATCAGATTCAATACGTTCAGTCACACAGAGACTGCACAATTGATTAACAAGGGTAAACATGTCAAAGGAAGGTATGAAACAATCACACAATTGATTAATTACAAGGGTAAACATGTGAAATGAAGTTATAAGATAATCATTCACACTGTTTCCTATCTCTGAAATGTATGTGAAACGACCTTGACGATCGCCGTCACACACTTCATTCAGAATGAACAGATATAATGTTGAACACATATTAAACAATAGTTTGCCGTACCTATTTAATGTCTTGTCTTCATGACATCTGTCAACAAAGGCACCGTTGTGTAAACTGAAAGGACATTCTGTTGGAATTGCTTGACAAATGTTAGAAATTCTGCGATTCAAATCTCCAGCCAGAAATATATACATATCAGGCATACCGAGCAAAACATCAGATAGGCAGTATTCCAAATCACTAATACCGTTTTCAATATCATAGAAAGCATAGTCAGGTGAGTTTTGCGGAGGTACATATGTAAAGCACATTCTTAGAAAAACCAAAAAGATTTTCAGAAACAATGAACATAGTGGCACTATTCAAGTTGACAACTCCTGTTCGAAGGTAAAAATTCCAATTTCATAAGAAACATGACCCCCCCCCCCCCCCCCCCCCTCTCCAGACCGTCCTCCATGTTTCGTAAATTTAACAGCAGGTTTACAGAAAACTGTAACTCTTTAGTACATTTGAATGTAAATTTTCAACAAACGTTTCTACCAAACAAACAAAAATCAAAACACGTTATGTATGAAACATGTGTTTTATCAGGTAACTTAGAAATCAAGCCATTCACATTCCAAAGCAATGTATGAAACATGTGTTTTATCAGGTAACTTAGAAATCAAGCCATTCACATTCCAAAGCAAAAATGATACATGTTTTCAGTTCATATGTGTTAAATTCATATCACAGTGGTTTTCTGTAAAGTTATATTGATCAGATAAGCTGATTTTTAACCATTCTTTCATTATGCACACAAGCTTTAGAAGACGAACATGCATCGAATACGAAAGAAGACACATTTTTATCTACTATTTCATTATGTACATGTACAAAATACGATGTGTCGTCAGGTGCACGTTTATCGACCACCGTAAAGACATTTGAACGCGCTCGATTTTAGGACACATTGCACGGGCAAGTTCTGTCGTAAACTTTAAAGTTAACAAGAAACGCTGACACAACTGTGTCACCTGTCCCAGCCCGAGCCCTACGTGCTGTGCCATCTTTACCTTCCACTTCTAAACGGTGCCACACTTTGTTCTTTACCCTCTCCGTTTGGCTTTCGGTATACATTTGATGAATTGAATTGTTTTGATATTAAATGAACAGGTCGCCATACCTCTAGATTGACATTTTCAGGTTGTCATCATGGTCTAAGTAGTATTTGTTTGTGCGTCAGTTGTCGGATCAAAAAACACCTAAGGTGGGATTTTTTTTCCCTAAGGCCGAAATCCACCTCTTCATTTTTGGTGCTTCACACTGTCCTCTTCATCTGCAAACAAAAAAATAGATAAAAAAGCGGAAAAAAAAACAATTTCCACAACTAGCTCTCCCCCCCCCCCCCCCCTTTTTTTTTTTTTTTTTTTCTTCTCCTGACTCACGCTCACCGTCCAATGTCTGTATGTTTTCCAACGGATGGACATTCGCTTGATGAAGTCAGTGTGTTGTCGTTTGATATAGGGAGTCTGGGTTTATTCATGTTCTGGTGTGTGGTGCACTGACTCACTCAAACTCATATCAATTAAGACATGTATAACCTGACGACAAAAAGACATGCATCCTAACATTTGCCATCCCACCTTCCCCACCCACCCGATCACCACAGTCTCACCTTGTCCCTCTCACTCTCTCACCCTCCCCTCTTTATCCCCGTCACTTCCTTGTGTATAACGTACACAGATTTCCCAGCGTTACCGCCCATCCATCAAAGTAATGTACACAATCCATAAATTCTGCAAAGGAGACCATCTCTACATTAAAAAAAAAATCAAACAAACGAATGAACGAACGAAAGAACAAGTAAAAGAAAGAATAAACAAAAAAGCGAATAGATGAATGCGAGTGTGTGTGTGTGTGTGTGTGTGTGTGTGTGTGTGTGTGTGTGTGTGTGTGTGTGTGTGTGTGTGTGTGTTGCAGGCTAGTATGCGTGCATCTGAGTGAGCATGAAGCTGTTGAAATGTGATATACTCATATATTGCAAATTATTGTCCCCTCTTTCCCATGAAAAATATACATTTAAGGTGAACAAGTTATTCAGAAATGATTGGTCAGATATTCTGTGAGCAGCTGCGGAAAATAGAGTTTTTTCCTAATATTCGTTCGTTGGTTAAAAGTGACTACGTCGACAGAATGACCAACACTCTGACAGCCTAGTGACGGACTGTGACCCCATGAAAGTACCTGACAGAATGACTGCGGTCGACTGGCAGTGACGTCATGACATATTGTTTGACACATGATGACGGTTTGGCTATGTGTACGGCGTACAATACTGGTGTGTGAACGAATGTAGATATTATTTTGGACATTTGTTTTCGAATATTTATATTTGACCATATACAGTTTGGAGCTAATGGTAGATGAAATGTCACTCCTTATTACGCACATCTCTCTCTCTCTCTCTCTCTCTCTCTCTCTCTCTCTCTCTCTCTCTCTCTCTCTCTCTCTCTCCATTGCTATCTGCCTGTCTGTCTGTCTGTCTGTCCGTTTATCTGTCTGTCTGCCCCCCCCCCTCTCTCTCTCTCTCTCTCTCTCTCTCTCTCTCTCTCTCTCTTTGTAGGTGTATATATGTGTGTGCGCGTCTGTCTGCGCACTCGTGTTTCTGTAAATTCTCAGTCTGTCTGTCTGTCTGTCTATCAGTGTCGGTCTATCTGTTGTCTGTCTGTCTGTCTGTCTCTGTCTCTCTGTCTCTGTCTCTCTCTCTCTCTCTCTCTCTCTCTCTCTCTCTCTCTCTCTCTCTCGCTCTCTCATTTGTTTATAGAATCTCATTTAACAGGAAACGAAGTTGAGATATGAATACAGAATGGTTAGGTAACATTTTTTTTCAATGAGGGTACAAATCGAAATCGAGGGGAAGTAATTTCAATTTCGAGGAATTTTGTAGGGGAAGTCAGACTATTAATTTCTAAAGAAATAATGCTTGTCATCTCTGTTGTACATGCAAATCATAATATTGTGACAGCAAATGTATATGCACCCAATGATCATAATATTGTGATAGCAAATACATATGCAGCCAATGATCATAATATTGTGATAGCAAATGTATATGCACACAATGATCATAATATTGTGATAGCAAATGTATATGCAGCCAATGATCATAATATTGTGATAGCAAATGTATATGCAGCCAATGATCATAATATCGTGATAGCATATATATATATATATATATATATATATATATATATATATGCACCCAATGATTCAAAAGAAAAAAAATCTTTCTTAGGGTAAGAATGAAACTTTGGTAGAATTTTCTGATGGTGATCTCATAGTACTTGGCGATCTTAACCGTGTTCTGAATACCGATCTTGATATAATATCTGGTCTTCCACATAACAAAACGGGGGTTGATGTTCTCAACGAGTCAGTCGAATCGTTAGCTTTAACAGATGTTTGGAGAGCCTACCATCCTAAAAACAAGGAATACACATGGTGTCGATTTAATCTATTTATAGCACGTCGGTTGGATTATTGCTTAATTTCTGAAAATATTTTAGGTGCATGTGTATCATGTGAACACTTACTTCTTCCATTGACTTCCGGGAATAGGCCGGAGGACGTCCGGGAAAGACCGGAGGACACTGGGAAAGACCAGAACCAAGGGCTCTGTGGGCTGGCTCCCCACTTTGCCTTAAACATGTGGCTACTAAAAATAAAAGGAAAAGATGCTCCCAGGATTCACCGAAAGGGGGAGAGAATGATGAATCCATCGGTGCTCAACCAATCATGACTGCAAATCCCAAACGGACTATGAACATGGACCAAATGGAATATCCATGTGTCTGTGGAAAGCGTTTCGCTACCACCCGTGGCATGAAGATCCACAGAACAAAGATGGGATGTGTGAAGACTCATCTGAATGAGCAGCAGCGCACTGCATCAGCAGATAAGACGTCGGAAGACCAAGGCCAGGATTTAAACCACAGTGCCAAGGACATCCACGCTGTTGGTTCGGATGAGGAATTTGCACAGGCCCTCGATGCCAGGCGCCTGAAACTCAACCTGCCACGAGCAAACGAAACTGAAGATTGGGAGAAACTGGATGCAAAAATCGTCCAAAGACTCGATGCACTGATAGGGAAAAGCACCCTGGAACACAAACTAGCCACATATGGGGACATTGTGTATGTCACATGTAGAGACGCCTATGGAGCAAAACTACCCAAAGAGAAAACACCTCCAAAGAAATCCAGACGCCAAGAAAAGATGGACAAGATCAGGGTCCAAAAGAAAAACCTCAAGATGCAAATGAAGACCGCACTGCCAGCTGAAAAACAAGGCTTGGAAAAACTGTGGAAAGACCTGAAAGAAAAACACAGTGCCCTCAGCAAAGCGGAATCTGCGAGGAAGAGGAAGAGCAAAAAGAAGAAGACACAAGAGCGCTTCTTCAGAGACCCCTTCCAGTTTGCCAGAACACTGTTTGAGCAGCCAAACTCTGGGACCCTAAGTGTGGACAAAGGAGTTCTTGAGCAGCATCTGAGGAAAACATACTCTGACCCACAGAGCAAAGCACCACTCGACATTCAAGGTCTGGTGTGGCCAACCAACCCTGAGGAACAGTTCAATGGCAAGCCTCCAACGTTGGCGGAAATCAAGAAGGTGGTCGACAAAGCCAGAGCCAAATCATCACCAGGGCCAAACGGAATACCTTACCAGCTTTACAAGAAATGTCCCAAGGTGCTGGAGTGGCTCCACAGGCTGCTGCGATCGGCTTGGAGAAACCAGAAGATCAGCGGCCAGTGGATGACGGCAGATGGTGTGTACATCCCCAAAGAGCAAAACTCAAGTGACATTAGCCAGTTCAGGCCAATATCACTACTGAACGTCGAAGGGAAAATCTTCTTCTCTGTCATGGCAGCAAGGCTGACCAAGTACCTGATGGAAAACAAGTACTTGGATGTGTCAGTCCAGAAAGGTGGCATCCCAGGCGTGGCGGGCTGTGTAGAACACGCCACAATGATCTGGGACGCAATCCAAAAAGCAAAAAACAGAAAAGAGAGACCTGGACGTAGTGTGGCTTGATCTGGCAAATGCATATGGATCTGTGCCCCATGAGATGATACAGTTGGCTCTTGAGATGTACCATGTGCCAAAGAACATCCGCGACATGCTCAAGAAGTACTTCAATGGCTTCTCAATGCGGTTCTCTACCAAGGAGTACACAACAGACTGGATCAACTTGAAAGTGGGTATTGCAATGGGCTGTGCAATTTCCCCAATACTGTTCGTGCTGGCAATGGAACTCATCTTGAAAGCAGAACAAACAACGCGAGACAAACAGACCTTGGCGATGGATACAAGATGCCTCCTCTCAAGGCCTTCATGGATGACACTACAGTGATTTCATCCAGAGAAGACGAGACACGTCATGTGCTGGAGAGGCTGGACGACATAGTTGCCTCATCCAGAATGAAGTTCAAGCCAAAGAAATCACGGAGTCTCTCACTGAGGAAAGGAAAAGTGGCCGGATCTGTGGTCTTCAGTGTTGCCAACCAGGCCATTCCAACAGTCACAGAAGAACCAGTCAAGAGCCTTGGAAGATGGTATGATGATACGCTGAAAGACACACAAAGAGCAAAAGAAACCAAGCAGATGGCGGAGGAAGGCTTGGAGACCATTGACCAGTGTGGGCTCCCTGGCAAATACAAGGTCTGGTGTCTGCAGTTCATGCTGATACCAAAGCTGCTATGGCCTCTGATGATATACGACATCTGCACCAGCATAGTGGAGGCAATGGAAGCCAAAATCAACAAGTTGACAAGGAAATGGCTTGGTGTCCCACCCTGTCTGACTGACATAGCGCTGTACTGTCGCCAAGCAAAGCTGAAACTACCCCTGAAATCCATCCTGGAGGAATACAAAGCAGGGAAGATCAGACTTCAAAGCATGCTGGAGGACTCAGGAGACAAGGTGGTAGAAGCAATTAAGCCCCAGCTGAAGACAGGCAGAAAATGGAAAGTTCAAGAGGCGATGGATTCTGCAAAAGAAAGTCTCAAGATCAGAGAAATAACAGGACACACACAGACCAACAGACAGGGACTGGGGGTGCCCAAAACTGAATGGTGGTCAAAGGCCAAAGGAAAAGCCAAAAGAGACATGATGATTCAGGAGATGAGAAAAGAAGAAGACCAAAAAAGACTCCAAAAAGCAGTCCAGCAGAGCCAGCAAGGGCAATGGACAACGTGGGAGAATGCACTCCAAAGAAGTCTCACTTGGAATGACATTTGGCACATGGCCCCTCTCAGGATCAGCTTCATTCTCAGATCTGCATATGACCTTCTGCCCTCAAATGCAAACCTGGTGAAGTGGGGGAAAACAGACGATCCTGCATGCCCCCTCTGCCATGAAAAACAAACAGTGGAGCATGTCCTAAGCTCATGTAAAGTAGCCCTGGCTCAAGGAAGGTACACATGGAGGCACAACCAAGTGCTCAAAGAAATTGTACAAGTAGTCTGGGCTAGTACCAACACCACAAAAGGGAAAATCAGGACTCCAAAAGCACCCGCAACATTCTTCACGGCAGGAGGCAGCAAATCATGGCCAAGAACAACAGTGCCACTCGAAACATGCAGGCAGAGTCTGCTGGACGGGGC
The DNA here is from genome assembly GCA_033310375.1 of Conus canariensis. Lineage (NCBI taxonomy): Eukaryota > Metazoa > Mollusca > Gastropoda > Neogastropoda > Conidae > Conus > Conus canariensis. The sequence continues at coordinate 9,186,050 of CM065741.1, forward strand.
AGATGACTGGGAGTGCACTGCAGACCTCCCAGAATGGAAGAGTCACCCAGAGATCATCAGCAAGAGTGGCATGAGACCAGACATAGTAGTCCACTCTAAGTCAACCAAGCAGCTGATCATGATCGAGCTCACGGTGCCATATGAGAACAGAATGGAGGCAGCTCAAATCTACAAGACTGAAAAGTATGCTGATCTGGCAAACAGCCTGAGGAGAGAAGGCTATCAGGTCAAAGTCCTCACTGCAGAAATTGGAGCTAGGGGGTTTGTAGGAACGTCTGCATACAGCCTCATGAAACAGCTCTCAGTTGCAGGGAAGGAAAAAACCAGAGCCCTGAAAGCAATGGCAGAAGCGGCAGAGAGGTGTTCAAGCTGGATCTGGTCAAGGAGGAACAAAAGTGAACTTCATAAGGCTTAATTTCCCTACAAATATCAGGTGTCCCTGTGGCTCAGTGGTTAAAGCGCGAGTCATTAAGTGGAAAATGAGCATGTCCAGAGGGTCATGGGTTCGAATCCCAGCCATGGCTCGTCCCAAGATGGGAAAAAAAAGGGGCAGCAGAGGGACATCCGGAGTCATGAACCGGGTGTGGCCCAACCCCCCTAGAGTGTCAGGAGATAAGGGCCGAAACACTTGCTTGAAGGGGGCTTCTCTTCTGAGGACTCTCTGCTGCCACGCTCTCCACGAGTTTCTTTCTACTTCCCGATCCAGATCACGAAGCAGTCGTGCTAGAAATTAATGAAGCAAACTTCTATCGTGGCCCAGGTAACTGGCGATTCAATAACAGTTACCTAGATAATAAAGACTTTGTAAGGACAATGAACAGTATGTTAGATCCTTCCTAGTGGAGTATACAGATTTGAATAGTATAGAAAAATGGGAATTCTGTAAAGTCGAAATAAGAAATTTTTGCATTGAATTTGGCAAGATGTTATCATTCAGAAAGAAAAACAAAATACTCCAACTCCAGTGTCACCTTCAACACATAAATACAACGTCAGTAAACGACCCCCAATATGAACATCTGCAGACAAGCCTACTATCGCTGAAACAAAAGCTAGAACAAGCAGAGATCGAAAAACCTAAAGGTGCACAAGTAAGAGCTCGAATGAAATGGATTGAAGAGGGTGAAAATTACACTAGATACTTTTTAAATTTAGATAAAGCTCGAGGTAAGGGAAATGCAATTAACAGGCTTGTTAGTGAGACGGGAAACATCATTACTAACCAAAGAGAAATACTACAGGAACAAGTTTTGTTTTGCAAAAGATTATATAACAAAAAAGCTAGCGCTACAAATATAAAAGAAGCAACAAACACCTTCTTATTAAATGAAAATCTCACAACATTAGAGGAGCAAGAGGCATCTTTATTTGAAGGAAAGGTCACTGTAAATGAAACAACTGATGCGCTCCAAATAATGGAGAATGGATCAGCTCCAGGCAGTGACGGAAGCACGCCGGAATTTTATATAAGAAAATTCTGGAACAAAACAGGGAGTACTGTAATTGATTCATTTAACGATTCCTTTAATACTGGTGAAATGTCATTCACACAAAAACAAGGCATCATTACATTACTTCACAAGGGGAAAGACTTAGATAGACATAAACTGAACAACTGGAGACCTATCACTTTAACGAATACAGACTATAAAATCTTAGCAAAAAGCTTAGCACGAAGATTAGGTAAGGTAACAGAAAAACTGGTTCATGAGGATCAAGTGGGTTAAATTAAAGGCAGAAATTTAGCAACAATTAGAAGAACAATAGATGATGTAATACATTATTTGAATAAAACCGGTAAAGAAGGTTTTCTGATAGCACTAGATTTCTCTAAGGCTTTTGATACAATATCTAAAGAGTTCATTTTACATACTTTTGACCTTTTCGGATTTGGACATGACTTTCAGAAATGGGTACCAGTGCTAACAAATAGTTGTCAAAGTTGTATCAACCACGGTGGTTGGATGTCTGAACCCTTTGATATTAGTTGTGGAATCAGCCAAGGATGTCCGTTCTCTCCCTGGCCTTCATTTTAGCGGTAGAGATCTTGGTTATAAAGATTAGAAACAGCCCTATATTAGGTACTGAAGTGCCAAAAAATAATTGTGACATCAGCATAAAAATAAAACATTTTGCAGATGACACTACATTATTTCTGAAAAATAATGAAGATGTGACACTGGCTCTAAACCTATTAAACTTTTTGGAAGCGTTCTTCGGGCTTAAACTAAACCAGCATAAAATGAAAGCTTTAAAGTTGGGTAGGGGCGCAGAAGATTATAATGTGCCTTTACCATTAGTCGGAAAATTAAAATTGCAAGTGTACAGAACTTGTTTATGATGAACTGCAGATCAAAACAACTTCCACAATTATATAAGATACAAAATGCTTTTTGGCAAGAAGGTATGATCACTTATCTAGACAATAAATCAGAAATAAAAATGGAAGACGTAAATACAAATAATTTTCATAATCCAATGCGGTTCCACAACACGTTAATCAAATACAAGGGTAAAATCTTGTTTTTCCACTCTTGGTCAGATAAGGAGATTGCGTTCCTGAGAGACATAGTTCACAGAACTGAAAAGAGAATCCTCTGTTTAGACGAACTCTCTTTAGTATTGAACGAGAACAATCCAAACATTGTTTTTTAATATAATGCCCTATATATGCAGTCCCAAGAACTTGGTTGCAATTGATACAAGAAGGCAAGCTATGTCGTGAAATACTGACTCAGTTTGTTGTAGTGCTAACGCGTTCAATACAAAACCAAAGAAATAAAGAAACTACTGTTCATTTTAAATAGTGAATCAGTTTCAGAGCCTCGTGCATGCAAGATTTGGCAAAGAAAAGTTAACATTGATTTCAATACAGACTCTTGGATATTGCCAAGAAGTGTTTCGAAAGAAGTGCGTCTTCACGAACTACAATGTAAAACTAATCGTAACTTTTACTCCCACAAACATTATTCTCAAAAAATGAAATTAACGAATACAAATAAATGTGACATTGTACTGATAAAATTGATTTCATGGAACATTCCTTTTTCACCTGTCCAATGGCGAACCAGTTTTGGATAGATACAGAAGCTTTTTTTACTGCATAAATTGGAAAGCATGTAAAATGTCAGTTAGGGGTGTCCGATCTGGAGTGTTCTTATATCCCTTGCCAGTTCTAATGTATCAGTTAACAGACCATGTACAAGGCCCTCACATTCCTGCCTGGTTTCCAGTTCTTTCCTGGGAATGTCATGAAATATCACATTGTTTCGCTTAGAACGACATTCTAAATCATCAGTCTTTTGCTCAAGTTTCAATAGTTGCTCATTCAGTCTGCCATTCGGTGTCGTCAGGTTTTCATAATTACATCTGAGATCAACGACATCTTTTTTTTTTCAGAGACAAAACGTCATCATTCAGTCCAGCATATATCTCTTTCATGTCCCTCACGTCAGCCTTCGTCTCATCAAACTTACAACTGAGGTCCTGCGTGGAAGACAGCACATCACGGAAACTGTGTGTGCTCCGAACTTGAGAGTTGGTAAACTGTGTGTGCTCCAAACTTAAGAGTTGGTAAACTGTGTGTGCTCCGAACTTGAGAGTTGGTAAACTGTGTGTGCTCCAAACTTAAGAGTTGGTAAACTGTGTGTGCTCCGAACTTAAGAGTTGGTAAACTGTGTGTGCTCCGAACTTGAGAGTTGGTAAACTGTGTGTGCTCCGAACTTAAGAGTTGGTAAACTGTGTGTGCTCCGAACTTGAGAGTTGGTAAACTGTGTGTGCTCCAAACTTAAGAGTTGGTAAACTGTGTGTGCTCCGAACTTAAGAGTTGGTAAACGGTGTGTGCTCCAAACTTAAGAGTTGGTAAACCGTGTGTGCTCCAAACTTAAGAGTTGGTAAACTGTGTGTGCTCCGAACTTGAGAGTTGGTAAACTGTGTGTGCTCCAAACTTAAGAGTTGGTAAACTGTGTGTGCTCCGAACTTAAGAGTTGGTAAACGGTGTGTGCTCCAAACTTAAGAGTTGGTAAACTGTGTGTGCTTCAAACTTAAGAGTTGGTAAACGGTGTGTGCTCCAAACTTAAGAGTTGGCAAACGGTGTGTGCTCCAAACTTAAAGTTGGTAAATTGTGTGTGCTTCAAACTTAAGAGTTGGCAAACTGTGTGTGCTCCAAACTTAAGAGTTGGCAAACGGTGTGTGCTCCAAACTTAAGCGTTGGTAAACTGTGTGTGCTCCAAACTTAAGAGTTGGTAAACTGTGTGTGCTCCAAACTTAAGAGTTGGTAAATTGTGTGCTCCAAACTTAAGAGTTGGTAAACCGTGTATGCTCCAAACTTAAGAGTTGGTAAACGGTGTGTGCTCCAAACTTAAGAGTTGGTAAACGGTGTGTGCTCCAAACTTAAGAGTTGGTAAACTGTGTGTGCTCCAAACTTAAGAGTTGGTAAACGGTGTGTGCTCCAAACTTAAGAGTTGGTAAACTGTGTGTACTCCAAACTTAAGAGTTGGTAAACTGTGTGTGCTCCGACCTTAAGAGTTGGTAAACTGTGTGTGCTTCAAACGTGAGAGTTGGTAAACTGTGTGCTCCAAACTTTTGAGCTTGTACTTTTAAACTGTGTACTTCAAACTTGAGAATTTGTAAACTGTGTGTGCTTCAAACTTGAGAGTTTTTGTTAACTGTGCGTGCTGCAAACTTGAAAGTTTTTAAACTGTGTGTGCTTCAAACTTGAGAGTGTGTAAGCTGTGTGTGTTTCAAACCTGAAAATTGTTAAACTATTTGTGCTTAAAACTGAGAGTTTGTAAACTTCGTGCGCTTCAAACTTGAGAGTTTGTAAATTGCGTCTGCTTCAAACCTGAGAGTTTGGAAACTGCGTGTGCTTCGAACTTGAAAATTGTTAAACTGTGTGAGCTTCAAACTAGCGATTTTTTTAAACTGTGTGCTTCCAACTTGAGAGTTTGTAAACTGCATGTGCTTCAAACTTGAGAGTTTATAAACTGCATGTGCTTCAAACTTGAGAGTTTGTAAACTGTGTGTGCTTCAAACTTGAGAGGTTTTTTTTTTTTACACTATCAGCTGTGAAATGGGGCGGACAGACAACCAACCCGTGAACAGATGACAGACACAGAATCAGTCAATTCAACAGGAAGTGGAGTATACCTTCAATTTACGCAGTTAGCCAAGGACGAAAACACTGATCCTCTCTTCATGACATCTTTGGCTGAACCGTTCAGAATTTTTTCGGGGTTTGACGTCGTTTATCACGCATTCCATGCATCGGGGGTACATAAGGAACATCGTTCAACGTTGTGGATGAGGTCGTTGTCCACCCTCCCACTCAATCAGAGAGAGAGAGAGAGAGAGAGAGAGAGAGAGAGAGAAGAGAGAGAGAGAGAGAGAGATGCGTGGGGGTAGTGGAAAATAGAATGGGGAGGGGGGAAGTGGAGGGGGCACAGACAGACAGCATTGTTCCAGCAAGCTAACCTGGCAGACGGACTTTAGTAGCTCCTCTTCAACATCAAGGAACATAAGTACCATTGGACGATGGAGGACAATGATGGGTAAACGTAACAGCGAGAAGATTCCGTTTCATTCTAAGATCTTAAAGATAACTTCTGTCTTTTTTTTTTTGTAATGATATAATAATAAATAAGAATAATGTAATACTTATATAGCGCATTTCTGTTACACACTCAATGCGCTTACATCCACCATTTGCACTTATTCATCACACTCGTTACAACGGGCTGCTACCTGGGTATGCGACTGAAGAGCTGCCAGCTGCGCTTCATTCAGTCTTTCCGTGTCATCCAGTCAATATCGTCACTCAGTTCTTACTTCTTCATTCTTTTTTTTCCATTCTTACGCAGGGTGCATGCTTGTGTAACGTGTCATCCATACCAACGGCCAAACTGGCCTACTCTTCCGAAAGTTGTGATGGGATTTTACGTGTGTGCAAGATATTATGCGTGCGTTCACACACGGAACCTCGGTTTTAGTCTCATTCGAGGACTGTGGAAATCAGAACTAATGTTAACTCGAGGAAATCCCTTAAACGCCCCGCAGAGATTCGAACCCAACCCGTGATCACCAAGATTACGAGTCAGGCGCTTACCAACTGAGCTATCGCTCAATGCATGATGACATGCATTGTATACAGAGTGTTGTACCATGATCTCCCTCACTGTCTCTGTCTGTCTGTT
>CM065741.1:9199740-9202240 GCA_033310375.1 Conus canariensis
TGCAATGTAATCGGACCGATAAGCAATGAAAAAAATTCAGCATTAAAAGAAAAAAAAAAGGCTTCATGTTTATTAATCATGTCACCAGTTGTCACATTTACCTGCTAGTGGGTTCCTCTAGTCACTTATCGCCTCATCGGCCTTTTTCTGGTACATCAGGAAATGGCTTTGTTTCACTGCTTTTCTTTCCTTTGGGAAGTATACAAGGGACATCAACGATACAAACATTTTCTTTTTTTTTCTTTTTTGCTTTTAGGAGTTACTTCCCGTTAAACTCTCGTAATCATTTGACATTGTATGGTCAGTACGTAGGAGGTAGCGTGGCCGAGCGGTCTAAGGCGCTGGTTTTAGGCACCAGTCTCTTCGGAGGCGTGGGTTCGAATCCCACCGCTGCCATTTTTTTTTTTTCCTTTTTTTTTTCATCTTCTCCTTTTTCTAAACAAACAAGCAAAATAAAACTGAGGGTGGCACACACGGATTTCAATCAACCTTGGGAACTTTTGAGTGGACTGGATTCACTAGCAGGACCGAATCAGTCACATGAGATAAGCGGAGCGGGGAGGGTGTGTGAGTGGGGGATAAATGGGGTGTGGCCTCCCTTAGTTGGGTTATAGAGGACTAGGGGCAAAAAACGCCATTTTTCCGAACATAACGTGGAGGGGAGAGGGGGGGGGGGATGGGAGGGGGATGGAAGGGGAGAGAGGGGGGAGGGGGTTGGAGAAGATGGGTGGTGGATAGGGAGGAGGTAGCGTGAGATATCCAGAAACCCCAGAACCATCTCCACCCTGTTTGCCCTCCTTCCACATTCAAAACGTGGAAAGACAAAAGAAGCTGGCTGATGCGCAATGAATACATACAGCGCCCAATACTAATTAATCATGCCACCAGCTGTCACATTTACCTGCTAGTGGGTTCCTCTAGTCACTTATCGCCTCATCGGCCTTTTTCTGTTACATCAGGAAATGGCTTTGTTTCACTGCTTTTCTTTCCTTTGGAAAGTATACAATGGACATCAACCATACAAGTATTTTCTTTTTTTTCTTTTTTACTTTTAGGAGTTATTTCCCGTTAAAATCTCGTAATCATTTGACATTGTGTTGTCAGTACGTAGGAGGTAGCGTGGCCGAGCGGTCTAAGGCGCTGGTTTTAGGCACCAGTCTCTTCGGAGGCGTGGGTTCGAATCCCACCGCTGCCATTTTTTTTTTTTTTCGAAACAAACAAGCAAAATAAAATTTAGATGTAGCACGGACAGATTTCAATTAGCCCTGTGAACTTTTGATTGGGTTCAGTTTACCGATAGGGCCCGAATCAGTTACACAAGATAGGGAGGGGGGGGGGGGGAGCAGGCTAAAATGCCATCACCCCCACCACCACCACCACCACCACCAACATGAGACTGGGGGATAGGCGATCCAGAAACCCCAGAACTACCCCCTCCCTGTTTCCTCTCCTTCCTTATCCGAAATATGGAATGGCAAAATAGCCTAACTGAAAAACGATAGATAAGTACAGCATACAAAGAGCGCTTCCCACTATCTGATTACACCTCCAGTTGTCACATTCACTTGCTGGCGTGTTTCCTGATGCATTTTTATTCCCACTCTGAAACCTCGTATATTTCCACATTAAAAGAAATTCTTTCTACATTTTTTCCTCTTCCCCCACCCGTTGTTGTTTTATTCGGAGTCTATCTTCACATAGCAGAGCGCGTGGCAGCCTGTGTGCACGTGCGGGCAGGGCGTCGGGAGTGGTTTACATGTTCGTCAACTGGCCATTAAGCCCTGTCACAACCATGTCCACCAACCAACTTCCAGTTTGGATATGGACTGATATAATCCTCTCTCTCTCTCTCTCTCTCTCTCTCTCTCTCTCTCTCTCTCTCTCTCTCTCTCTCTCTCTCTTTTATTTTTCCTTTTCCTTTTTTTTTTTTCGTTTTCATTTTCTTTTTGTTTTCGTTTGGGGGTGGTTTTATTTCTTTACTCTTAAGGTTTAATGCGAATATAAGAAGTTGTATCATTAGGAATATAAGCAGTAACATATTTTTTAATTACATATGACAGTTAGACAGACAGACAGAGAGGCAGACAGAAAGACAGGCAGACAGACAGATAGATAGATAGATAAATAGATAGATAGGTACATACAGATAAGAGCTAATGACACACCGATGGATATGTGGCGTTATGAAGTACCATTTATATAATTTACAATCAATTCCACAATTTACGATTTTACAAAGCACATTGAAAAGGAAAAAAAAAAAAAATCAAACATGATGCTGACATAGTTGTTGAATACAGAAATGAAAATAATGATAAAGAAAGATACAAATCACACGTGATGCAATTATCCTGCGTAAACATGAATCATGATGTAAAACAAAGACGTAAAAACTAAAAAAAAAAAAAAAAAGGAAGACGTTGATGTGAACTAGTTTGAAAAAAATGTCGAAATTATTTATCAGACCCTTACATCTGTTTAATGATACAGGACCTGTATG
>CM065741.1:9204740-9228316 GCA_033310375.1 Conus canariensis
TGCTCCATTAAGACGTCAAGGGACATAACTGCTCCCCGGCAGATGCCATTGTGTAATAACCACTGGATGTTACACGATAGAACTTCCAAGGGAGCGTTTCCATGGCTATACCAGCCCATATTTCATGACGGTAGAGCCCATCGGCGAAAAACGCCGTCGCTAACTGCCGTGTGCATCCCACAGCCTCATACGTTGCTGTTCCGCTGATAGATGAAGACAGTACAACTTCAGACACGGCCAAGCTTTCGCTAAGAGGTCTTACAAGCCCTCTGAAGAGAATCCCGGGTTACAGTCTTTCCTGCTGTCAACAGGATTTTCCCTGTGGTCAGTGGGTATTTCCTTACCGTCACCGGGCCTTTTCCCCAAAGTCGCCCAAAAGGCAGACATTCACTACCAGACTTTTTTTTTTTTTCTCCTAAATCTAGACCGTTCTTTGACACACATACTCTGTATGCTGTAAACAAATCTCAGGGCTATGATATACACTACAGGAATATGTATAACCAAACCAGTCACACATAAAGAAAGAAAACAACACCTAATCTTGATCAAGCTTATCGTAAGATTGATCACGTCTGATCTGCTTAGCTGATGGCTACATTTCCGATTTCACTGAAATAGAGCTTAATGTGAGTAATTTTGCCAAGAACGTAAATTCACTATGTATTCAAAGTTTAAAAAAAATTATTATTATTAGTTGTAAACATTTATAACTGTTGAAACTAGTAAGGCCGTTTAATTTCAATTCCAATATGGCTTTAAATCACAAACTCATCTTGTCTTATATAGCTATACTTGACAAGATATATCTGTGAGGTTTACGTCGTCTTATATTTTATAATACGCTTAATTTCATCTGCATGTCTCTCTGGTAGTACTCGTGCTAAATGGTCTAATCTTCACAACAGTAATTCGATATTTGTTACTATATTAGTATGTAATGTCAGTACACAATCTGTGTGTAAAGCGATCATGCAATGTGACTAAAATTTCAGAGACAAAGACATCTTTCTATGAAAACTACTGCTGCAAATGGTACTTCGGTTTTACAGCCAGTACGTTTCTGTGACATCTTCATCCATAAAATGCTTCGAAAGGTCCTAACAATGTATCGCTCTGCCAAGTTTGATCGTGCTTATGCTATAAGCTTACAAAGGTCACACACACACACACACACACACACACACACACACACACACACACACACACACACACACACACACACGCACGCACGCACGCACGCACATACGCACGCACGCACGCATGCAAGCACGTGCACACAAACACATGGACAACCGACATTGAATGATTTGTAGACTCACTTGTTTACGCATGGAATGGAAAACATTAGAACACTTTTCGTAGATGGTCACACATAATACTGTATGCTTGACTTCCTAAACAGTCAGTTTCACTTGAAAGAGCACAATAGAACAAGGACCAAATTATTCAATCGTAGACAAAAATCACATTTAAAAAATGTACCATCAAGAGATCTTAACTCATCTTATATGGCACCACAAATGGTATGTGCGTATTCAACACAGTATCCCAGACTGGTGAAGAGTCGATTCCAGTCACTTCGTGTTGTTTATAGCCCGGCCGACCGCAGGAGGCCATATCAGGGCTATCACCTCGTCAAACTCATTCCATGCACGTTTGCTTAAAAAGAAAAAAAAAAAAAGAAGAAACCCGAACAAACCAGCTTCTTTCCAACACATTTAAGAGGGGCCTTAAAACTGGGTCTTACCTTCCGCAAAAAAAAAAAAAAAAGTCTTCGGATCAAATTAAGAGCATTTGTCTCTTTAAAAAAAAAATGAACAGGATTTATCAAAAACAACAACAACAACAACAACAACAACAAATAAACAAACAAAAAACACCACCCTACCTACAGCGGAACACCCCTAAACAACGTCTCCTTGGAATCTGTTGTAACGTTCCTGTCGAATATGACACAAAATTCCCTCACTCTGTGAGCATGCTTCCCAGTGAGAGTGGCTCTTGACCTGGTACATGTCATATCACCTCCTCACCAGGTGAAGAGCCAGCTGCATTTAAAGAACATAAAGCATCAGCAGCAAACTTATTCAAACTTCACATAATGACAGCGTTTCCAAATGCGATACCTAATTTTATTTCAACTTTAGGTAAACCCCTTTTGGTAGATTTGTCACACAATGCTGCGTTCTACACTGATAAGAGAGTAAGTTGTATTTCAAAGAACACAGAGGAACAGCAACATTTTTTTTCTCCATCATCATACAACAATCCTTTCTTTTAGGCGCTCTGGCCTGTATCAGCCTTTCACATTGAAGAATGTCAGTTTGCATACAAGAATGCAGTCAAACGAAAGCAACGGTAACTTAACTGGAATGACATTTTTTTTTTATTTCTCGACGGTTTAAGGTTTGAGCAGTATAGATTATTGATATCTCTACAACATGTGTATGAATACAAAATGACAGGAAATAACATCAGCAACAGCAATTTCATAATATCCATTATAATATTGATAATAAAAAAAGAGAGGAAGAAGAAGAGAAGAAGAAGAAGAAGAAGAAGAAGAAGAAGAAGAGAGAGAGGAGGAGGAGGAGGAGGAGAGGAAGGAGGAGGAGAGAAGAGAAGAAGAAGAAGAAGAAGAAGAAGAAGAAGAAAGAAGAAGAAGAAGAACAACAACAAACAACAACAACAACAACGAGAACAAGAACAACAACAACAAGAAGAAAAACTAGGAGACGAACAAGAAGAACAACAAGAAAAACAAGAAGAAAGAGTGGGATAATCCCTCCAATTGACAATCAAAGCATTGTCCTCACTGTATGTATTGCATAAGATCTTGAATTTTTTTCTTCTTTTTTAATGGGAAAGGGGTGGGGGTGGGGGGGGAAGGAAATATCATAAAATGAAATTGTGTTCCACATATACGTATCACACCCTCCTCATCAGCCCTCACCACCCCTATGGTACCGAGCAAATAAATACGCTGTCTATTGCACTACTTCCATATCCGCTGGGAACAATTAAGGAGAAGACTTGTATCTTTTTTTTGCCTTCCATGTCATTTTTGTTCGGTGGTTCACGTTATAAGTGGAACCGACGACAATCCCGTAATCAGTTATGTGTTCTCACTAATCGATCTCATCGACCAGCTTGTCTGAGAAGACAATGTTTTTACGTCTGTGAAATGACCTTACCTACTGTCCAGCGTACGTGTTGAGCCAGTTTACAGCTCGTTGTCAGTGAAATAAGAACGTTTCCCGCTCATTGCTTTATCATTTATGTTTTAACTGTTTGCCCTGCAGATAAACAACCTTTCTTTCATAGTTTTCGTCCAAAAACGATAGGAGATTGCCCGCAAACTGAATTTGGCCATCTTGGTTTAAGGTGATGGGCGAGCGTCTCAACTGTGTGACGTATACGAATTTCACACCATTAAGGTGACAGGTGAAAGGCCGTAGGTCAACGGGAAATTTTTAAGTGGATGAAGAGGCTTTGTAGGCCTTGCCAACTCCCCCCTCCCCCCCCCCCCCCTCCCCCGCCTGAAATGACCATAAACCCGAGCGGTTAACCTGAATGGGTTCAAGATCTACTCGCTCACCAAATATAAAGTTAAAGTGTTCAACGGTTTGTGACCAGAGAAGCATTTACAATAAGGTAGTTTATTCTGTTAATACATAGATAATAGCATTAATGATAGTGATAGTAGTAGCAATAATTATGGTTGTAAGATGATAAGGGCAGCAGCAGTAGTAACAGGAATAACAACAACAAGAACAAAAAAGAAAACAATAATGATACTAAAAATGATGATGGTGATCATCATAATAATAATGATTATAGTGATGATGCTGATGATGATGATAACAATAATGAAAATTTAAAAAAATCATGATAATAGCACCCATTATGGTAATCTAAACCTTGAACATGACCCAATACTGCTTATGATACGTACTCATTTAACACAAATGCAGATTTAGAAGGGAAAAAAAAAAGAAAAAGAAAGAAAAAGAAGATGAATAATACCATGAAAAAGGCACGAAGAACAAATAACGAAATCCTCCCACACACCAGTCCCGCCCCTAATCCCTTTGCAGACTCTACCAGAGAAGATGCCCTCCCCGCCACATGTGTGTGTGTGTGTGTGTGTGTGTGTGTGTGTGTGTGTGTGTTGTGTGTGTGAAAAGGATGTGTTAAGTCTTCAGGTGTTCCCAAAGGCATTTCGTTTGGTAAGATGGTTAATATAAAATACCTCCCACACCATGCGTGGAACTTAGATCGTTCAACAGTATCAATTAAAAAGTAAAAAAGATAACGGCCGATCTAAAATGTGTTAAAATTCCTACAGTTGACCATTGACATCACGTGACTTCAATTTGCACGGGAATCACAGGATGCAGATTTTCCACTTTGGAAATACAAAACATCGCTGAAATTCTAGGTGAGGAAGTGTGGTCGGGAGGGAAGACGGGGTGGGGGAAAGGGAAGGGGGGGGGGGGGGGGTCGGTGGGTGTCCCCGGAAAATATTTTCAAACTTGCAACAAAAATGGTGCCACCTGACATAAAGTTGAGCACCAAGAGGACTACAGGTTCGAACACTTTTTTTCCCCCAACCAATCCAGGACCGTTTGTTCGTAATACAGCGTTTGACAGACAACCACTGACACCGTTGCAGAGTCTTGAAGGTTGAAATGCGATTTTTGACCGATGTCTTTGGCGAGGATGCTCTACGCAGTGAGACATGATACTACAATGCACCCACAGTCTTCGCCGTTGTCCAGGGAGAGGTTGGCCTCGAATAGTTCATGTCTGATCAGCCTCCATTTGAAGTCTGTGGACCTCTTCAATTCGTCGCACTTCACACGAGACAAGTATGAAAAACAAAATAAGCACGCGCGCATACATGCACGCACACACGCACGTACTCATACACACCCCCACGCACGCACGCACGCATGCACGCACGCTCGCACGCACGCACACACACACACACACACACACACACAACACACACACACACACACACACGCACACACAAACACAAGTGCACTCTCTCTCTCTCTCTCTCTCTCTCTCTCTGCACCGTTCACAAACAAGCAAAAAAAAAACAAAAAAAAAAAAAAAAAGAAAAAAAGAAAAAAAAAGTAGAAAAGAAAACCAATCATCTTCACCTCCCCTTTCAAACACCCCACCCGATTCACCCGACTACCGACTCTTTAATTGAACTACCCCACTGTGCGGGGTCCCCTTCGCGTGGGGACCTCGCGACTGCTTGGTGAACACAAGAAAGCGCCCTAAGAACAGCAGGCACCTTCTTGACAGGCTGGAGAAGCCTTCTCCTCGCTCCCCAAGGGCGTAGGAGGGTCCATAGAGGCGTCTCTGGAGAAGAGCGAGAGAAGCTGGGGCTTGGTGTGAGGGGAGCAATATGCGGGGGACGCAGGGGTGCAGTGGGAGGCGGCAGTGGTGGTGGTGGTGGTGGTGGTGGCGGCGGTGGTAGTGGTGGTGGTAGTGGTTCCGGGTCTGTTGGGTATCGGGATTGCCCCGGTGTTCTGGTCTTGGCTGGGTGGCTTGGGTTGCAGGAACGCAAATCTTGGAGAACGAAAGAAACGAAATAATACCAAAAAAAAAAAATATATACGATCGCCAAAACAGATAAGTAAAGTTATGTTTTTTGTTTTTTTTTAAGATGGATATAGGAGGAGAAGGAGAGTTGTCTCTGAAAACTTAGACTGTGAATTTGTGAAGAAAAAAGCAAACAAAGTACATGAAGAAGAAGAAGAAGAAGAAGAAGAGCAATAAAATGATAATGATGATGATAATAATAATAATAATAATAAAAAGATGTCAACGCACCTATTACTAAAAATAATCGTCAAATTAACCTCAAAAAGTGAAAACAAGAGTAAATGAATAACAAATAAATAAAAGGAATAAACAAATAACCAGCAGAGGTGGCACAGAGGTTAGCCTCGCAGATCCGGAGTGGGGGGAGGTCATAGGTTCAATTCCCACCAGCGCCATTCATTCCTGGGGGTTTTCGGTCCCGACCAGCTCCTACGCAGAGTTGAGTTTGCTATGGGTCATGTGGGAGGATGTGTCTCTGCCAGTGTTGCTCGCATTTCTTGACCAACACTGCAGGTGTCTGAATCTCCAGGGCCTGGATGACGCCGGGATATATTTTGAACGGGAGTGTACAGTACAGCCTTGTCATGCAGTCTCAGAGCAGAATGGGAGTCCACGGCATCGTTTTCATCATTCTCGTCCTCACTGATCGGCATACAAATATGTTAATTAACAAATCAAAACAAAGAAGGGAAATCGTTTTGATAAGATAGCGGGTTGGGGTGTGGCGAGTATATTACGTTGTCACAATTGTCTTTGCGGATATGGTAGGCGTACAAAGTGGACCGGGAGAGGAGAAAGAGGGCGCGGGACGGGGGGGGGGGGGGGGTGGGGGAAGGGCGTGGTAATTATTATACCAAAAAGTCGACGTGTCATGGGAAACCCCATTAAGGATGATATGGAAACTGGAAATGAGTGGAACTTTTGGGGGACCATTGTTGCATTAAGTCAATGAAACACCTTTATTTTCCTATGTTGCACGCGATTTCTTCACAGAAAAAAAAAGAACACCTGTTCCTTTCTTCGTACCTTTTTTTTCCATTTCATTTAACTTATTTTAAGTTTGGTCTATTTCATTTCATTTGATTTGGTTGTTGTCGTTGTTGTTTCCTTGTTTTTCTTTCCTTTTGTCTAGCTTGTTCGCAGCAATACTGATCCATCACCACATCACTAGATCAGAAAAGTGCCTAGGCGACTGTAAATACGTGACATGTGACAGAGCAAGAAAAAAGAAACAAGCAAAGGAACAAACCAACAAATAACAACAACAATCCCAGGCATCTATAAGTAATAGCTGCTAATAAAACACAGATACTAGAGAAACAAGAACAAGAACAACAACAGAAGAAGAAGAAGAAGAAGAAGAAGAAGAAAGAAAGAAGAAGAAGAAGAAGAAGAAGAAGAGAGAAGGAGGAGAGAGGAGGAGGAGGAGGGGGAGGAGGACAGCAACAACAACAACAAAGACACTGGAAAACACTTGTCTATTCGTACAAGATACTGGAAGAGACTTGCCTTTCCCTATTCGTAGAAGACGCAAAGAAATTCGGCTTCGTATTAGCACATATGATGCGACACATCATCCCACTACACTAGATAGACAAAGACAACACAGCCCAAACTCTTAACTCCCACTACACTCAGAAATAAAACGAGATGACACCGTACCATACAACCAAATACTCACACTTTTCAATGCAAAACTACTGCACGGTGCCATGCACTGTTACAAATAGAATGGGCTACAATGCAGTACATGACGACCATACGTAGCAAACCACATAACAATGCAAAACGATGCAATATAGCACAGCATCATTAATTGAACACAGCAACATGACCATAAAATAAGCAGAGCGATGCCAGCACAGCAGATTGCAGCACCTTTATCATCTGGTAAATCAATCACACAGGCGACAGGTGCGTCAGTGAGATCAAAGCTGAGGTCTTCCCCTTCCAACCGGACGGAACTTAGAAGAATGGCACTAATCACGTCTCGCGACTTGCATCACCATATTCATAGATAAAACAGACTGGGGTGAAAGACGAAGACGAATTTTGGACAATTCAGAGTCTAATTCGGCGTGTTTCACGCTGAAAACCCACTTCGTGTTTCAACCTGAGCAAGGCGTACTGAAGATTGTCTCAAGGTCTGACCAGCGCGTTGGGCTAAGCATAGGTCAGACATCCGCTGAGTCGTAGCCACGAGACCCTCTTCTTCAATTGTCTAATCTTTGTTGTTAATTCATATATCCATCAGCTTTAAATCATGCGTAGTGTGGTCTCAAAACTTGCGGATGTGGTGTAGCGTATATGGACTAGTCTGCACACAGTGACGCCTCCATGATGAAACTGAAACTGAAACTGTCTCAAAGCGGCAGAAGTGACATTCGAATTATGTTCAGCCATGATGTTTGGTCCCCGTGGACTAAAAACAGTAACGTGCTGATTGGCAGAGAGAACCATCGTCGTTCTTCGACCTGCCCTTCAGAGTAAAAAGGCCGACAACTTTTTATACTCTGATTGGCAGAGAGAACCATTGTCGTTCTTCTACCTGCCCTTCAGAATAAAAAGGCCGACAACTTTTTATACTCTGATTGGCAGAGAGAACCATCCTCGTTCTGCTACCTGCCCTTCAGAGTAAAAAGGCCGACAACTTTGTATACTCTGATTGGCAGAGAGAACCATCGTCGTTCTTCTACCTGTCCTTCAGAGTGAAAAGGCCGACAACTTTTTATACTCTGATTGGCAGAGAGAACCATCGTCGTTCTTCTACCTGTCCTTCAGAGTGAAAAGGCCGACAACTTTTTATACCAATGAGGGGACGTTACTATTTCTGGTACACGAAGCGGAGCACAACGGTTGAACATGATCATGTTCTCTTGCTGACCTCTACGTTTTGAGACAATTACCTTTACTTCTGTCGAAGAAAGAGTTGATTCTAAACGAAAAATGGGGACGTGGGGGGGGGAGAGGAGAGAGAGAGAGAGAGAGAGAGAGAGAGAGAGAGAGAGAGAGAGAGAGAAGAGAGAGAGAAGAGAGAGAGAGGCGAGGGGAGAGAAGAGGAGAGATAAAACAACAACATTTCGTCTTCGTTCTTAGAAAATACAATTTTTTTTTTTTTAAATTCTATGCATAAAATATGAATGTGCGCATGTCGGATCAGGTGATCAGCCGAATCCTGTCAATTTGCATGAGCGCAGGTGAATACATGCGGACCTCTCTCTACCAATCATAAGGAAGCTGAGAGAATTTGGCGTGATAGTTGGTTACGGTATGCTGCAAGTGAAGGGTTGAACATTTATCATCTATTTCCCTAATTTTTTGTTCCCAGCTTCTTACTTACCCTCTCCCCCCCCTCTCCCCCTTTTTTTCTTTTTGTGTTCTGTTCGTCTGTTTTGTTTTTAGCTTAACATCTTTGCCTAGTCAGTACTGTAATATAGGAAGAATTGCTAAGCTGCGCTTGTTTCCCCACACTATTAAATTGTTCAGCACCACACACACACACACACACACACACACACACACACACACACACGCTGCACTTCAGCACCTGCCGTATTTGCGGCCAAGCTTGACGACAACGACGATGACGACAACGATGATGATAATGATGACGAAGGGCACAACGATTTCAACGGCCCCGCTTGAAGTGTCAGAATCTTCTGCACTTCTCTCATCGTCACCTGTGACAGTAACATGGATGAAGCTATCAACAACAATATTCCAAACAGCAATTTGTTGTTGGTGTTGTTGCTGTTGTTGTTGTTGTTGTTGTTGTGTTGTTGTTCTTGTTCTGGTTTGTGTGTTTGTTTGCGTGCTGGCTTGTTTGATGTTGCTGTTGTTATTCTCTCTCTGTGGGATGAAGCCATCAACAACATTATTCCCAACAGCAGCTTGTTGTTGTTGTTGTTGTTGTGTTTTGTTGTTGTTGTTGTGTGTTGTTTTTGTTTTATTGTTCTTGTTCTGGTTTATGTGTTTGTTTAATTGCTGACTTGTTTGATGCTGCTGTTGTTATTTTCTCTCTGTGGGATGAAGCCATTATCCTCAACAGCAGCTTGTAGTTATTGTTGTTTTGTTGTTGTTCTTATTGTTCTTGTTCTGGTTTGTGTGTTTGTTTGTTTGCTGGCTTGTTCGATATTGCTGTGTTATTTTCTGTCTGTGGAATGCAGCTGACAACATTATTCCCAACAGCAGTTTGTTGTTTTTGTTGTTGTTGTTTTGTTGTTGTTGTTGTTGCTGTTGTTGTTTGTGTGTTTGTTTGCTTGCTTGTTTGTTGTTGCTGTCGTTATTTTCTCTCTGTGTCTGTCTCTGTCTGTCTGTCTGTCTGTCCGTCTCTCTTTCACTCTCTCTCTCTCTCTCTCTCTGTCCCTCTCTCTCTCTCTCTCTCTTTCTCTCTCTCCTTCTCTCACTCATTCCCTCTCTCACTCTCTTTGTGTCTCTCTCACTCTCTCACTCTCTTACTCTGCTCTCACATTCTCTTATTACTTTATCTCTCTCACTCACTCTCTGTCTGTCTGTCTGTCTGTCTGTCGTCCTCTCTCTCTCTCTCTCTCTCTCCTCTCTCTCTCTCTCTCTCTCTCTCTCTCTCTCCTCACATACACACACACACACACACCTGTTCGATTGCACATATTTCCCGTGAAGCCTAGGACACATCCCTTCAGACAGTAGCCAGTCGCAGCGTGACACGTGGCATTCAGACAATGGTGACTGCACAGCGAGCTGCAGTTTGGCCCGTGGAATCCTTCCTTGCAGTCTGACACATTGGAGCGAACGTTTATGTGTGTGTGTGTGTGTGTGTGTGTGTGTGTGTGTGTGTGTGTGTGTGTGTGTGTGTGTGTGTGGGTGCGTGCGTGCCTGCGTGCATGTGTGTGTGTGCGAGTACATGTATTCCATAGTCAACTTTAACCTCGACATTTTCACGGCAGTTGCAAGTGCTACCGCAACCGAACTTGCTAGGATTATTGCCTGTAATAACCATTCTCTGCATCAAGATGTCACTTTATTGCAGAGTTTAAATCTGCAATTAGTGTTTTCAAAATTTTGAATATTACAATTGCCATGTTCTCATATATTAAAACCTATCGTATGTGTTGCTTTTCCGCGCGTGCGTGCGCTCACACACACGCACACACACACACACACACACACACACACACACACACACACACACACACACACACACACACACACATACACACACACGCGCGCGCGCGCTCGCAATCTGCACAAGCATTTGAACTTAATGAGTCCATAAAACCTACAGGCTTGCGCGTCGTGCGCCACCACACAGGCGCCACACACACACACACACACACACACACACACACACACACACACACACACACACACACATACACACACACGCGCGCGCGCGGCTCGCATGCACGCAAGCACGCACCTGTAGTCACACACACATGGATTCACACACACACACATGGAGTCACACACACACACACACACACACACACACACACACACACACACACACACACACACACACAACGACAGATCGGCAGATCACCTTTATCACATCTCTTCCCCTCCTTCCCTCTCAGGCAGCCATTGGTGCAGTAACCAGTCACGTGGTCACACACGATGTCCCGGCAGGCAGCACTGCAAGCTGAAGAGCAGTTGACGCCATAGCTTCCAGACCGACATTCTGCAAAGAGACGGAGAATGCCCATCCTTCTGTCCACCAATCAGATAACCTCATTATGCATAGTTGACGCCGTAGGTTCTAGATCTGCATTCTGCAAAGAGACGGAGAATGCCCATCCTTCTGTCCATCAATCAGATAACAGCACTATGTATCAACTGTCCACCAATCAGATAACCTCATTATGTACAGTTGACGCAGTAGATTCCAGAGCCCCATTCTGCAAAGAGACGGAGAATGCCTATCTCTCTGTCCACCAATCAGATCACGTCATTTTGTATAGTTGACGCCATAGGTTCCAGCAGAGCCGCATTCCGCACAGAGACGGAGAATGCCCATCTTTCTGTCCACCAACCACATAATGTTATCATGTATGGTTCATCCGGTGAAAACAAAAACAAACAAACAGCGGTATGATATACAACAGCGGTACGATATACAACAGCAGTACGATATACAACAGCGGTACGATACGATGTACAACAGCGGTACAATATACAACAGCGACACGATATACAACAGTGGTACGATATACAACAGTAGTACGATATACAACAGCGGTACGATACGATGTACAACAGCGGTACAATATACAACAGCGACACGATATACAACAGCGGTACGATATACAACAACAGTACGATATACAACAGCGGTACTAGATACAACAACAGTACGATATACAACAGCGGTACATATACAACAACAGTACGATATACAACAGCGGTGCGATATAGACGAACATTCCCTTCATAGCTTTTTGACAAGAGAATATTCGTCTTCTTTCTATCTGGTATGAAGTGGGATTGTGAACGGAAAGAGTTGGTGGTTGCCAGGTCGATTTGAACTTGTTATTATTATTATTATTATTTTTTTATTTATTTATTTTTTATCCGTTTTCTTTCTTTCTTTGTATTGTTTTGGTTTGGCATTTTGTTGTTGTTTCAGATTTTAATATGCAGACATATGTGTCGGGCTCGACGATTTATCATGTCTGTCGACAAGCTCTCGACATGTCCGCTGCCTGATAACACAGTGTCACCCCCCCCCCCCCTTTCCCCAGGCCTACTGTCTGTGAAATGCAACAACTTGAAAACTGGCATTGTTTTAATATTCATGGAAATACGTTACTTTTGTCAAAAGTTCCAAACAGTTCTTCACAGCGTTTATCTTCAGCGAAAAATCTGGTTAAGATCCTATAAATGATGTTTGATATTGATGAGTACTTGGAATCATCACCATAATTTGATGACTTTGTGTTTGGGGCTGTATGAAATATGAAAAGTGCACACGTTTGATTCGTGAATCGTCAAAGATACTATGTTCTATCTTCTGCGCATTTGCAGGAAACTCATCCTAATTTAAACATGACCCTAATCCTCACCCTGACAGAGTATAACCCTAATCCTAACTCTAAACCGTTCAGAGCCCCCCCCCCCCCCCCCCCCCCATTTCTAAAAAACCTGCCTGGTGTTCTGAACCTATCAGGGTGACCTCCCCTAACGATTTACATTTGCGTGGAAGCAAACTTGTGCATTTTTTTCATATTGATATTCCATCTTCCACCAAATTTTGAGCAAATCTGTTCAGTATGTCGCTTATATGTTTATTTATTATTTGTTTGTTTGTTTCGTTTACTTATCAATTTATTTATTTATTTCCTTATTCATTTATTTCTATATTTACCACAATAAAATCTGTAATAGTCTTCCCGAACGATCTGAGAAAATCCGTTTCATACGAATCCACTCTAGACATCCACACTAAACTGAAGGGGGTCGTTCCCTGGGTAATTTTCATCTTCTAACGAAGGTTTAGTTACAATAGGTTCGGTAGCGTTGGCGGTAATCTATCTGAAAGACAGGCACGCAAAGAAACAAACAGACATACGGACGCCAGTGAATGTATAACCTTGGCGAACTTAATGAAATTAAATGAATTCGAACCAAGCCCGCATTCATCTTCACTCACCGTGAAGGCAGTGGTCTCCCGTCCATCCAGGCTTACATCCCTTGGTGCATCGCCCCGTCACGTGGTCACAGAGGTCATTCGCACAGTCGCTGGGACAAGTTTGGGAGCAGTTGAGACCAAAAGTGCCGGGACTGCATTCTGTTGACATGATTCGTCAAATCAATTCAAAACATTTCTTTTTTTTTTTTTTTTTTCTAGAGAAAATCATAACTCATTCCGCAAAACACTGTTTCGTCTTGCAATTTGTTTGTCCCATTTATCAGCGGATTAATTACATACCTATTCTTTTCATTGTTTCAGTTATATGCATGCAGTCACTTCACTTTGAAACTAAATTCAAATCATTCATTAAACGAAATATATATATATATAATATATATTAAATATTATAGATAAACGGGTGACCGTTAGCGAACATACCAGGGCTGTAATCTCAGATCAAAATTCATTCTCTACACACTTCTAAATTCAAAAGAAATAATAACAATCTAACTCAACCACTACCACAGCTACTTAAAAAACAGATTTCCATAAATATTCGAAGGCGCAAAAATCTTTCGTCCATAAAAGTTTAATCAGATTAAAAACATTTCTTCTTTTGTCCATCGTTGCCACTCCTCCTCCTCCTCCTCATCACAATCATGACCGTAGTCTAGCTAATCGTCGTCATCGTTATCGTGTCGGTCGTCATCATCTTCACGCTGTTATCAGCCAGGACTGCAATCTGTTAGAGCGGTATCATCAACTGATCCATCGTCGTTGTCGTCGCATCATGAATTGCCTCTGTTTACACGATGTCATTGTCATCGTCATCATCTTCGTCGTTGCGCACTTGTGCTACTGTCTGTTTGCGCAGGGACTATCATCACACATCTCATCATCATCCATCATGCACCATCACATCACATCTTCATCATCATTAGTTTCATCATCATTATCGTCATCACATCATCGTCATTATCGTCGTCTTCGTATCGTCATCGTTATTGCGCGGCCGTCGGTGTCGTCGTACTATGAAGCTTGCCTGATAACACAGTGTCATCGTCCCAGTATCGTCACCATTATTGTCATCGTCGTCGTAGAGCATGCTTTCTGTTAGATCATCATCATCATCATCAACACCATCACCATCCTGCTTTTTTTGTTTGCACCGTATCGTAAAATCACCATCATCGTCCTGAAATTCAGTCGTCATCGATGTCACGTTGTCGTTGCCATCACATCAACGTCACGTTTCGTCGTCGTCAGCGTCACAATAATCAGTTCTCCATGCAGCTGTCATGATAATCATTCATGCCGTCATCTGCATTAAAGTGTATGCCACAACTAGATAAATTACCATGATTTTTGAAGAATGAATATGGTTTGATCGTTGGTGGGTAAAGAAAACTCATTAAACAAGACCATAGCGTTGGATCATCGTAGTTCACATAGCGACTCCCAACCCACACCAACCACCCTCTCTCAACTTACCTCCAACCTCCTCCCTCATTCTTCCTATCTGCTGCCCCCGCTGCCCCCCAACCCTCCCCCCTCAATCCCCCCCCCAAGACCAATCCTCGCTTCCTATTTCCTAAGTCGACCACCAGAACTGTTTAGGGAGAAGACAATTGATTCAGCAATTTTGTCATGAAATGTCTGGAACCTACTTTGCTATCATTCTTTTTCATTTCGTTATCTGTGATAGTGTATTTAATAAGTGCAGGAAACAAGATGAACTAACTAATCCAATCTTAAACCATTCAGAAGCCCCCCCCCCCTTTTTCCTTCCCGCCACAAACACACTTTTAGAAACCTGCCTGGTGTTTCTGAACCTGTCAAGGTGACCACCCTGACGATTTACATTTCAGTGGGAGCAAACTTGATACATTTTTTTTCATTTGATATTCCATCTTCCACCAAATTTTGATAAATTTGTTCAGTGTCGCTTAGCATTTTTTATCTTGTTTGCTTACGTATCAATTTTCCTTTATTTACTTATTTATTTACCCACTATTTTCTTTATTTCTTTATCTATCATATTGAAATCTGTAATAGTCTTTCCGAAAGATCTGAGATAATCCGTTTCATACGAATCCATTCTAGACATCCGCACTGAAATGGAACGGAGTTGTTCCCTGGGCAATTTTCATCTTCTAACGAAGTTTGGCTTACAATAGGCTCGGTAGCGTTGGCGGTAATCTATCTGAAAGACAAACAAACAAACAAACAAGCAGATGTACGGACGCCAGTGAACGTATAACCTTGGCGAACTTAATGAAATGAAATGAATTCGAACCAAGCCCATATTCATCTTCACTCACCATGATGGCAGTAGTCTCCCGTCCATCCAGGTTTACATCCCTTGGTGCAATGCCTGGTCAAGTGGTCACAGAGGTAATGCGCACAGCTGCTGGGACAAGGCTGGGAGCAGTTGAGACCGAAAGTGCCGGGACTGCATTCTGTTGACATGATTCGTCAAATGACTTCAAAACATTCCTTCTTTTTTGTTTTTCTAAAGAAAAATCATATTTCATCCTTACAATTTGTTTGTCCCCTTTACCAGGCGGATTAGTTTCTGCCTGCAGTCACCACACTTTGAAACTAAATTCAAATCATGATAGTTAAAAAATAAAAACAAACTGACTGACTGCTAGGGACCATATCAGGGCTGTAGTTTCGTCAAAATCCATTCTCTACACAGTTGTTATTTTATAAAATGATAATCCACCTCACCACTACCTACAGCTATTCAAAACAGATTTCTATAAATATTCTAAGGCATTCAGATCTTTTGTCCATAAAAGTTTACATAACATGAAAAACATCCTCCTCTTATTATTCATCATCATCGTCTTCGTCATCATCATCATCATCATCATCATCGTCATTATTATTCATTATTACCATCGTCGTCATCATCTTTATTCATCATCATCATCATGCAGCAGCAGCAGCAGCAGCAGCTGCAGCAGCAGCATCGTCATCATCATCATCATGAACGTTATCTTCGTCATCGTCGTCGTCTTCGTAGTCGTAATCGTTAATGGCGCGGCCGTTGGTGTCGTCATACTATGACTGCTGCCTGATAACACAGTGTCATCGTCTTCATCATCATCACCATTATTGTCATCGTCGTCGTTGTCGTAGCACTTCTTCCTATTAGATCATCATCATCATCATCATCATCACCATCATATTTTTTTGTTAGCACCGTATCATTAACATCACCATCATCGTCCTGAAAATCAGTTGTCATCGATGTCAGTGTTGTTGTTGCCATCATCATCAACGTCACTTTCGTCGTCGTCAGCGTCACAGTCGCCAGTCTCCATGCAGCTGTCATGATAATCGTTCATGCCGTCATCTTCATCGAAGTTTATGCACCTCTACATATATTACCATGATTTTTGATAGAATGAATGTGGTTTGATCACTGGTAGGTAAACAAAACCGTAAACACGACCATAGCGTTTGGATGATCGTAGTTCACATAGCAGTTCCAACCCACTCCAACCACCCTCTCTCAACTTACCGCCAACCTTCTCCCTCATTCCTCTCTCCGCCCCCTGGGCCCCTTCTTCCCCCCTCCCTCCCTCTCTTCCTTTCCCCTAAGTCGACCACCAGAACTTTTATGAGAGAAGACAGAACTGATTAAGCGGTTCTGTCATGAAATGTCTGGATCCTACTTTGCTATCATTTCTCCGTTTCGTTTCTGTGATAGTGTTCTTTTAATGGTGCAGCATCAAGATGATACCTAATCCTAACTCTAAACCGTTCATCAGAACCCCCCCCCCCCCCACCACACACACACACACACACACGCACACACACAAAAAACACCCTTTTAGAAACCTGCCTCGTGTTCTGAACCCGTCAGGGTGACCGCCCATGACGATTTTCTTTTGCCGTGTAACGTGGTGAAACTGCCCCCCTTCCCAGTTTAACTCCCGGGAGTCAGTCTCGCACTGTCCCAGATTAACTCCCGGGAGTTAATCTGGGTTTGCGCCAAATCAGCCCCCCAACAGGATTAGAACAGCCCCCCCCCCCCCCCCCCCCAGCAAGTTAATTTGGCATTGGCCCAAAACAGCCCCTCCCCTTGAGGAGTTAAACTGGACCTGGCCCAGAACAGCCTCCTAAGACATCTGGGGAATTAATCTGGCACCGGACTGGAACAGCCACCCACTGGAGAGTTGAACTAAACTGGCCCAGATCAGCCCCCTCCCCCGCCTGGAGAGTTAAACTGGCCCTGGCACTAAACAGCCCCCCCCCCCCGTTCCCTCCCCCCCCCCTTCTCCTGGGGAGTTAATCTGGCACCAGCCATGAAACCATTATGGAACAGCCCCCCAGGAGAGTTAAACTAGACAAGTCCCAGAACAGCCCCCTCCCCCTCCTGGGGAGTTAATCTGGCACCGGCCCAAAACAGCCCCTCTGGAGAGTTAACCTGCACCTGTCCTAAAACAGCTCCCCCCCCCTCCAGGGGAGTTAATCTGGAACCGTCATGGAACAGTCCCCCTGGAGAGTTAAACTAGACAAGGCCCAGAACAGCCCCCTCCCCCTCCTGGGGAGTTAATCTGGCACTGGCCCAAAACAGCCCCCCTAGAAAGAAAACTGGACCTGGCATAGAGCAGCCTCCCCCCCCCCCCTCTCCTGGGAAGTTAATCTGGCTCCGGCCTGGTACAGGCCCCCTGGAGAGTTAAACTGGCCCTGGCACAAACAGCCCCCCCCCCCCGCCCCCCCCCTTGCTGGGGAGTTAATCTGGCACCAGCCCAGAACAGCCCCTCTGGAGAGTTAAACTGGACCTGTCCCTAGAACAGCCCCCCTCCAGGGGTGTTAATCTGGCACCGTTATGGAAACAGCCACCCCCCCCCCCCCCCCCCAGAGAGAGTTAAACTAGACAAGGCCCAGAACAGCCCCCTCCCCCTCCTGGGGAGTTAATCTGGCACCGGCCTAAAACAGCCCCTCTAGAGAGTTAAACTATACCTGGCCTAGAACAATCCCCCCCCCCCTCCCCGTCTCCTAGGGAGTTAATCTGGCTCCAGCCTGGTACAGGCCTCCCTGGAGAGTTAAACTTGCCCTGGCATAAAACAGCCCCCCCCCCCCCCCGCCACCCCCCCCCTCCTGTGGAGTTACTCTGGCACCAGCCCAGAACAGCCCCTCTGGAGAGTTAAACTGGACCTGTCCTAGAACAGCCCCCCTCCAGGGGAGTTAATCTGGCACCGTTATGGAAACAGCCCCCCCCCCCCCCCCCCCCGAGAGTTAAACTAGACAAGGCCCAGAACAGCCGCCTCCCCATCCTGGGGAGTTAATCTGGCACTGGCCCAAAACAGCCCCCCTAGAGAGTAAAACTGGACCTGGCCTAGAGCAGCCCCCCCCCCCCCCATCCTCCTCTCCTGGGGAGTTAATCTGGCTCCAGCCTGGTACAGGCCTCCCTTGGGGGTAAACTGGCCGTGGCACAAAACAGACCCCTTCTCCTGGGGAGTTAATCTGGTATCAGCCCAGAACAGCCCCTCTGGAGAGTTAAACTGCACCTGTCCCAGAACACCTCCCTCCAGGGGAGTTTATCTGGCACCGTCATGAAACAGCCCCCCTGGAGAGTTAAACTAGACAAGGCCCAGAACAACCCCCTCCCCCTCCTGGGGAGTTAATCTGACACCAGCCCAAATCTGCCCTCCAAGAGAGTTAAACTGGACCTGGCTTAGAGCAGCCCCCCCCCCCGCCCCCCCCCCCACGTGTGCTGGGGAGTTAATTTGGTTCCAGCCTGGTACAGGCCCCCCTGGAGAGTTAAACTGGCCCTGGCACTAAACAGTCCCCCCCCCCCTCTCCTGGGGAGTTAATCTGGCACCAGCCCAGAACATCCCCTCTGGAGAATTAAACTGCACCTGTCCTAGAACAACCCCCTCTAAGGGAGTTAAACTGGCACCGTCATGGAACAGCCCTCCCTCTGGATAGTCAAACTAGACAAGTTCCAGAACAGCCCCCTCCCCCTCCTGGGGAGTTAATCTGGCACTGGCGCAAAACAGTCCCCCTAGAGAGTTAAACTGGACTTGGCCTAGAACAGCCCCCCCCCCCTCTCCTGGGGAGTTAATCTGGCTCCAGCCTGGTACAGGCCTCCCTTGGGGGTAAACTGGCCCTGGCACAAAACAGGATCCCCCGCCCCCCCCCCCCCCCCTTGCTGGGAGTTAATCTGGCACCAGCCCAGAACATCCCCTCTGGAGAGTTAAACTGGACCTGTCCTAGAACAGCCCCCCTCCGGGAGTTAATCTGGCACCGTCATGGAACAGCCCCCCTCCTCACCCTCTGGATAGTTAAACTAGACAAGGCCAAGAACAGCCCCCTCCCCCTCCTTGGGAGTTAATCTGGCACCGGCCCAAAACAGGCCCCCTGGAGCGTTTAACTGGACCTGGCCTAGAGCAGCCCCCACCCCTCTCCTGGAGAGTTGAACTGGCCCTGGCACAAAACACCCCCCCCCCCCCCCCTCCCTGGGGAGTTAATCTCACACCAGCCCAGAACAGCCCCTCTGGAGAGTTAAACTGCACCTGTCCCAGAACAGCCCTCCTCCAGGGAGTTAATCTGGCACCGTCATGGAACAGCCCCCCCCTCCCCCCTCCCCCCTGTAAAGTTAAACTAGACAAGGCCCAGAACAGCCGCCTCCCCATCCTGGGGAGTTAATCTGGCACTGGCCCAGAACAGCCCCTCTGGAGAGTTAAACTGCACCTGTCCTAGAACAGCCCCCCTCCAGGGGAGTTAATCTGGTACCATCATGGAACAGCCCCCTTGAGAGTTAAACTAGACCAGGCCCAAACAGCCCTCCATCTTGGGGAGTTAATCTGGCACTAGACCAGAACAGCCCTACTGGAGCGTTAAACTGAACCTAATCTAGAACATCCCACCCCCATCCTGGAGAGTAAATCTGGCACCAGCCCAGAACAGCCCCCCCTGGTGAGTTAAACTGGACCTGGCCCAGAACAGCCCCCCTACTGGAGAGTTTATCTGGCACCAGCCCAGAACAGCCTCCTGGAAAGTAAAACTGGACCTGGCCCAGAACAAACCTCCTCCTGGGGAGTTAATATTGCAACAGCCTAGAATATTTCGCCTGGAAAGTTAAAGTGGAACTGGCTCAGAACAGCCCCCCCCCCCCCCCTCCCTTGAAGAGATAATCTGGCACCGGCCCAAAACAGCCCCCCCCCCCCCTCCAAGAGTTAAACTGGACCTGCTCCAAAACAGCCCCCTAGAGAGTTAAACTGGACCTGGCTAAAAATAGCCCCCCACCTGGGAGTTAATCTGATTCTAGCCCAGAACAGGCCCCCTAGAGAGTTAATCTGGACCCGGCCCAGAACAGCCCCCCTCCTGGGCAGTGAATCTGGTACTAGCCCAAAACAGTCCCCTAGAGAGTTAAAATGGACCTACCCAAAAACAGCCCCCCACCTGAGGAGTTAATCTGGCACCAGCCCAGAACAGCCCCCTGGAGAGTTAAACTGGACCTGCCACAAAACAGCCCCACCTGGTGAGTTAATCTGGCACCAGCCCAGAACAGCCCTCCTGGAGTGTTAGCTTGACCCGGTGTAACACCCCAAAAGTACTCCCCGCCCAGAAGTACTCCCGGAAGTTCTTCTGGGCCGCGCACCAGAATGACTCCCAGGACTACTTCTGGGTCAGTATCTCTCCTTGGTCCCAGAAGTACTCCCCCCATTGACAACTTTGCAAATAAATGTTTGTTTTATGTAACTATCTTATAACGATGATTCCTTTAGACAGGGGAGTACTTTTGGCACCAGTCCCAAACTGACCCCCGATCCCCCCCCCCTCCCACCCCCTCTGCACCAGAATGACTCCCGGGAGTACGTCTGGGCCCAGCCCAAATGTACTCCCAGAAGTAACTTTGGTGCGGTTCCAGATGTACTCCCCTTAAAGAATATTTCAGTGTTGATTCAGATAGAATGTCCATGTATGAGTTTATTGTCCATGTATGAGTTTCTAACCAGTAAGTAACAAACCTGAACACATTAATGAATGGATATTCAAGGGGGGGGGGGGGGGGGTCTTCTGTGACCGGCCCAGAAGTTCTCACCCTAAAGTTGGATCAGTCTATATGACAATGTTGATTTAGATACAATGTCCATGTGTGAGCTTATGACCAGTAAAAAAAAACCCCAACCCTGAACACATTAATAAAGGAGATATGCAAGGGGGGTGGGGGGTGGAGGGTACTTCTGGGACCGGCCTAGAAGTACTCCCCCTAAAGTTGATTCAGACTCGTTTTTAATGTTTATTCAGATAAAATGTCCATGTATGAGTTTTTGGCCAGTAAATAACAACCCTGAACACATCAATAAAGGAGATCTGCAAGGGGGTACTTCTGGGACCGGCCCGGAAGTACTCTCCCTAAAGTAGATTCAGACTATACTTTCATGTTGATTGAGATAGAATGTCAATGTGTAAGTTTATGACCAGTAAATAACAACCCTGAACACATTAAAGGAGATATGCAAGGGAGGTACTTCTGGGACCGGCCCAGATGTACTCTCCCTAAAGTTAATTCAGACGGGTTTTCAATGTTGATTCAGACAGACTGTCCATGTGTGAGCTTATGACCAGTAAATAACAACCCTGAACACATTAATAAAGGAAATATGCGAGGGGGGTACTTTTGGGACTGGCCCAGAAGTACTCCCCCTAAAGTTGATTCAGACTGGTTTTCAATGTTGGTTCAGATAGAATGTCCATGTATGAGTTTATGACCAGTAAATAACAACCCTGAACACATTAATAAAGGTGATATGCGAGGGGGGTATTTCTGGGACCGGCCCAGAAGTACTCCCCCTAAAGTTGATTCAGACTCGTTTTCAATGTTGATTTAGGTAGAATGTCCCCGTGTGAGCTTATGACCATTAAATAACAACTCTGAACTCATTGATAAAGGAAATATGCAAGGGGGGTACTTTTGGGACTGGCCCAGAACAACTCCCCCTAAAGTTGATTCAGACTATATTTCAATGTTGATTCAGGTAGAATGTCCATGTATGAGTTTATAACCAGTAAATAACAACCCTGAGCACATTGATAAAGGAAATATGCAAGGGGGTTACTTTTGGGACCGGCCCAGAAGCACTCCCCCTCAAGTTAATTCAGACTATATTTAAATGTTGATTCAGATAGAATGTGCATGTATGACTTTATGACTAATAAATAACAACCCTCAACACCTTAACAGAGATATGCCGGGGGGGGGGGGGGGGGGGGGGGGATACTTCTGGGACCGGCCCAGAATGACTCCCGGGAGTACTTTATGAAAACAGGGGGCCCATTTTTTACCCGACCCAGATGTACTCTCGGGAGTCATTCAGGCGTGGCCCCAGTAGTACCCACCGGGAGCACTTCTGGACGGTGAGAACTTTTGGGTTGTTACACCGTAAACCGCTGTTTTGTCGCACATCCGCCGTTTGTCGCACAGAGACAAAACGGTGGACCTTCAACCGCTGTTTTGTCGCTATCCCGCCGTTTAGTCGCATGTGTGACAAAACGGTAGGGTGCGATAAAACAGCGGTCCCCTGTTCTGGACCAGGTCCAGTTTAACTTTCCGACTTTCAGGGAAGGGGGGGGGGGGGGGGGGCTGTTCAGTGCCAGATTAGCTCCCCAGGAAGGGGGCAGTTTCGAACCAGGTCCAGTTTAACTCTCCAGAGGAGGGGGGGGGGAGGTTGTTCAGGGCCAGTGCCAGATTAGTTCCCCAGGAAGGGGGCAGTTTCGAATCAGTTTAACTCTCTAGGAGGTGGGGGTGGGAGAGATTTAAGCTTTCGCTTGTTGTGCTCCGTGTTGTGATGTTCGCTGCAAAATGTTTCGGTTGAATAATGTTTGTTTAAAGCAAAGTCTCCCCATAAGGGGGGGGGGGGGGGGCTGTTCTGGGCTAGGCCCAATTTAACTCTCTTGGTGGGTTGTTCTCGGCCGGTGGCAGATTAACTCCCCCGGTGGGGCTGCTTCGGGGCAGATCCAATTTAACTCTCTAGGAGTCTGTTCTGGGCCAGGTCCAGTTCAACTCTCGGGGTTGGAAGGGGGGGGGAGCTGTTCTGGGCTAGTACTAGATTAATCCCCAGGAAGGAGGCTGCTTTTGGCCAGGTCCAGTTTAACTCTGTAGGGGCTGTTTTGGGGCAGGTCCACTTTAACTCTCTAGAGGGGACTGTTCCGGGCCGGTGCTAGATTAACTCCCCAGGAGGTGGGGGATGTTCTGGGCCAGGTCCAGTTTAACTCTTTATACTGGGGGCTGTTTTGGGCTAGTAACTCTCGGGGGGGGGGGGGGGGGGGGGGGGGGGGGGTCAGTTCTGGGCATGTGCCGGATTAACTCCCC
>CM065741.1:9233416-9235916 GCA_033310375.1 Conus canariensis
TTTACGTATCTATGTCTCTATCTATTGTTCGATCTATCTATACATATGTCTGTCTGTCTGTCTGTCTGTCTGTTTCTGACTGTCTATTAATCAATTATACACCAATCGATTAATCTAGCCGGCTAGCCATCTAGCTAACTCTCTAGCTATCTACCTGTCTATCTACCTACTTAATACTTACATACTTATCCATTCGTCCGTCTATCTATCTATTCGTTCATCTATCTATCTATCTATCTATCTATCTATCTATCTATCTATCTTTCTGTCTGTCTGTCTGTCTGTCTGTCTATCTATCTATCTATCTGTTTGTCAGTTTGTCTCTCGATTCGATTATGTACGTATGTATGTATGTATTGTATGTACTTGTATCTGTCTGTCTATCTCTCTCTCTATTTGTCTGTCCATCCATTATGTCCCTTTCTCTCTCCCTCTCTCTTTCTTTGTCTATCTATCTATCTGCCTACCTGTCTGCCTGTCTATCTATCTAGCTATCTATCTATCTACCTACCTACATAATTTTACGTATTATCTATCGGCCTGTCTATCTATCTATCTAGCTAGCCAGCTAGCTAGCTATCTATCTGTCTTTCTGATTACCTTACAGTTGGAGTATGTATCACAAACCTTTATTTTGACTCCTTCGTCACTTTTTTCTTTTTCTCCTACATTCTTCTTTCCTTCCTTTCTTTATTCAGTTTTCCGGGTTTTTTTCCTTCGTTCTATCCTTTCTTCATTTCTCCTTTCTTCTTTCCCTTTTTTTTTTCTTTCAGTAGCGCTGAATTACATGAGATAAGTGAATTCTCGTTTTCGTTTTCATGGTCCTGAATTTTGTTTAGCTTGCCTGAAGAAGACTTAAGAGGTCGAAACACGTCGTGTTTTGTCTTGTGATTCGATTTTTTATGTTTGGCTGATGTAGGACTTAAGCCATTTAAGATTTTTTTTTCTTTCGTTTCTTTCTTCCTTTCAACCTTTTTTTCTTTTCTTTCCTCATTTTTTCCCCTGCTTTCCTTTTTTCTTTCTTCCTTTCTTTCTTCCTTTCATTTTTCTTTCCTCTTGTTTAGCATCTTTATTCTCTCCCCCCCTTTTTTTCCCTTCCTACTTTTTCCTTTTTTCTTCATCCATCCTTTCCTTTTCCTTTCTATTCCTCTCCTTCTCTTTTTTTTTTCATTTTTTATATTATAATAATAATTAATAACACTAATTTAATTCATTAAAAAAAAAAAAACTGACGCCTGTTCCTCGCGAGGCTCCGGGCGCCATTACAATATAAAAGCCGAACGTTTAAGAATGAAGAGAAGAAAAAGAAACAGATAAGATTAAAGCATATAAACTATAACGTCATAAGAGCAACGTACGTTAAAAACATAGAATTATACATGCAGAGAAACATCATCATCCCCTCCACTCATTCCCTACGTTGTCTCCCCCCTCACTCTCCCCCCCCCCCCCCCTCTCTCCAGCACACACAAACACACGAGACACACAAATGCACGCACGCACGTACCTACGCACGCACGCACGCACACGCACACGCACACGCACACACAACACACACACACACACACACACCATCGTCTGATATCACTTTTAGTGGGAAGACGTTAAATTGAAGAAGAACAACAACAACAACAACAACAACAACAACACACACTTCCCTGCCTTCTTCTTGTTACCCCCCCCCCCCCCCCCCCCCCTGTCCTCTTCCCCTTCCTTCTTTGCTCGCTTTGTTTCTTTTCTTTGTCCTTCCTTTGGCTCGTTTTTCCTTCATTCTTCGCGTTTCCTTCTCCTTCCTTCCTTCCTTCCTTCCTTCCTTCCTTCCTCGTGCTTACCCCCAAAGGCGCTGACTTCGCAGAGGGCCAAAGACTTGTTTTCCAAGGCATGGATTCGAATCCCAGTCACTCTGGCGGGCCGTGGAAGATGGTAAATCAGGTCCAGGTCGTTGGTACTCCCCTGATGGGGTGGCAACGTCGTCATCCTCAGGTTGCCATCTTCGTTGTCGTCGCTGAGATAACCAACTGCTATGTCGTCGGCTGATGTTGTTACACCTTTATGATTGAGAGGTAAACGTGAATGATCTGTCCCTGTCTGTTTCTCCATCTTTCTGTCTGTCTGTCTGTCTGACTGACTCTCTCTGTCTCTCTCTTCTCTCTCTCTCTCTCTCTCTCTCTCTCTGTCTCTCTCTGTCTGTCTTCTCTCTGTCTCTCTCTCTCTCTCTCTCTCTCTCTCTCTCTCTCTCTCTCTCTCTTTCTCTCTCAATCCACGCGCGCGCATGTGGCTGTGTGTATCTTTTTCTCTGGGTAGCTATATAGTTGAAAGACAGACAATAGACAGACGACAGATAGACAATTACATACATACATAGACAGGCAGATAAACAGACACATAGACAGACAGATAGGTAGATAGATAGATGGATACAGAGATAGATAGACAGACAGCAGAAAAAGACAGGCAGATAGATAAATGGATGGATAGATAGAATAGATAGATAGATAGT
>CM065741.1:9243416-9265916 GCA_033310375.1 Conus canariensis
ACTTGGGGAAAATAGACCTGGGGAATCACAGAAAAACGGGAAACATAGGCCTGGGGAAACACAGACCTTGGGGGAAAATAGATCTGGGGAAACATAGACCTGGGGAAACACAAAACTTCAGGAAACATAGACCTGGGGAAACACAAAACTTCAGGAAACATAGACCTGGGGATACACAAAACTTCAGGAAACACAGACCTGGGGAAACACAAAACTTAAGGAAACACAGACCCTGGGAAACACAAAACTTCAGGAAACATAGACCTTGGGAAACACAGAAATTCAGGAAACATAGACCTGGGGAAACACAGAACTTCAGGAAACATAGACCTGGGGAAACATAGACCATGGGAAACACAAAACATGGGGAAACTTAGACCTGGGGAAACACAGAACTTCAGGAAACATAGACCTGGGGAAACACAAAACCTGGGGAAACATAGACCTGAGAAAACACAAAACTTAATGAAACATAGACCTGGGGAAACATAGACCTTGGAAAATCAAGAACTTAAGGAAACATAGACCTGAGGAAACATAGACCTGTGAAAATCACAGAACTTAAGGAAACATAGACCTGGGGAAACACAACCTTTTTTGGAAAATAGACAGGGGAAACATAGACCTGAGAAATCACAGAACTTCAGGAAACATAGACCTGGGGAAAGATAGAACTTGGGGAAAGATAGACCCGTGGAAACACAGAACTTGGGGAAATATAGACCTGGGGAACCATAGACCTGGGAAATCACAGAACTTGGGGAAACATAGACCTGTGAAAAGACAGAACTTAAGGAAACATAGACCTGAGAAACACAGAACGTGGGGGAAAATAGACCTGGGGAAACATAGATCTGGGAAAATCACAGAACTCCAGGAAACAGAGACCCACGGAAACACAAACTTTCTGGGAAAAGAGACCTGGGGAAACAGAGACCTGCGAAAACAGAGACCTGGGGAACACAGGACTTGGGGAAACATAGACCTGGGGAAACACAGAACTTGGTGAAACAGAGGCCTGGGGAAACACAGAACTTGGGGAAACAGAGACCTGGGGGAAACACAGAAGCTGGGGAACCATAGCCATGGGTGAAACACAGAAGTTGGGGAAACATAGCCCTGGGTTAAACACAGAATTTGGGGAAACATAGCCCTAGGTGAAACACAGAAGTTGGGGAAACATCGCCCCGGGTGAAACACAGAACTTGGGGAAACATCGCCCCGGATGAAACACAGAACTAGGGGAAACATCGCCCTGGGTTAAACACAGAACTTGGGGAAACCTAGCCCCGGGAAGAAACACAGAACTTGGGGAAACATCGCCCCGGATGAAACACAGAGCTTGGGGAAACATCGCCCCGGATGAAACACAGAAGATTGGGAAACATCGCCCCGGTTAAACACAGAACTTGGGGAAACATCGCCCCGGATGAAACACAGAAGATGGGGAAACATCGCCCTGGGTAGAAAACAGACTTGGGAGGAAACGCAAACCTTGGACACGAGATGGGAATGGAGGGGGGGGGGGGGGGAGTGGAGGATATTGCAACAGACGTGGGACAGAGACAGGAAAGAAGGGCAGAGACCGAGAGAGAAAGAGCAGGGAAGGGAAAAGGGGGATGGAGGTATGGGTTACTTCAGGGCTTTACACACTTTGCGAGGAGCTACCCTTTTAAGAAACTGTTTCCAAGTGTACAGAACAAAATGAATGATGATGAGCAGATGACAGCCTGATTGTTTACCTTAAATAGACAAGCAGTCGTGTGGCATATAGGACGTACGATTCACACGAAAAAAGGCTTTATTCCAGCCAGGATCAAACTGATTTTCTCGAAAAGCCGAGTCCGTCTGTGATTGCTTTTGTAGAAGCTTGACACTGTATTATTTTTGTTTTTTTCTTTATTGCCAGAAACGATTGTGGAGACACTCTTTTGAGCGGTTTTGTGGACTATGAAATGTTGCTATTTACATCTGTTGCAACAACTGTGATTCACTTCACGCGAGCTCATGATTGTTGTAATTGTTGTATTTCCTGTGTAGGTCTTCCAAGCTCCGCAGTCAGTTACAGATAGGCAGTGTCAGTAAAACAATGTGTTCAAATGTGTGTGTGTGTGTGTGTGTGTGTGTGTGTGTGTGTGTGTGTGTGTGTGTGTTGTGTGTGTGCGTGCGCGACGTGTATGCGCGAGTGCAAGCTTGTGTGTGTGTGTGTGTGTGTGTGTGTGTGTGTGTGTGTGTGTGTGCGCGTGTGTATGTATGTGCGTGTGTGTGCGTGTGTGCGTGTGTGTGTGTGTGTGCGTCTGTATGTATGTGCGTGTGTGTGCGTGTGTATGTGTGTGTGTGTGTGTGTGTGTGTGTGTGCGCGCGCGCGCGCGCGCGTGCGTTTCATATCACTAAACTACACTTACTTCTAAATGTTTGAAAACATCGCACGCATATCGCATTACTGTTTGCAAACAGATACTTAAATCGTTCAATACCGAACAACACACAGCAAGAGATGGCAATTTCCTTGTTTCAACTCGCGCGGCATGAGGAGACTGCAAAAGGTAGGGGGGGGGGGGAATGGGGGGGGGGAGGCAAAGTAGAGAGAGGAGGAGGGAGGGGGGCGGGTAAAGAGGGGAGGGATAAATGTAACTAGCTTAATGCTTTTTTTCCTCATAGCGAAAAGGGCATGTGTGTTCGTGTCTCGTAGCATGACCTTTTTCACGAAGGCCATCGTCGTTCTTACCTAGTTCAAAGAAAGGCAGGCAGACGTTTCCGTGAGTGACGGTGGACCACGGGGAAGTACTGTCATAATTGACGTCATGCGTAACCGGGTATGGTAACACACTTTGAAAGACTTCCCCCCCCCCCCCCCCCCCCCCCCCCCCCCCCCCCCCCCCCCCCCCCCCCCCCCCCCCCCCCCCCCCCCCCCCCCCCCCCCCCCTTGAAGAGCTGTTAACGTCGTAACACATGTCCGGGTTGGACCCCAAACGATGGCCGCAAAGATGGGAATAATTTGTTTTGAAACAATTAGCGGCGTGTTTGGGCCTTAGATACAGTCATTTGGATTAAACCCCCCTCCCCCCAACTCCCCCCCCCAAAAAAAAAAAAAAAAAAAAAAAAAAAAAAAAAAAACAACCATCAACCAAACAAGCTACTGACCAACCAAGCAACTAACCAACCAACCAACCAACCAACCAAACAAAACAAACAGAATTCTTACGACTCCATGACGCATGACAGTAAATCTAACCAAACTCTAATTCTAAACAAAGCCGTAACGTATTTTAGTTCTAATCCAACTCCGAACCCTAAGCATATCAAAACTTTGTAAACACCTTCACTGACTAATCGTACTTACAGTTGGGGAGTTCGTGGAATTGTCCTCTCGCTTTGCTTTTCATATAGTGGAACATTCGTCAAAATGGTCTGGCCTAGAGAAATTGTTACGAAAGAGTTTTATAAAGACAGCTGAAATGATTTCAATGTAGGGTCTTTGACAGGTTTTCGAGTACATGCAGTTTGAAAAGAAAAGAGAGTGTGAGAGATCTCCGACGTTCCAGTTCGTTAATAAAATATGATTATCATATACGGGGATGAGGGTGGGGGGGGGGGGGGGGGGGGGAGGGGCATTGACAGAAGCATCCAGGTCTTCACTATCAAATTGCGCTCTCACATAGGCACACGAACTCTGTCACTCTTATCGGGCCCTCACAAAGGTGACGGGATATCAATAACATTTCACAGAAAATAATCAAATTTTATTTCACTTGCCTCTGAGCCCCCACGCGTCCCTACACTACACAATTTATCTGTATCACAAAAAAATGTAAAAACATTATACAGATAATCTCATAACGCATCTCTTTTCTTCAGTTACCCTTATTTAATCAGGAAAGACAACATTCCACTATTAATAATTAATTAATAATAATTATGGTATTTATAATGCGCACAATCTTGATAAAATCAACTCTAAGCGCAATGGGAAAAAAAATCTGCACACACACAAACACAACAACACACAACACACACACACACACACCACACACACACACACACACAACACTAACCACACACACCACACTCAACACACACACAGCACTCACACACACACACACACACCACCCCACACACACCACACACACACACACACACACACACACACACACACACACACCCCCCCCTACATGCGTGTCATAAATCTAACCAAAACTATCGAAAGAGAGGGGAAATATATGCATTTCAGGTTCCCATGCCGAGTGGGTACAGGCTGCAGTGGGAGTAGCTGAGCAGTCGTGGAGAGGACTATTAGGAAGAAGAAAAGAGATGAGTTTTAAGAGCAGTCTTAAAGGAAGAGAAAGTAGGCAGTTGACGGACAGAGAGTGGAAGTTTGTTCCAGGAGAGTCGGCCAGAAACAGAGAAGGCACGTGGGCCAAAGGTACTGAGCTTGGTACGTGGAATCCGGAAAGTGAGAGGATCAGAGGAAGACCGGAGGGTGCGTGAGGGTTTGTAGATATTGAGTAAACTGGTTAGATAGTCAGGGGCTGCATTGTTGAGGGACTTGTAACAGATAGTGTTGAGTTTATAGTGAATGCGTTTGGATACAGGAAGCCAGTGAAGTTGGGACAGAAGAGGGCAGATGTGGTCAGTCTTTTTCTTCTTGAGTACAAGGCGTGCGGCATTGTTTTGAATGCGTTTGTAGGGTGTGAATAGAGGCTTCATTGACACCAGAAAGGAGTGAGTTGCAGTAGTCGATACGAGACATAATGAAACAGAGGACAAGTTTGACAGTTGCTTCGGTAGAAAGACGTTTTCTGATCAGGCTGATGCGACGAAGGTGGTAGTAGCAAGATTTGGCGGTTTGGGTCACAAAGTTTTGCATGGAAAGGGTAGAATCAAGGTGGACACTCAGATTCTTGGCGGAGTCGGAAATTGGAATGGATGTGTTGCATAGCTGAAGAGAAAGAGAGGGGGGCAGTTGAGAGAGCTTTTGACGTGTGCTGATCAGAATTGCTTCTGTCTTGTCGTCATTGAGCTGAAGTTTGTTGTTTGTCCATCCAGTTCTTAACTTTGTCATCCAGTTCTTATTCTGGTTACACACCTACAAGCACCAAAAGAAATAAACGTTCAGAACTTACCAGCGTTCCTTTGGTTGACCAGT
The DNA here is from genome assembly GCA_033310375.1 of Conus canariensis. Lineage (NCBI taxonomy): Eukaryota > Metazoa > Mollusca > Gastropoda > Neogastropoda > Conidae > Conus > Conus canariensis. The sequence continues at coordinate 9,248,563 of CM065741.1, forward strand.
CAGTTCTCTCATCACTCAGTGCCACTAGGTCTGCTGTAGCTGCCACACTGTTGTGTCCTCCAGTTTGGCCAAATCCCAGTTGGGGGACACTGGCAACGTAGCTTGAGTTGCACCCCAGACCGAGTTGCCCGGACTCCACTGCACTTCACCCTCTCAAACGGCTCCTGTCGGCCTCTCCCACAGGTCATCTCTTGCTGCAAACATCCCACCGTTGTCTGGCAGCTCCCTACCTGGGCCCCAACAGACTGACACGTCTTGCTGTCTACCGTCCCCATACAGGAGACAATTCTGTCTCGTCATTGGCTCCGAGGCTACAGCAACCTCCGCTGTCTTACGTCCCCACCCAGGACACAATCCTCTACCGTCGTCGGCTTCGAGGCGATAGCAAACCTCTGCTTCTCGTGTATTTTCTTGAGCCCTCAGCAAGACGGGATGAGTTCACTTTTCCTTAGTGAGTCACCCTTTTTCTGGTTTTCCGAGCATCTTATGTCCATTCTCAAACAAAGAGAACCCGAGTTAAACTGGTTCAACCAATGGAATCACTGGCACACTTACATCACAACGAGCTGAACCAAAAACTCCGTGAATCATTTTTATTCCACCAATGGAATCACTAGGATTAAGATTAAGATTAAAATTATAGTCCCGTCAACAGCAGAGGTTATCTCAGGACTGTCACCACGTTTCAAACTATCACGTATATAATGGAATCACTAGTCACCTACAAATACAAACACACACGCACACACACCACAGCGACTAGCCCCAGTAAAGGGTTGGGTACCGAGTGGTTAATGCATAACCTCCATTTCAAACTCATGTTCGATTCCCCGAAGCTGCCCATGGTACTAACAGCTTGGGCCTCTCCACAAGCCAGGACTGATGTTTCAAGTGTTTACTACACTCTATAGCCAACAATGTGCAAACCACTCAACAGGCCGAAGCTTTCCCGAACATGTTCATCCCTCAGGACAAGGATGGCTGAATGGTCACTGTGCCCTGCCTGCAGGCCGACGGTCAACGAACCGTGACGGTAGCCTCCACGATCGCCTCCCTTCAGGCCATCTGGAGAACCCAGTGAATAGCCGGTGGTGGAGGTGGATGCCCTCCCCACCCAGGACCGGCAGGTCGACATGTACTTGTCACTACTCTCCTGGACATGCGAATCACTTCCCAGTAACTCTCCCTCCTTCAGTATACAACTCGGGATCTTCCTCTCTGGCGATGCCTGAGTTCGCGCACTTGAAGAACCCAATGAAACTGATGTCAACATCAGGCAAAATTACCCTTAATTCGCCCAAAGGACAGGAGAACATTCGGCCGACTCGTCACAGAGAGAAATAAATGGTTACATATGCACTGTATGTTCCATACAAACTGAAAGAATAACCAGCAAGCGCAATAACTGGTCACAGGTTTTTGTTTTGTTTGGTTTGGTTTTGCTTCGGTTTTAATTTTGTTTTTAAATTGTCAGACAGAAATAAATGAAGCTGCTGGTATAAGAAGCTGTAAATACGATATGGACAAAAACAACAACCACCAAACAAACCAACAACTACCTAGCAAGGGAAGTTATCTCAAAGGCTTTTTAAACTGGAGCACCTGTTCAAAGCTCCACATGATAACCTCCCTTTCAAAGAGAGCTTCTGTCTGGGGGCGAGGGGGGAGGGGGTGCATATAGCTCGTGCAAATGTGTTTGTGTGTTTATTTCGCATTCGTATAGAACATTCTGATCTGATTGATCTTGAACCTTGTCTGAAAAATAATCCAATGGACAGAAATCATGTTTGAAGGCGAGTGAGAGATTCCGGCGAAGAATGATTCTAGCGTGCTATACTGGTTTTTAGAGCCGGTTGGATTTTCACAAGTCGGCTGGCATGCAAGCAGGCTTTGTTTGTTTGTTGTTTGCTTGTTATATTGTTTGTTCTACGTGTAATGTTGTTACCATGAGTCAGGCCAAAAAGACCCGATAAAAAGGGACGGAACTCTCATGACGTTATATGTTAAAATGCCAGAGGCGAGTAGCAAGTTACGTCCCTCAAGGGCTGGCTCTGATTCTCATTTTTGTTGTTCGAGTCATTTTCTGTTGAAGGTCTCAGAGAGAGAGAGAGAGAGAGAGAGAGAGAGAGAGAGAGAGAGATACTGGGCCGGGTGGTCAAGGAGATGTAGGAGGGGTAAGGGGGTGGGTGGGACATTTCTATGTTGTTGCTTCATACACATTCGCCTCCCATCTGCCCTTCATATTGATATTTCAAATGTCTGCTTATCTTTTCGTATTGTTTTTCAGAATGAAACTTAAAAGAAAAAAATTGCTATTCCGCCGAACGAAAGAGACAAACAAACTACAAGACAAAACACGACGCGTTTTGACCTACTTGGTCTTCTTCAAGCAAGACAAACAACGATCAAGACAATAAAAACGAAGAACGAACAATCGCTTACCTCCACATAATTTTGTTCTGCGCCTAGTTTGAGGAGGTATGTGGTTGTTCGTTCCTCGTTTTCATTTTCTGAGAAGACCAACGAGGTCGAAACGCGTCGTGTTTGTCTCTTTCGTTCGGCGGAGTAGTCATTTTTTTCCCCCTTAAATTTGATTCAGTTTCCACCAACAGTCACCTCACTATGAAATTAGCCTTTCAGAACGAGTTGCAGAGCTATCGTCTTACCAATGGCATACAGTTGGGTGACACTTTTTTTTTTTTTTTCTTTTTTAAGACAGAAAGTCTACGGATTTTCTACTATAAAAACAAAAACAAAACAAAACAAAACAAACAAACAAGAAAAACCCCAGAGATTTCGTCAACTTTAACGATAGTTTTATTGCACACCGGAAAAGGAATAATCTTGCGCGATATTTGAATGGCACATAGAAGTAAGACCTATTTCTACTGATGTAGGAAAAAAAGGAAGAAAAAGAAGAAAAAAAAGGAAGAAAAAAAAAAAAGAAAAAAAAAGGAGAGGAAAAAAAACAACCCGTGGCACTTCTCTGGGTCTACACCGGGATCTGCAAGGCAAAGTTCTACTTTTGAGCCTCCTCCCTGACCCCCCCCCCCCCCCCCCCCCGCCCCCCCCCCCCCCCCCCCCCCCCCCCCCCCCCCCCCCCCCCCCCTGTTTCGACACCTCCAGATGTTAAATTCAACCAGTAACATTACTGATTGCTCAAATATCAAAAGAAGTCGTTTGTGATTTATTTCTCATTATCCCTTGCACATTTACACCACCATTTTCCGGCATTTCTTTGTGTGTGTGTGTGTGTGTGTGTGTGTGTGTGTGTGTGTGTGTGTGTGTGTGTGTGTGTGTGTGTGTGTGTGTTGCAGCTGATTACCGATCTAGAGTTACTGGCCTTTTTTAGACTATCGCCTCCACTCTATCGGCAACGAGCCGTTCTGAATCAGTTACCAAGGAAATGTTAGGGGAGCCTACTCCGTACCTCCGTCTCGCAGTTCTGTTCGGAGTTCTTTTTCTTTCCATGAATACTTTTTGGTTGGGACAAGAGATAGAGTGGCCTCTCTCTCTCTCTCTCTCTCTCTCTCTCTCTCTCTCTCTGATAAACAGAACATTATAAGACAATCAACATAATTATGACTAGCAGATAAACTGAGACTTCTCCTGATGAGCAAGACTTCAACACGAATGACAATTGTGACAAAGAAATACACAAACATTTCTTAATAGCGACAATTAACACACTGAAAATGATGAAGAACATAAAACAAAAGTATCAGTCTTGACAAAGGCAGGGAAGAAAAAAACCAAACCTCTACGAGTGATCATGACACAAAAAAGGACACTGGTCATAGCCATGATTCAGCTGCGACTGTAGATGTAATTACACTAGCTGAACTTACAACGTTATCCAAGTCTAGACAGAGGCGATTCTGACGATGTGACATAGAATGTAGAACAATTTCGAACAAACACAGGGGCAACTCTGACGACAAAGACATGTCAGTGAAGACTGGTCGCAGCGTGACGGACGGAAGAGATAGAGGACATGTCAGCGCTGCCAAAAAGGACAAACCAGTATATCACTCCCTGTCTCAAGGCCGCAATTTGCGGTCAAGACGTGTTGCATCGAGCTAGCGCATTGACAATCCCGACCCCTATCTCGGACCCTAAAAAGCGCTAGGCTTAGGTGGAGCTTCTGCCCCGCTTTTGGTCTTTCTATCCCTGCAGTGGAAAATGCAACAAGCCAATACTGCTATCTGTGTGACTGCTTTGGGGAAGGGTGTATCTGTGTTGTTGGAATCCTATATCTAGTCGGAAGCATGTTTAGCTACCCTGTTCTGTTGGCGAGCTAAGTTCACAACCGAACCCCCACTCCCACCCCCTCCCCACCCACCCCTTGGAACATGTGGGCAGTAGTGAAAGTGAAAACAGACTGAAACAGTGTGAAACAGCAGCAACAAAAACCCACAGCAGGATCCAGCAGTAAAACTAACATTGACGAGTCTTTCACAAAGGTTGAAAATCAGGCTTAAGAGTTTAAAATCAAGTTTAAGGGTTTGCCAGAAATACTAGCCCTCAGCCCCCCCCCCCCCCCGGTTCCGAGCTCAAAGATAGTGGTGCTTTGGGCACGAGCAGACAGGACATCGGCCAGTCACTGGACAAGCAAAGGACCATAGTACACAAAGAGCCCTACCGAAATCACAGACAGCTCCTTGATAAATAATGTAGATGATATTCAAATGAAATATCTGCTGTTGCAGTGGTGGTTTCACTAATATTCTTATTTCTTTCGATTTCTTATGCTTTACTGAAGCTTTTGTGGCAATTGTTTTTGATTAATCCTTATCTAATGATTTGATTGGGTTCACTTCCAAAGCAAAGGAATTATCTCATCGAGGAAGATATTCTCGTGTTGTTACTGTCATGGTCAGAATGATATTCTGAGTGTTGTGAAGTGTATTCGTGTTGAACAAGAGAATGCTGTCGTCGTAAGCATTCACCAGGTCGGTTACGTATGAACAAAAAGATGGTCTACTCATTTCCGCTTACACAAACAATAGTCTACTCATTTCCCTTTATACAGCCTTTGCGATTCTTCATGCTGGAATACAGAACAGGACCCAAAAGGACGGCCAAAGCGAGGAATTACTTAACTGATGTTTCACAGGCCTGTATCAAACATAGAATGAGTCTACCATTCTGTTGAATAGGCATTTGAATGCAATGTCTGTGTCTAAAAAGACTACTATGTTGGTATTGATGAGAGAGATTCTAAGGTTTCAGCACGTCTATCCCACACGAGTTACCGAAAATCTCAGTCCAGTTACATGTATACTTTTGGTGGTCAGTTGATTAGATTTTATGATATGTCTGACGGCATTATATTACATGGCCCAAATGAACAATGTTTTGATGATTCCTTTTCGTATATTGGACTTTCTGGAGAAGGTCTGGTAGGTTATTTCATTGCATCCATTCTTCATCTGTCAACGTTTTACCCCTTATTGTCGAGAACACGATATATTCCCATGAGTGGTTATATCATTGAACGTTAGGTAACAAACGCACTGATGGTCGGTCAGGAAGAAAACCACATCGTAAAAAAGTATGTGAAAAATACGTGTGGGACAAACAATATGAAGATAGACCAGTCGTCGCGGCGCAGTGGTTAGAATCACGGATTCCCAGCTGGGAGGTTGTATATCTTTGCGTAGTTCAAACTCTCTGTCTTCCTTCAAGGCATCTCTTAAAACAACCCTCTTCACCTGTCAATAGCAGTAATTTCTTCCCCTTCTCTAGCCCATCAAATTCATTCCGCGACTAATGTGTGTGTGTGTGTGTGTGTGTGTGTGTGTGTGTGTGTGTGTGTGTGTGTGTGTGTGTGTGTGTGTGAGCGGTGCGTGCGTGTGTGTGTGTGTGTGTGTGTGTGTGTGTGTGTGTGTGTGCGTGCGTGTGCGCGCGCGTGCATGTGTGTGTGTGCGCGTCTATGCTGTTGTATTCGTTGTTGTGAGACAATGTGTGTGGGATCGTGTGTGTGTGTGTGTGTGTGTGTGTGTGTGTGTGTGTGTGTGTGTGTGTGTGTACGCGCGCGCGCGCGCATGTTGTTGTGTTCGTTGTTGTGTGACAGTGTGTGTGTGTGTGTGTGTGTGTGTGTGTGTGTGTGTGTGTGTGTGTGTGTGTGTGTGTGTGTGCCAATATGCACCCTTGTTTGTAGGTGCATGGTACATGGTAATATTCATCTTCTTATTGGTTTTGATTATGTTTTCTTAACCTTTCCTGTATTCGTAAGCGCCTAGGGCTAATAATCTACAATTAAGCGCCATAAATAATCATTATTATTATTATTGTTATTATTATTATTATTGTTATTATTATCACTATTATGATTGTTATTGTGGATTCGTTTCAATCCATTAGTCACAGGATTTTTTCGGCCACGAGCAGCTCCTACTCAGAGTTAAGTTTGCTATGGGCTCAATGGGACCACAAAGCCGAATTTCATCCACTTAATGGATGAGTTTCTGAGAGTGGTGTTCAAACTTCCAGAACGACACTGCAGATGTCTGTTATCCTTCGGGCCTGGTTCATGCCGAGATACTGTATGAAAGTAAGCGTAGAGTACAACTCTGTCATGCAGAATCAGACCAGAAGGGAGCTCCGTAGCGTCATCTTCATCATTCTCATCCTCAACAGTCAGCATTGAAACAAACAAATCTCAGATTCTCTGGCCATTCATGCCCTGCTCACCTGATGACCTCAGGATCGATTTCCTCTTCGCCTCAACGCTCTTGATCAGTCTGTGCCAAGGTCGCCAGTATTGGCGAGTTCATGGGGACAGTCGCTGGGCGGACGTGGTGGCTCCCTCCAGAGCGGGACGCTCACACACACACACACACACACACACACACACACACACACACACACACACACACACACACACACCACACACCGGCTCCAAACTACGTGATTATGTCGTCAGTAGGGGGCACAGTGGATAATGTCCCGCGTTAAGTTGCACAAGAACAGGCACCACTGAAGTGACCCGGCAATAATACACTGTCTGCTCTGGCGGGTTGCCTCATGATGACTTGACAATGACTACTCCCTGTGGACTGCCGGGGCCGGGGCTGGGGCGGGACAAGCCGAGGTGTGGCGGAACAAGCCGAGGTGTGGCGGAACAAGCCGAGGTGTGGCGGTACAAGCCGAGGTGTGGCGGGACAAGCCGAGGTGTGGCGGGACAAACCGAGGTGTGGAGGGACAAGCCGAGGTGTGGCGGCACAAGCCGAGGTGTGGCTGTGGACAGGTAACAAGAATGAGCAGTGTGGGTGATAAAGCCACTCAAGTGGCGCTGAAGATAATACAGCAAAGCAATAAGTAAATAAATACATGAAGAAATAGACAAACGAATGAATGAATGAACAGATAAGTAACAGGGGAAATAAGAAAATAAGCAAAGAAAAAACGGGGAAATCTTTCTTAAGATACGAACACTAGTAATTTAATTCACACGACAGCAGAACCACACAAAACCAGAACTTGGGCCGCCAATGATTAAGATAGGGACGTAGATCGTGCTCTGTACACTCTTGTGCTGTGCTCAAAAGATGTTTTTGCACACTGGCTCTGGCGGTTTCACATTAAAACGAAGGAAATATCAAAATGGTTTGATAAGAAATGAGACAAAGCAAAGAGTGAAGCAAGAGGGAAATCAAATCTTTCAAAGCATTTGGAAAGAAGAATGCGCAGTTGATTTAAACTGGAGCTTGGAAGGAACATAAATACCAATAACAAGTAAGTGTCAAAGCTTTCAGAAAACCCGAACCCAAGTTTGAGCAAAAGACATCAGCGATTGATCAAAATGCTGGGCGAGGCAAACATCTTTTTATTGTGGAAATAAAGAATTGACAATAATATCACTGCAAAGGACTGATACTCAATCCTTTCCAGGGAGTATTTCAAAGCAATAGTGAATAATGCAATAACGATCATGATCCTGAATTCAATGTGCTGCAGAACCCAGATCACATTCTAAATAAAATTATTTCAGAAGCAAATGTTTTTTTTAGGCCATAGAAAAACTGAAAAATGGCAAAGCGGAAGGAACAGACTTTCTTTCAATTGAGGTATTACAAAATGGTGTCTGAAAGATCCATTTCTTTCCTGAGGAAATTATTCAAATAGGATTTCCAAAGAGTTTACACACAGGAGTGGGCTAAGGCTTTTTTTTTTTTTTATTACAGTAGACAAGCTGCAAAGTGAGGCGACTGAAGGCGGAAATCTAAACAATTTTTTTTTAAAAGTATTTATGTGGCTCCGCTGAAAAAAGTAGACACAAACGAAAGTTTTGTCTTGTGATTCGTTTGTCAACGTTTTTTCGGCGGAGCCTTATAAATATTTTCAAAAATTTGTTCAATGCGCAAGAAAGGCGGTCTAAAATTTGTTGATATTATAGAAAGGTACTGTTCTTCATTGTTATATCTAAACACGTCACGACAGTTCTGAAGACCCGACATTACGCATAGTTAGAAAATTAACCCTTTTTAACCCTTGGTGGTGAGAACACCACAGAATTATGGACTGTGGTGTGTCTCTATTTGACACCAGGAGTGCAGACACAATCAGCCGTGTCTCCCTGATGAGTCCGATCCAGCGGACGAAAGGCCTAGGAGCAGGCAATACAAACAGATCTGCCTTCAGAAGGGATCACGATGGTTCCCTCAGGCAGCTAGCGAAGGGTTTCTCATATTTATAATATATTTCCCCCATTTTCTTCATTTTTTTTTTTCTTTCTCAAAAAGTTCAAATCTTTGCGAAGTCATTATAATGACCGAAGAATTGTTAGCCTGCACTTGTTTTCCCCCACTACTTATTTGTTCAGCATTATATTGTTTGGTCAATCAGTGGGAGATTGCATCTCTTAGGAGATCCAAGTAAAGGTTGTCCTGCACAATTCTTAGCCACTGACATTGCTTGAGTTATTGAACAGCAGAGCTGACCACTCACACTGTTCCATATCTTTTGATCTCCCTTGTATCCTTGAATGGATCCTCGGGCATAGGCTCAAAGATTGTCCCCTACATTTTATACTGTTTGCATAATGCTTTTAGTTTTTCAGCAACTTTTTTCCTCTCCACACTTTCGTTTTATTCCATTTACTATCCTTCGCTGGCTGCTTTGGGGTGCTGTTGGATTCTTTTTTTAACCCTTGGTGGTGAGAACACCACAGAATTATGGACTGTGGTGTGTCTCTATTTGACACCAGGAGTGCAGACACAATCAGCCGTGTCTCCCTGATGAGTCCGATCCAGCGGACGAAAGGCCTAGGAGCAGGCAATACAAACAGATCTGCCTTCAGAAGGGATCACGATGGTTCCCTCAGGCAGCTAGCGAAGGGTTTCTCATATTTATAATATATTTCCCCCATTTTCTTCATTTTTTTTTTCTTTCTCAAAAAGTTCAAATCTTTGCGAAGTCATTATAATGACCGAAGAATTGTTAGCCTGCACTTGTTTTCCCCCACTACTTAATTGTTTAGCATTATAGTTAGAAAATTACAGACATTTTAGAGCGTCAAACAGAACTTTGTTTAAAGCATTCTACTGTTCATTAGATGTTAACTTTAAACATTGTTATTCAGAGATGTATGAGTGACAAATACTCAAAAACACTGTGCTGCTTTTGCTGAGTTTTGCAATGTCTTTGTCTCTGTTTGACATGAATAACTTTTACAATGCGTTAGAATTCAAGGTGTAAAGAAATGCGTACCTCCGTTAGAGTGATTTACTAGTCGCCGTTGTTGTACGTCCGGGCAAATTGTTAGCAGACAGACATGTTTGAAACTCTGGTTGGAGTAAAATAAGCGTGTGTTATGAGTCTGACACCTTTCAAGTTCTTATAATTATTTAGCCAATCATATGAATAAACAATGGCAAACAACGCGTTGAGTTATTTCCTCCAAGATATGGAATTATATATTTTATTCTTCGCAGATGAAAGACTAGTTGTCATTCACACCAACCTGCCATAGATCTCAGTTATATGTTTTAAAGACTTGTTATGATAACATGAAACTAAACGTAAACAGTGACGAAAGAAGATTCATGGGAAAGCGTGGAAAACGGTTCTACAATAGAACCTTTGGGGGGCAGTGAATAGCTGTTTCTAGAATACAGTTTTACAAACCATGAGCAGTGCTGGGGATACATTGCACATAGCAATAACAGAGGACAAGGCAGTTCTTTGGCTCACTGACTTGGTAGACTTTCAAAAATGCAAAGAATGACAATATACACTTTCCGTTATCTTGTTCTACAAAAATCTAGCCAGCACTGCTACACTTGCCCAAGCTAGGGTACGTAGGGGTTTTGAACAGACTCGAATTTTTGGAAAACGTGCTGACAACATGCGAAACATTGCTGGGTGTTGTTGTAAAATGGTATATGGTTACCCACGCCACTCATTCCGACACCCTGTCCACAGCCCCAGCCCAGCAGGTGGTGATATTATCTTGCCAGACACATGCGGTGTGGGAACTCATATACCGTTTGCCGAAGATACTGGTTTAGGCTGTTGCACACAGATCTGGAAATGATACCACACAAAGCTTATCAAATATTATTGGAAATTTATTCTAGTGTTAACCAATGCTGGATTTCAAACACTAGTGAAATTTTGTGTATAACTGGATTTAATACTGTTCGATTACCAAAAAAAAAAGAAGAAGAAAGTTTGAGTTCCTATGGCTTACTAGCCGTAGGGGAGTGAACGGTCAGATGGTCATCGTGTCTAGGGAACGGCATGATAAAAGACGGAACCATCCCTCTCCTTCTGCCGACTTGTAACCTCCCCTGAACTAAATCAGGTTCCAGTTTACCGCTGGAAGGACGGAGAGGGTTTAAAAAAAAACCCATCTCACAAGAACTTCGAACTCACGATCGTCAGACATATGCCCCTCTACAACAACAGCAGCAGCAACAACAACAACAACGACGACGACAACATCAACAAGAACAAGAAGGCGATGTTATTTATTTATTATTTTTAGTATTCAGGAAAGGGTTTGTTGATATTGTTTACAAATGGACTGGAAATACTAAAGATCGTCAACAATATACAACTTTACAGAACCTTAAAGATTTACAAAGAAGAACAAATGTGGCTTGAACACGAATGTATTCTACTTTCTTGAATGTCAATCCACTTTCTTATAATGTCTATCATTATGACACGTTAGATATAGGGCATCTTCAATTAATCAAGCACGGTTACGACAAATAAACAGCCTTGTGCCAATCATTCAATAGGGCTGTATGGGTGAGATTTACCATGTGAAACAATAAACTGTTTTCCCATAACTTGTCTGAGCTTCTGATGCTTGCATGCCGTACCACAGGCAGTCTTTCAGACTGAGAACAAGCGGTACAAATAGTGGTAGAGAGCCACAAGGAAGTTTCCAGACGAACACCTTGTTTACCACCTCTGTGAATTCTTCAAGCCTGTCCGAGTAGCAATATAATGCATGTGAGATTTTATCTTTGAAAACAAAAAGGAAGAATAAAAATCCAAGACATGTTCAATGTGACCGGCAACAGCCGGACTGGAGCGAACTGTCGCTATCTCCATTGTTTGATTTGGAGATTTGTCAACGGAGGTGTTGTCTTCTCGGGAGTGAGTATCGCCACGTAGGAAATACCAGTCATCATCATCATCAGCAGCAGCATCATCAGCAACATCATCTTCATCATCATCATCATCATCATCGTCGTCGTCGTCGTCGTCGTCATCATCATCATTATCATTATCATCATGACGATCATCATCATCATCATCATCATCATCATAATCAGTCCTTTGGCCTAACTGGCCGCTGGGGCACCATGACAAGTTTGGCAACAGTCTTTCTCCATTCCTGTCGGTCTTCCACCTGCCGCAAGCTCCCCACGAGTGACAAGTCTGCCCACTCTCTGATGCTGCCTTCCTGTCGCCTTCGCAGCGTTCCTCCTTGCACTGTTCCTTGCAGTGTGGTTTTTGCAAGCCCTGGTGACCATGATACATGGCCATACTACATCAGTTTGCGTTTTGTCACTGTAGTCAGCAGGTCCTCACAAGAAATAGTGGCCTGTTTTATGCGTGTTTGAACCTCATCACTGATGATGTGATTCCTATACGAGAAGCCAAGAATTCTTCTAAAGCATCTCATCATTGCCTGAATTTTCCTTTGTGGTTCAGCTGTTAGAGTCCATGTCTCACGGTCATAGAGAAAGGTCTGGTATTGGAGCTGATGGTGATGTTCTTGTCATTTTGATGGAATTCAGTTTTGCCAATGCTGCAGTTGTCTGGGATGTTCTGGCCAGTGCTTCGGGCTTCGAGCCTTCGTTTGAAATCATGGAACCAAGGTATTTGAAGTTTTAGACTGTCTGCAGATTTTGGTTTCTGACCGTGATGTCAGTGCTGTTGCTATTGGTATTGTTGGTCATCAGTTTGGTCTTTTTGGCATTATTTTCCATGCCGTAGGCTGTTGTTGTTTTGTCAAGGCGTTCAACAAGTTTGGCTAGCTGGTTCTTGCTCTGTTCCTGCTAACCCATCGATGTCATCGGCAAAACGCCAATTGGTAATTGGTCTGTCTCCTGCGAATATTGTCCCTTCATGTCCTTCTGTGCATCTGTCATTTGACTTTCTAGGAAGATGTGGAGCAATGTGGGAAAGAGTATACAGCCCTGTCGAACACCAACTGTAGTCCTGAACCACTCCCCTGTTCTACCCTTGTAGAGAACCGGACTTGTGGCTTTGTCATCTAGTTCTTTCCCGAAGATGGAGTATGGCTGCCTTAATGGTGGGATAAAAAAAACCCGGTCATACACACAAAAACTCCACTCCCTTTGTTGGGTAGATGGGATTCATCCTTCCCTGTCTATACAGGGAGTGTTCGCTGGAGTATCAGCCTGCATATGCAGAAGAAAAAAAAAAATGTCATGCGCATAAGAAACCCAATTCCGCCGACGTACTTGTGGCACAGCCGGCGTCTTCTTGCAATGGGCGGGTTGACAGTTCCCCTGCGAAGCCAAATCGCTTTGCGACATCTTCAGTAAATTGCGGGCTGTTTGCTGGCTCGGCTTGTACCCAGCGGGGGATAACCGCTGCGTGTCACTTGACACACTGTGTGAGTGGACGTTGTCATGGGAAAGGGGGGGGGGGGGGGGGGGGGGGAGGGGAGGGGGGAAGTTATTGGCACAGGGGTAGAGCACTGAGTTCGTGTTGATCAACGTACATCCAGCCAGACATTGGTTATGGATCAACATGTTGGGATCTGGCCAGTCGAATTGCTTAAAACCTCTCCACAGCATATACAGACGCTCTTTAAAGCTAATTCTTCTCAAATCCTCTTCGCTTGTCCTTAATGTTTACAAACAGATGTTCTCCCATTCAGTCTTAAATCTTGTTACAACAAAGCTGTGTTGTGTACAAAATCATGAACAATTTAACGCCTGCCTATCTCAGCAACGAATTTCCCATTAATCATGTTCGAAAAAAACGTAATATCCGCATTCCTCTCCCAAGACTTAATTATTTATGTCCTCTTATTGTGGTAGTAAATTATGGAATAAAATACATGAACAAATTAAACACCAGCTAAGCTTATAGTTATTCAGGAAGGCATACCACATGCATTTGATAGCACAGGTTTAAGTCTAACGAAATGTAATGACGTTATTGCATAACAATCTCAACTTGATGGGTCCTTTATAATTAATAATGTTCATAGTTATGAGTTGAACTGATCATGTGCTTTGCTGCGAGTGTTTGGTGTATTTATAGGGGTCTGTGCAGAGGAGGTAGTCTGGTTGTGTGAACGTTTGTGATTGATTGTGTGTGCGTATATGTGCGCGCGCGCGCGTTTGTATGTGTGTGTGTGCGTGCGTCCGTGCGCGTGTGAGTGCGTGCGTGCGTGTGTGCGTGCGTCCGTGCGCGTGTGAGTGCGTACGTGCGTGTGTGCGTGTACGTATGTGTGTGTGTGTGTGTGTGTGTGTGTGTGTGTGTGTGTGTGTTGTTCGTTTGTGTGTATGTGTGTGTGTGTGTGTGTGTGTGTGTGTGTGTGTGTGTGTGTGTGTGTGTGTGTGTGTATGTGTGCGTGTCTGTGTATGTGTATGTGTGTGAGCTATTTTTTTCTTTCCTTGAATCTATATTATTCGCAATTGTGACTCGATTTACTTTGCTAAGTACTGTTTATTTTATTCATAGTTCGTTGCTATTAGCTTGTTTGTTGTTTCCTTCCCATGTGTCATACATATACTCATTTGATATTATTTGTTGCTTTTGTTGTTCTTGAAAACATGGTGTAAAAGAAAGCTGTTAGTTTATACAGATGCCCTCAATGAAAATATTCTAATAAAAAAAAAAAGTCGTAAGAATTCGTATTCCCTGTGAGTGAGGGGGTGCGGGTGGGCACGCTTTCTCACAGTTACGGGTAGCGCAAGTGGGGAACAATCCCGCTTTCTCGCAAAAGCTGAAACGTGGGCAGCTCTCCACGCAGCACGGGGGAACCACTCTTGCTTTTTCACAATGTGCTTGCGGGGCGCTGTGTGTGTGTGTGTGTGTTGTTGTGTGTGGTGTGTGTGTGTGTGTGTGTGTGTGTGTGTGTTGTGCGTGTGTGTGTGTGTGTGTGTGAGTGTGTGTGTGTGTGCGTGTGTGTGTGTGTGTGTGTGTGTGTGTGTGTGTGTGTGTGTGGGTAGTGTGGGGAGAGAGAGAGAGAGAGAGAGAGAGAGAGGTGTGTGTGTGTGTGTGTGTGTGTGTGTGTGTTGTGTGTGGTGTGTGTGTGTGTGTGTACCTGGTTCATTCTCTGTGTGAAGTCGAAAACACGATTGAATCGTCGTCAGTGAAATAGGTACGTCAAGCAGAAGAAGAAGAAAAAAAAAAAAGAAAAAGGAGAGAAAGAGAAGAAGGACAGAGACCAAACACCAGAAGAAAAGGAAAGAAGAGGAAGGTGAAGTTAGGGATCAGATCATGAAGGAAGAAGGTCGATCGCAGAATGAGAGGAATGTGAAGAAACTAAGGAGGAAGGAAAGCAGCAAAAGGGGAAAGAGCAGGACACGATGAAAAAGATCTTGGCGGTCAAAATTCTGTTGAGAATGATATGTTGATGATCAATCTTCTCTTGACAATAATATCTTGACGGTCAATCTTCTCTTGAGAAGGACATCTTCACGTTCAATCTTCTCTGACAATGATATATCTTGAGGGCCGGTTTTCTGTTAAGAATGATAATTCTGTTGATGATCAATCATCTCCTGACGATGATATATCAATGTTCAGTTTTCTCTTGAGAATGACATCTTGACGGCCGATCATCTTTTGAGAATGATATGTTGAGGATCAGTCTTGTCTTGAATATCTTGACGGTCAATGTTCTCTTGACACACAGAACACACGCACGCACGCACGCACTCACGCACGCACGCAACACAAACAACACAAACACACACACACAAACACACACACACACACAACGAAGAGAGAGAGAGAGAGAGAGAGAGAGAGAGAGAGAGAGAGAGAGAGAGAGAGAGAGAGAGAGAAGCAGAAGGAGGAAGATGACAAACAAGAAGAAAAGGAATGGCTAAGAAGAGGCCTCACTCCCTTCTCTCCGCCGCACCCCATTATGATAACAAACACGAAACATAAAACAAAAACAAAAACAAACAAACAAACGCACATTCAAAACCCGAACAGTTTTCCGATGGCCTACGGTGAAAAGTAAAGTCGTTGCTGTTTCCAGTGTAGACGACAATAGACTTGTACAGTTATATCAGTGTAATTTTGGTGGTGGTGGTGGTGGTGGTGGTGGTAGGGGTGGTGGTGTTTCTCCTGAGCGTTGAAAAGGGGTGATTGTTTGGGGCTGACAGCGAGTGTGTGTGTGACTGTGTGTGTGTGTGTGTGTGTGTGTGGTGTTGTTGTGTGTGTGTGTGTGTGTGTGTGTCCTCTCCACGCAGAAGTGTGTGTGTGGTGTGTGTGTGTGTGTGTGTGTGTGTGTGGTGTGTGTGTGTGTGTGTGTGCGTGTGTGTGTGTGTGCTGCGTGCGTGGTGTGTCTGGTGTGTTGTGTGTGTGTGTGTGTGTGTGTGTGTGTGTGTGTGTGTGTGTGTTGTGTGTGTGTGTGTGTGTGTGTGTGTGTGTGTGTGTGTGTGTGTGTGTGTGTGTGTGTTGTGTGTCCTCAGTAATGCAATGTCTTCGCCAAGCATGCTTTAACACAGCACTTGACTTCGGAATGCGCTTTTATGCGGTTCACTCCCTCAGTACCCCCCCTTACCCCTCCCACTCATGTGCGTGCTCGCACGCAAGTGTGTGTTTGTATGTGTGTGTGTATGTGTGTGTGTGTGTGTGTGTGTGTGTGTGTGTGTGTGTGTGTGTGTGTGTAAGAACGTGTGTGTGTGTGTGTGTGTGTGTGTGTGTGTGTGTGTGTGTGTGTGTGTGTGGTGGTGTGTGTGAGAGAGAGAGAGAGAGAGGGACTTCAGATGATTCAGACATATTTTTGTATTGGCATTGACCTGCACAGAATTTCTGTCAAGATGGAACAAGATCATATCTGCAGCGCCAGGAAAGGGAAAACAGTTCTGAAATGAAATAGGTAAACGGAATAGCTGAGTAAGTAAATGGTGTGAACAATCATTTCAAAACAAAGTAACAGAAAAAAAAATCGTCTTGAGAGCAAATGAAATTAAACGTAGAAGAAAAGGGAAAGAGGCAGCTTTATTACACACACACACACACACACACACACACACACACACACACACACACACACACTACTCTCTCTCTCTCTCTCTCTCTCTCTCTCTCTCTCTCTCTCTCTGAACATTTGACGGGTGAAAAGCGTTTATTGTAGCATGAACAGTCATGCCTTGCACTGAAAATCAACGCCCATCTCTGCTTTTGCGCAGAAACAACCTGTCTTCCCCTGCTGGAGGAGCTAACTCGCTCCGACCGCGGGCTGATTGTTACAGAGACACGCTCACCGTTAGTTGGAGACACAAGTGGTGGGTGGGTTTTATCATTTTGTTTTTTGTTTTTTGTTTTCATAATCTTCTTGTCTGTCTCGATATTTTGTGGACTGGTGTGTCTCACTTTGTGTGGGAGTTGAAAACGCGTGTGGTGTAAATTCGGAATTCGGTCTGTGAAAGGTGGTTTATTCATTCAACTGGAAGACAACTCGTTTCGAAAAATAAAAATAAGAATTATTCTGCAAGACCAAAGCAAACGTGTTGAGAGGTAAGCTTGGTGATCACGCACGCGCACGCGCAATGTGTGTGCGTGCGTGTGTGTGTGTGTGTGTGTGTGTGTGTGTGTGTGTGTGTGTTGTGTGTGTGTGTGTGTGTGTGTGTGTGCGTGCGTGCGTTCTTGCGTAGAGGTGAATTTGA
>CM065741.1:9273416-9293416 GCA_033310375.1 Conus canariensis
ATCGGCAGATAACCATCAAAGATCAAGAAATGCCACTGAATACGTAATCATTAAACAGATACAAACGATTCTGTGTTCAGAGCGAACTTCGATATGCACCGTGTGTGTGACAAAACAATTTCAATGTAAACTATCAGTTTGAACCACGACTAACTACAGTACATAAACACTTTACCAGACACCTTTATATTTCATTTTTGTTCTTGTCAGTGTTTCATTACCGAGCTGAATCCATTACAAATCTTCACATTTCATCTGTGCTCTAGTCAGTAGTTAATTATCACCAAACATTTTTGCAGGAGAAACAAATGTTGGAAAGAATACTCACCAACACCACAGCCTAACATGGGTGCAGATCTGTATGAAGATACGTATCTACGTGTTTATAATTCGGCATAAGTTCATCTCAATGTTTGACAGTTGACTCATGTCAAGAAAATACATTTAACATTCACCAAATGCAATACAAAGCTCTTCGGTGCCTACCCCAGAAAAAGTAAGTAGCAATCTTGTTTTGAGACAATTTTCAATACGTTCTTTCACTGTGTTGGTAAATGAAAGCAAGTTTAACGGTTTCACATAACTTGAGGGAATGTCCTTTGCGTGCCTTCACCCTATGTGAAGTCAGCGCAGGCTTCCAGGGGTTGTGCAGGATTGCTCCCAGCTGGTTTGTTCGAGAGTTGAGGACAGTACTTCCCAGGGTCCCACACGCACCTTCGGATGCATCTTTTTCTTCTCTGCCTTTTGACCGACTCTGTGGAAAGGTCCAGTGACGGTGAGGAAAGACTCACTGACCGCAGGGAAAGTCCTGTTGACAGCGGGAAAGACTGTGACCTGGGATTCTGTTCAGAGAGCACATAACACCTCATGGCGAAAGCTTGGCCGTGTCTGCAGTTGTACTGTCGTCGCCTGTCAGCAGAACAACAACGAGTGAGGCTGCGGGATGCACACGGCAGCTGCTTGGCGGTGGCGGTTTTTGCCGGTGGATGAAAGACGGGATGGTACACCCATGGGAACGCTCCCATGGAGTTTGTGTCGTGTCACATCAAGTGGCCTTTACAGAATGGCATTGTTTTGATGGAATACCCTGTGCGTGCCTGCACCCGATGTGAAGTCAGCGCAGGCTTCCAAGGGTGGTGCAGGATTGCTCTCAGCTGGTTTGTTCGGCAGTTGAGGATAGTTCTTCTCTGAGTCCTACACGCACCTTCGGATACATCTTTTTCTTTTCTTGAATGTGTGCAGTAATCACCTTTCCCCTGTCCCTAGCCTTGTCCTTCTGTCTCTCTGTCTCTGTCTCTCTCTGTCTCTCTCTGTCTCTCTCTCTCTGTCTCTCTCTCTGTCTCTCTCTCTGTCTCTGTCTCTCTCTCTCTCTCGCCTTTCCTCAGTCACTTTCCCCGTTCCTCTCTCTCTCTCTCTCTCTCTCTCTCTCTCTCTCTCTCTCTCTCTCTCTCTCTCTCTCTCCTTCCTCCCAATAGCCCCCCCCCCTCCACTCCCCTATGCCCATATTATTTCTCTGGTTCAGCTTTTTGTTTGTATGCTGTTATTCTTCAGTTTAGACATGTCTTTTATACGCAGAGCATGCATGTCATAAGTAGTATCCACTTTCAAAAGTTTTCCGTTCTTTCGTTTCGCTATCAGAAGACCATGATGCCATAGTCGCTGAGTGGGCACTGACAGATTTAAGATCCCATCTTCTGTATTACCTCAGTGGCAGGCCTTGCACCCACGCCGCTCATTCCGACTCTTCTCGTCCCAGCCATAGCCCGGCCCGACCCACCACAGCCCCGGCACCGGCAATCCTCAGGGAGCAGTCAATGTCAAGTCGTCATGAGGAAACCCATCAGAGGAGACACTGCCCTGCTGCCTTGTCACTTCGATGGTGTTCAGTGGCGCCTGTTCTGATCAAACACACTCGGACACCACCTGCTAAGACCCTTACTGACGACAAGAACTGCTTTGTCGTGGAGCCGCGTAAGTGAGCTCTCCCTCCAGAGGGTGCCACGACGTCCGTCTAACGACAGTCCCCGACAGAATAAAACCAAGGCCACAGACGTGGAGAGGCAATCCAAACAGGTCACCATGAGAGCAGGGCATGAAAGGTCACAGAACCGGAGACATTTCTCAAAATGCTGATCGCTGAGGATGAGATGAGGATGCTATGTATTTCCATTCTGGTCTGAGATCACATGACAGGGCACTCTACACTTGGTTTCATAAAATATCCCAGCATCAACCAGGCCCGAGAGATACAGACGCCTGCAATGTTGGTCAGGAAAATTTGAGCAACACTCTCAGAGACGCATACACGAAATGGATGAAACTCGACTGTGTGGTCCCAGTCTTCCCAACTGAGCCCATAGCCCACTCAGTCATGGTAGGAGCGGGTCGGGGCAGAAAAATCCCTCAAATAAATGGCTCTGATAGGAATCGAACTCACGACCTCCCAGCCGGGAGTCTGCGACGCTAACCACTTCACCACGGCAGCTGGTCAGTTTGATGAAGTTGGCTATTCGCTTGAATGAGGCCCTGGCTGAGAGTCGTCCTGTCTGTCTGTGATAGTTTCGTTTTTTCACAGCCAGCATTAGTCCTCTTTGTCTCCTGGGAAAGAAACGAACAATAACAAGGCCAGGCCACCTCCAGCAGCCACTGTCCGCCCTGCCCGGTGCTACATCTCCACATCATTGCACGACACAGGGAAACCCAGTCTCTGCACACTCTTCTGCTGTTATTTCTTCTTCCTTTTCACCAATACTTGATTCATTTTCTCCCGTGCTGCTCTTATTCATTAAGATCACGTCGATTGTTGCTGTTTTCTTTGAAAATCTGAGTCAACCGATCCCCGAGTTCAGCGTTCCCGCCGATCCCCAACCCCCACCCCTGCACAACCACCCCCTCCCCGCTTCCTCAGTTTACACACATCAGCACTGAGTATGCATCGTTCGCCATTCTGCAGTTGAAAGACACTGCTGGCTTGCTTACCAATGTGGACCGCCAGAGCTGCAGTCAGTCTCTCCATCTCTTTTTGTGTGGTTGGTTTGACCATGCCTGGTTTTATTTGGCACAAAAAAGACTCATATAGTGTCAAATCATCCTGCATATCACATTCGTTTTTACCACTATCTCTGTTTTTACTCTGTGCTTACACGTAGTTCAATCGCTGATTTAGAGGACAACAGTGTCCTTGCACCATTCCCTTCACCAGAGAAGTATTTTCAAAATAGTTCTTCTTTTCTACGGTATATATTTCAATTCCCATTGCACAATTAATGTCTTAAAATTGATATGAAGGATCTTTTCCCTTCATGTTTTTTCCTTATCTAAATGTTGGCATCATACTCTCTTCCCACCATACTCTCTTTCCACCTGTCAGCACCCAGAATCTGTAGACAGAAGAACCTGTTGAAAACGGTCCCCATAACCTTTTCAAATGCTTCCAGCATGATTGTCACACTGGCATTTACCTCGGTGCTAACATAGCTGCCATTTTTTTAAGGGCTGCTGTCATGCGCACCATATTAAGTGTTTGATAAACGTTTCCTTTTTTTTTATTCATCATTAAAAGCTACTTTAGACTCTAGCTCAATGGGATGCTCAATAAACCTTGAGTTAACACTAGTAAGAGTCTCGTATGTTAAAAAGTTCCAAATGTAGATTAAGGTAAAACTATGTTAAAAAATATTTATGCTTCCACTCACACTCCCTGAGAGGGTCACTGATTCAGTGAATAAGTTAGCTTGCCTGGCAGGTTTTAGCAGTATCTAGTTGGGAGTGTAGTGCAAGTGAAGCATGATTTTGGCTTGACTGCAGGCAAAGCATGATTTTGGCTTGACTGCAGGCAAAGCATGATTTTGGCTTGACTGCAGGCAAAGCATGACTTTGGCTTGACTGCAGGCAAAGCATGATTTTGGCTTGACTGCAAGAAAAGCATGATTTTTTGCTTGTGATAGGAAAACATTACTCAACTGACTTTTGCAGGACTAGCTGGCTAAGATAGTAGTCAGTGTCATTAGAGGTGTTTGAGAGAGAGAGAGAGAGAGAGAGAGAGAGAGAGAGAGAGAGAGAGAGAGAGAGAGAGAGAGAGACTAGCCTCAACTGTGTTAGTATTTTATAGGGGCTGTGTTTAGGAGGTGCTATGTGGGAGTTACTCTCACCTCTGTAGAAGACAATGTGATTATAAATTAAGGCATTGAACTGCCAGTGTAGGCCTAAACATGGAAAGCAAAGGGTAAACATGAAAAACGCATATTTTTTTCTAATAATTTTGGACGCACCAAAAACGTGAGTAGTAAGAAATATTATCTGAAAGTTGAAAATGATTATGAACAAAAGTTTCGGGTTTTTTTTTTCTGTTGCAGGGATTTTTCTCTTTCAAAGTAGTTTGTCCCTCTAAGTCCCCTTTTGTGACAAAAACAAAAAGAATAAGTTAGCGTCAGACAGTGAAAGTCAAAGACTGGAAGGAAATGAATGAAACAAATAGTGACTGACTGGGGTCTCAGTTACGTTGGGATGATTTGGGAGTGAAAGACTATAACTACTTACTTGTGGCCCTTGAAGGGCAATGTTGGTTGTTTGGAAATAGTATGGTCTGGTGGCCAGCTTGAAGATGTTTTTGTTTGGCCCTGTTGGCATTAGCTAATAAAGTCATTTGAAGGTCTTGTTGTCCAAGGTTGAAGCCTGTGAGGTGTGTTATGCTGATTAGTGTGTGCTAAGTAATCTTTTCATGAATTGTTGATGTCAGTGGGGGGGGGGGGAGGGAGGGAGAGAGAGAGAGAAAGAGAGAAGAGAGAGAGAGAGAGAGAGAGAGAGGAGAGAGAGAGAGAGAGAGAGAGAGAGAGAGAGAGAGAGAGAGAGAGAGAGAGAAATTGGTAATTGGTGAACGAAATTTCTGAAGAAATTATTGAAAACATTGTTGTAAATACAATGTCAAAAAAGAGGTTAAATGTATAAGAAATCCAAAACAAACCTGCGTTCTAATAAGAAGAAAGGCTGAATGCGGGAGATCGTGTAAGACCGCGAGTGAAAGTTGGAGTCAAGAAAGTTTTATTTGTATGACAATTGCATTCTCTCTCTTGTGTCTCTGTCTGTCACTCCAAGGGTAACTCACCCCCTTGTCAGCCGCCTTATTTTTATCCATTCTTCACTATTAAACATGTTGAGACATCAATAAGAATGATCAAAACGCAACCCGATTCGGTAATAGTTAGTTTACAGCATACGTGATGTATTCCTGAGTGTACATGTATCCAAAACCAATTTGAATATGACTGCCAGTTTAAACACGGCGACGAAACTGTACTGTCTGTGTATTTGAAATTAGACTGTCAGAATGGCTCTAAAGTAAGCTTGTGGATAGCTCATCGTGTTCGTAATCTAGGTGTTTGTCTTTTCAAAAAGAAATGAGGACAAAAATAATAATTTTATTCAGTACTGTAGCACAGTGTCCATCAGTATGTAAACATGTACTTGCATTCATGTGCGGAATCTACACTAAGAAAAGCTGTACATCAGCAGGTTTGGGCGAGGGGTTATCTAAACCTGTCAACACATTCATGCCTAGGCCAGCGGTGAAAGAATACTGGATGACAAAGGGTGTGAAATGCACATTTCATTTATAGGCTACAAAAAGGCTTTTGATATGTTGACAGGAGGAAAGTATGAATTTTCTGAAGCAAGTTCAAACATTACGTAAGATGAACAGAATGTTAAAGCTGTGTATGGTTCATTTAACTCTTGAATTAGATCCTGTGCGAAAAGTTCTGACTTCTGTGGGTGCCCATGAAGAGTCACGCAGGGCAATGCTCTAACCCTTCACTTTTTTTAATTGTGATTAGATAAAATCAAGTCAACGATATTTGAGAAGCAGCACGCCGAGTCATTATGGGGAGAAAGCTATAGACAGTCATTAATATTTACAAATGTTTTGCAAATGTTTAGCTTGACCGCTAAATTTTGTGCTGATTGTTCCTGCTGAAATTAGAGGCAAGATATTCGATTTTATGAGCACAATGATGTACAATATCCCCTTGTTTTCAGATACACAATGTTTAATTGATATTCATGTATGCAGCTGGAATCTTTGGAATAGTTGGGTAATCGAAACAGTTCTTATCAACCTAGTAAAGGACTTATTTCGCTATCTTGTAAAATTGTAATTCGATCCATGTATGGAGGTAGAGGAAAATATTCTTCGTACATTGCTAGTTGTGCGTCAGGTTTAATAAACTGATGGAATGTCTGGTTCAGAATCCGGAGAGGCGTATTTAGAGCCACATAGCTATGTTGACTCAAAACTTCTGATCATGATATCAGCAATTGGGTGTTGAACGTTAAAGTCTTTGTTAGAGCAAAGTGTACTGGGACATGATTACGTTGATGGTCGTTCGGAATAAAGCTTTGATTTTTTAAAAGAAAGGAACCGTTGAAAACGCAATGTTGAAAGCGGAGCAAGAAAAGAAAATAACCAGCGAGCAGTGAATTCAGGAGATTATACAAACGTTTAACCGTTCACGCGCTCGGTTTTATTTTTGAGTTGTACTATTATCAGTAAGATACATGACTGTGTTTTCCGAGTCAAGTTTAGAAAAGATTTGTTAGAGGCAGAAAAAAACTAGTCTATAAATGCTTCACTTTATTGCCCCTTCGTTTCTGACATTGCAAAATGTCCGCTACACTTCATCTTTCACTAACCAGTCAAAAAGGGGGAAAAAAATCATTAATATCTGTACACATGTAACGACTTAGTAACTCTGAAGAGCTGACTAAATGCTTAAAAAAAAATCGTGTTACTTGGGATACCTCGATCGGTCCTAGTCTCGGGAATTACAAGTTGGATATCCTTTACGTAGTTTTGTTTCATCCCTTTCATCCGTTTATGCATGTCTTTCTTGAAATCAGCGCAAGCAACATTTTAGTTGTGGGTGCGCGCGCGCGTGTGTGTTTGTGTGTGTATGTGAGTGTGGTGGGTCAGAAATATAAACATCTCTCTCTCTCTCTCTCTCTCTCTCTCTCTCTCTCTCTCTCTCTCTCTGACTCGGAATGTCACTGATTATTTCTGTCTTCTCTTTGACAGATAACAGTCCACCCGCAAGGCCAAAGGGCAAACCCTTAACTATCGACGACAAGCTCCATCACAGAATCCTCCACTGGTCAGGTGCCCCTCTAAGGAAAGGCTACCCCCAGTGGCAAGTCCTAGACAGTGTCTTCGATGCCTTCATCTATGGGGCTCACTTCGATGATGTGGATTTCCCGCCCATCGTCCGTGCTGTGGGCTTTGCTCGGGTGAACAAATCGTACAGCCAAGTCTCCTGCTACCTATATTACAGTCCTGATGCACCCAGCAGACAACGCGTTTCCGGCCGATTGTACCACTTCAGGGGCAAAAATGGCTATAAGTAAGTAGGGGACAATCTGTTTCGTCAACGTTGAGCTTGTCTTGTTTTGTGAGAACATGGTCCAGAATCAAAGAGTGCGTCAGTCGTGAATCAATGTAAGTTTGTGTTTGTACATATATTTGTCTGTCTGTTGTTGTTGTTGTTGTTGTCGTCGTCGTCGCTGCTATGTGTATGCGTCAGGATGGCGTTCATGGGAAAACTTACAACTTTCCATTGTTTCCGTGTTTTGCTTGCCTTTTGTCGCATATGTTCTAGCTAGATGGGCACTGCAAGTTGCATTAGTTTGGGGTTGTTATGTGCGTGTTGTGATGCTTCACCGTGCTAATATATTAAACCGTTTGTTCATTGTTAATATTTTCCAGCCGCGATTAAGATTTTCTTATGTGTAGAATTGTAGCGTAATCTCTCTTGACTCGTCTGCGAGGATTCTGGGGTACTAAGTTGGTCAGATTTCTGCGTATGCGACCGTTGTAAAACCTGCCGTTGAAGTAGCCACACCCAGTCTTCGGGAATACAGTGTTTTGTATTGTGTTTTGGCTTGTTGTGTTGAATTGCCCTGCACTGTGTTTTGCTACAGAGCATTTTACTGTAATGTACGCCTTGTGTGTCGTTCTGTTGTATTGCGTTCCATTTTCTTTTTTTGTTGTTTGGTGTGGAGATTGTATTGAGTTGTACAATGCACACACACACACACACACACACACACACACACACACACACACACACAACACCAACACACACTTGCTCTATTTCTTCTCTCTCTCTCTCTCTCTCTCTCTCTCTCTCTCTCTCTCTTGGGGTTGTTATCTGCGTGTTGTGAATCAGCAAGACGTGTTGTGATTCCTCTCCTTGTTTTTTGCAAAGTTTGATATGTCACGGGTCGTTCTTGTCTTTCATTTTCTGCAGTGATATTTGCTTCAGTGTTGTGATTACTGTGGTGTAATTGTTGCGCTTCCAAAGACAAGGCATGGTCCTCAATTAACATTATTTTGTTTAAATTGAATAATGAAGCAAATCTGTCTTCAGCACTGTTCACCGTGACCGCAGCGAGGCATGAAGTGAACTTTCATTTTGCACGTGAGGCCTTGTCGTTTCGGAGAGTTGTGTGATCCGACACGGTCAGCTATACTGCAAAATTGTGTCAAGTGTGTCATGCTACACTGATTGTTCTCCGTGCTGTTCCGTGTCCGAGTTGCCGAAACCGTGAACAGTCGTTTATCGATCATGTGCTGTATAAACGTGTTTTTTTTTATTACATTTTAATGGATACCGCCTCTGTGGTACACGACAACAAATTAAAACCCACCTTAGACATTCTACAAAAGAGGTTTTTTCTACAAAAGAGGTTTTTTCTACAAAAGAGGTTTTTTCTACAAAAGAGGTTTTCCTGTCCTGAAAATGAACCTCTTGCCTGGAGAAACTCATTGTTCTACCGTTACTCATGTATCACTAACGAATCAATTGTTATCGAAAAGAACGATTATGACTGTCAGGAAAATCCACTTTCTCTTACCCTGTGGATCAGTGAACCCATACCCTCCTGTCTGGCTAAGTCAGTCATTCGTGTGTATAGTGGCACATCGAAACGTTTTACACTGACTTTTTATTTCACTCGGCAAGGAACAGGGACTTTACTGTGCCAGGGTGCAGACTGTGAAAAATGGGACAACGATGAATGTGAAATCCTGAAAGAGACAATTCCCAATTACTGTAAAAGTGATGACATACATGCACTAAAAACAGCATTGACCTCTCTTCCTTTAACTTTTCTGACAGGGAATGACAACATTCTTTTTACCACCCCCGTGTGTGACCAGAGCGAAATTTCTTCATCCTGTCCTACTTATTCCCAACCAAGTCTAGAGGATGATGTGACTGACGGCAGTGTTGCTCAAGATCTTGTTGATGACATCTCTGAAACATCTCCGTTGGCTGTGGTGGATAATCTGACTGAAGATTCCTTTGAAACTCAACGAGATGACCATGGCTTTGCAAAACAAACCTTTGCAAAACAAACTCTAGTGAGTGAAAATGAAAACTCTGTTTCCGAGGACAATGTGCAAAACCCCGCTACAGACAGGCGTTAAATCAACACCCAAATTATCCCGAACTAAACGTTATCGTAGAGGGACATTATGTCCTACTAAACACTTGCAAAATACGTCGTCTGGAAAACTTACAAACATTGAAAACGCTCTAGATTTCGTGTTAAATAATGAGACTGATCGTGATGCTGACATGGTGTCTAAACTAGAAGACTCAAAAATTTCTTTGAAAAAGGATTTAAAACTCCACATTGATAAAAAAAAAAAAAGTGGAATCTTTACACTCCAATCTTGATGAATTAAAAACTACTATTTCCAGACTCGATGCCACAGTTGCAAATTTGATCAAAGAAAACCATTTCTTAAAAACCCATCTTGGCACACTTCAGTCAGAAGTACGACTGATTAAGAAAAAGTCAATGTCTTTAGTAAGTACATCTACCCAGACTACTGATGAAAATCAAAACGACGAGTTTTGTGGTGGCCCAGTTTCCTGTCCGCCTTCCTCACATGCAGAAGTGAATGGTAGCGTGTCCAGCAGTCCAACAACTCCAAAGGAGACCATTGGTGAACTTTATCAGGACAGCACGCCCCAGCCTGTGCCGGTAGTTCTACATGGTTTTAATAGCAAGGATGTGCCTGTTCAAAATCGGTTTGACATACTGGTAATCTCAGCCAAGATCAATCAAATGATAACGTTCAGAAAAACTCCCACTCCCCCAAAGCTAACGGTATATTCAATACTGGTAATTCACCCCAATTCCATGATTCTCATAAACCATTGATTCATAAGAAACCCCCTGAACAAATTCTTGGTGAAATCAAAATACCAAATGAAACGTCTTCTCTTCTAGTTGGTGATTCTGTCATTAGGTATATTGATTCAAGGAGACTACAGACAAACAATGACCCTCTTTTTAAAATTTGTGTTCCAGGTCTAAAACTTAGTGATATCATCCAGTGGCTGCATGGATTGGACAAACAGGAGCAAATAAAATCTCTCATTGTGCATGTTGGTACAAATGACTGTCCAGCAGGTCCAGTTCCAACTGAGGTTTGGCATAAGCTAATTGATTTGTGTCAGACTCGTTTTCCTTCAGCTTATATAGCCTTAAGTTCTGTAGTACCTGCTCGTGGCAGGAACCCATTGAATAATGCGATAGCATCTTCAAATAGAAATGTATATACTGCCTGTACCAGCATGAAAGTAGACATGATCGACCACCACAGTGCTTTCATTACTGCAAGTGGTGCTCCTCGACAGGCATTATATAAAGACAGTACTCATCCCAGTATGAGAGGGACTGCTAGTCTGGCAATAAACTTTTAAAAAGTTATTCCTCAGGACAGACGAATTGGTGTCCATGGTCCTCCTCATAAGGTGCGTGTTTTACCCAGGTTCACAGGAAGAACTTTCCAGGTCAGCGCTGAAGCTGATGGTTCCCATCCCCCAAACTCCCAACAAGCTGGTGTCCCCCCCTTATCATCCTCATCCCACTTTCCTTTGTTGCCCTCCCGGAATGATAACCAGACTGTGGTTGACAGGGCTCAAGCATCACAAGGCCAAACCCATCGGCCTTCACCCCCACATGAGCTGGGGAATGATGGTATGTGTGAGAATACTTTTCCCCCACAAAACAGCCAGTCAGGAGGTCCACACCCCACATTGAACACATCATCATTCCCCAGTGCCTCCTATCCCCTTCACATCTCGGCACAAATGATCCCTTACTTCCCATATCCCAGATATCCAGACCCATACCCTTACCATACCCCTGATCACCGTGGAAGACAAATTTTCCAGAGACAGTATCCGGTGTCGGATCCTGTCAATGTCATAAATACGATGCCGGGCTCCATCTATAGTATCCCAAGTTGGCCCGCCACTAACAATCATGTTAACCAGTGTGCCCGGCAACTAATGTCTTTGGCATCACAGCTGGCGTACCAACCTGGACATCAGTGATCTTCACCAGCTCTGCGACCACCACCTCCATAATGTATGGTCTTTCCTTACATATGCTGGTGATACGAGACGTCAGACAATTGTGTTCGACCCACAAGGACGAAGCTGTGTTTTTTTGTGCATGAGCATTTGAACATTTGTCTACTTTATATAAATTTCCTCTTGGTCATGTATCCAAAAGTATGCTGATAGACTTTGTTCATGCTTGTTTTCTTCTTCTTAGATGTGAGGTGTACCAATTAAAAAAAAATTACTCGTTTCATGTGTGACAGACGTTCTCGGAAAGCTCGGATAGGGACAGTTCGTATTATAGTGTAAGATATATTTTTTTTGCGCCGAGATTGTGTCTTGCCCCGGAGTGAATGTTCAGGTTGCTTCTCTTACTTCAGTCTTGTGTTCAACTCAGCTGGATAGAATTGGTATTTCTCACTTGTTTCCAGTAGTGTTTCTGCTTTAATCTTGCATATCGTTTGTATTGAGTGTCACATTTCATTGTATGTGTTAATTTCCTCTTTATTATCATCCGTAATTGTATTGTTTTGTCATGGACAATAACGGTAGCACATCAAAGTGGCTCCGTAAAGCTGGGTTCAAAATAGGTTATCTCAATGTATGTCACTTAATGAACAAGTTATCAGATGTGCCTTCCATCCTATCCAGTTCAAATGACTTTTCATGTCTTTGGTTTTTCTTAATCACGATTATCTAGTACAATTTCTGACAATATATTATCGATCCCAGGATACAACCTTCTTAGACGAGATGCCACAGCAAAACTAGAAACGGGTATGGTGGCTTATATTCACAAATCTGTTAATTATAGACGGCTAAACTTGCTTGATAAATATAAAATTGAATGCTTGTGGCTAGAGATTCGTTTGAAAGAAACAAAGCCAATCCTGGTAGGTTTCTTATACAAAAACCCAGAAGAGAGTCGAGTGGTTCGATCGTTTTGAATTAATGCTCGAAGACGTATTAAGTTATTCTACGGAAATAATCTTGCTTGGAGATTTTAACATCGATTTATTGAAATCACATAATACATGGAAACAAACTTATGAAATGTGCAATTTAACTCAATTAATAAATTCACCTACACGGATAACATTACAGACAAAAACGTTAATTGATCACATTTATGTTACTAATTCTAACAACGTAGTAGAAACTGCTGTACCTGTCTATGGTCTTAGTGATCATTTTCCAGTGTGTTTAACATGGTCAAAGAAAGGAATTAAAATACCCAGATGCACTCATAAGTGTAAATCGTTTCGCAGCTATAAAAACTTCCACACTGAATAATTTTTGGCCGATTTATGTATGGCAGATTTTTCTTGTGTTTTTCAATACAATCATCCTGATGATGCGCTTGCTGCTTGGTACAAGATGTTTGTTCCTATTTTCAATAAGCATGTCTTGCTTCGGACTAAACGTGTTAAATTAACCGAGAAACCACCGTGATTAACAAAAGAAATAGATGCTTAAATAAAAATTCGTGACAATGTATTACAAACAACAGGGAAAGACAAGAAATTTAGGCAACAACGGAATAAAGTCACTGAGATGAAAAGAGCCGCACGGAAGAGATATTTTAGTGATTTAATTTCATCAAAACAAGATTCAAAATCTATTTGGAAGGCTATAAATCAGTTGTCCGGGAAAACATCACCGCCATCTGCTTCTTATACGTCCAATTTATCTGTTGAATATCTGAACAGACATTTTACTACCGTGGCAGAGAGAACAATAAACATAAACAACACACAGGCTAATAATTTAAATCCACTGAAATGTTTCTGCGAGTCAAAATATATCGTTGACAAACTCCATTTTCCATACATAGGCGTCCATGAAGTGCACAAGGAGTTAAGTATATTAAAACCATCGAGTTCCCGTGGTTTGGATGGGCTAGACAGTAAAATTTTGAAGATATCAGCGCCCATTATCTCTGATTGTGTTACATATATTTATAACTTATGTATTGAAAAATGTTACTATCCACAAGCCTTCAAAGACGCTAAAGTTTTGCCTGTTCTTACGTCTGGTGATCCATCTAACCCCTCTAATTATAGACCCATATCTCTACTATCTGCTCTGTCTAAACCTCTCGAAAAACATATCAAACACAATCTACAGTCCCATTTTACAAAGTATGACTTATTTCACCCAAATCAGAATGGATTTAGAAGGAATCATTCGTGCCATACTATGCTGACTAATCTTATTGAGAAATGGCATTTAAATATAAATAATGATTTACTTACTGGTGCGATTTTTGTTGATTTTGCGAAAGCTTTCGACACCATTGATCACAGTATCCTCTCTAAAAAGTTAACTATGTACGTTTTGAATGATAATTCCCTAAAACTCATAGCATCTTTTTTTCATAACAGAAGGCAAGCAGTCTTTCAAGAGTCCACTTTATCTTCTGTTGCTTCGAACAAATATGGAGTTCCCCAGGGATCGGTTCTGGGTCCTATGTTATTTTCAATTTATATAAATGACCTTCCACTTCATTTGATATCCTCCTGCGAACTTTTTGCAGACGACACTACCATTTACAATGAAAATAAAAGCTCTGATACAGTATGCGCCTCCTTACAAAATGATATACTAAGGCTTTTTTCCTGGACGGAAGAAAATCATATGGCAATTCATCCTCATAAATCCAAATTCATGCTACTTACAACAAGACAGAAACGACAGAACATTAAGAATAAATTACCGGAGTTAAAAGTTAGTGATAAAACATTACTAGGACTTACTATAGACAATAACCTATCCTGGTCCGAACATATTTCTATGCTTTGCAAAAGACTTTCCAAGAAAACATTCCAGTTGAACAGAACAAAACATTTTCTTGATCAACATACCAGAAAG
The DNA here is from genome assembly GCA_033310375.1 of Conus canariensis. Taxonomy (NCBI): domain Eukaryota; kingdom Metazoa; phylum Mollusca; class Gastropoda; order Neogastropoda; family Conidae; genus Conus; species Conus canariensis. The sequence goes on from CM065741.1 coordinate 9,287,699, forward strand.
CTATTTTTTCGTGCATACATCCAGCCAGATATTGATTATGCATCAACATGTTGGGATCTGGCCAGTCAAAATTGCTTAAAACCTCTTGACAGCTTATACAGACGCTCTCTCAAACTAATTCTTCTTAAATCCTCTTCTATTGTCCCTGTAGATTATAAACAATTAGATATTCTCCCCTTCAGTCTTAAATGTCGCTACAACAAAGCTGTTTTCATGTTTAAAATTGTGAACAATTTAACGCCTGCTTATCTCAACAACAAATTTCCCATCAATAATGTTCGTAACAAACGTAATATCCGCATTCCTCTCCCAAGAACTAATCTTTTTATGTCTTCTCTCATTTATTCTGGAAGCAAATTATGGAATGATATGCAAGACCACATTAAATGCAAATCAAGCGTTTTGTCTTTTAGGAAGGCATACCACGCACATTTGATAGAACAGTGTTAAGTCAAAACATGTTGAGTAACATAATATACAATAACCTCAACTTGATGGGTCCTTTTATGCATTTTCATATGACTTGAATTGATGATGTGCTTATACTGTAAGTGTAAGGTGGTATACGATGGTGTTTGTGTGGAGGAGGCGAGCATCTGAAGTGATTATGTATGCGGAAATGCATGCACACGCTTGTGCGTGTGTGTGTGTGTGTGTGTGTGTGTGTGTGTGTGTGTGTGGTGTGTTGTGTGCATGTATGTATATGTGTGTGTGTGCGTGCGTGCGTGCGTGCGTGCGTGCGCGCGCGCATGTGTGCGTGCGTGCTTGCGTGTGTGTGTGTGTGTGTGTGTGTGTGTGTGTGTGTGTGTGTGTGTGTGTGTGTGTGTTTGAGCCGTGCGCGAGCGCACATGCTTACTTTCGTTTCTTCTTTTTCTTTCTTTTTCCCGAATGTACATTATTCCTAAATTGTGACCTAACCCTTGTTACTAGGTAATATTTATGTTAATCATGTTTCGTCGTTATAAGTTTGTTCATTGTTTCCTTTTCGTGTATCATGTATATGTTTATTTTGATATCGTTTGTTACTGTTCTTGTTCTTGAGGGCATGGTGTAAAAAAGCTGTAAGCTTATCCATTTTACCCTCAATAAAAATATTCGTATTCGTATTCTCTCTCTCTCTCTCTCTCTCTCTCTCTCTCTCTCTCTCTCTCTCTCTCTCTCTCTCTTTCACACACACACACACACACACACGCACACACACACACACACATTGGCAAACATGTACATGTGTATATGTATCTATATATGTACTTATGTATGTGTGTACATATGCATATATGTTTGTTTCTTTATTGTTTTTGTTTGTTTGTTTGTATACTGTTACGGATGGTGTGGTACTGTTTTATGACTGTTTGACTCTCACTTTCAAAAGTTTAGATGCGTGTAACGATTTTTCTCCCCACACACCCACAGTACACGAAGATGGATATCCAGGCAACACACAAATCAAGTTTCTTTCTTTTATATGCTGTCTGAACCATGAAAAGATAAACACATCTCAATATGAATTGGCATAAAATCAACACACACCACCATCAGCAAGGACATTCAACAAACACAGGGAGCTTCAACCGTCACTCTCAAAACTGAAACATCGAATATTTCTTTTCTAACACAGTTCTCACTGACACCGTCAGCAGTGTCCCAACAGACACAGTCCACACAGCTGGCTGCAACGAGCCCAAGTCGCAGTTTTCACACGGCAAGCAGAGCCGCTCACTAGGACAGTTCGAAGTCCCATATGGTACACCCACACAGATCACGTCGGACTACCGACCTGGCGGTCAGCCTCTCCACGTCGTCTTGACGGAGAATCCTGAGTCCCTTTACTACACAATTCTATTACTGACCTGGTGGTCAGCCTCTCCACGTCGTCTTGACGGAGAATCCTCAAGTCTCTGTTCTACATAATTCCACTACTGACCTTGCGGTGAGTCTCTCCACGTCGTCTTAGCGGAGAATCCTCAAGTCTCTGTTCTACATAATTCCACTACTGACCTGGCAGTGAGCCTCTCCACGTCGTCTTGACGAACACAGCGGCTGGGGCAAGGGCTGTACCTCCACACTCGGCGTTAATCAGTTCCAGGCATGACTCAGGGGCCTCACCGTTTTTTGTTGCTTTTTTTTCTCAATTTTTATTAACGTCATGTTCTTATGTCATTTTACGTTGACGTTAAAATTTACGCTGACTTCACATACACTTAGTGCTGTTTTCTTGTAATTAGAGTTCGTGTTTCTAAAAAAAAAATCATAGAAAATAAGCAGTAGTAACCCTTTGTAAGTCTCCTAAATTTAGTCTTTGATAGACTATCCCACATGGTGGACGATGTTCGGAAATCTGCAAGAGAGTTATCTGTGTTAGAACTCGCTTTCAATGAGAGTTATCTTGCCTTTTCATGGGAAAGATGTCGCTGATGGACATACCCAAAGCAGTTTTTCCCCTTAGCTAAACGGCGCAATCAGAGAGAGAGAGAAACCCTAAACCATGGATGTAGCATTCAGCGCCTGTAATTCAGACAGTCGATCTCTCCATCGTTATTGTGCGCTTCGATTCCAATCGTTGACTCTTTCTATCTACTTGCTTGACCCATAAACTGAGAAGAGATCACTCTCTTTGCAACGCAAAGATAGGTGTTATCTTCCCCTCACGTTTTTTTTCTTCCAGAAACAGGTCTGTTTTTAAAAGCTCAAAATGTTTTCGCTGAGCCTGAACTCGGTGAAATTGTAATTCTTGTCTTTGAGAGTGTTTATAAACATGGCCAAAAAAGAGAAGTGGAAGAAAGAATAAATCATCGTCTCAAAAGTAGCAAGACAACGAAAAGGAACACTGAAGACAGCTACCTGACTCAGCAGCGTGGCGGCGACTCCTCTTGCAAGTTGTTCTAAACACCATGTACCTGATGGCTCTGTACGGACGGCCAGCATTAGAGCTGGGACAAGATCAGTCCAAATATATATATATGGCTGAGTGGGTGTGGAAGCGCGGAAGTGACGTCATTGACTTGATAGCGAAGACGAGACAGCCCCCCCCCCCCCCCTTACCCCCAACCCTTGAAAAAGAAAAGAAAAGAAAAAAAAGGCTTGCATGTTGTTGTTAAGACGTAAAAGTATTCATGGCGTGAGACTTCTGTTAATTAAAGAATAAGAAGATGAAGATTGTGAAAAAAAGTTAAACTTACATTTCGTTGAGAACATGCATAACATATATATTATGGTATTTCCCTCCCCGTCCCTTAACTCTTCCCTTTAATATCCCTCCCCCATTCCCTTCCTCCTCTCCCGTTGCGTTTATCATCCCCTAACACTGCCGTAACAGACAATGCTGGAACAACCAGACGTCGTGGCGAAGTGGTTAGCGTCGCGGACTCCTGGCTGGGGGTCGTGAGTTCAATTCCCATCAGAGTCATGTGAGATTTTCTGCCCCGACCGGCTCCTACCCAGAGTTGAGTTTGCTACTGGGTCAGTTAGGGAGACTGTGACCACACAGTCGAATTTTACCCACTAAATGGAACTTTTTTTAAAGCCAGTGGCGTCGGAACAGGGAGGGGAGGATGGAGGCAAGACAAGGGGGGTGGGGGTGGGGCATAAGCCTTCCCTATAAAAGTAATGGAGGGGGCAGACCTTTTGCACCCTCTCCCCTTTCCCATCTCTCCCACATATTTGAAGCCAAAAATATGGACGGCATGTATGGTGCACACGCACCCCTCTGCTCCCCGCCCTCCCTCAATTTCCCCTCATCCACTCCCTGATTTTAATGAGAACATGGAAGACGAATTCACTGCAGAAGAAGGGTGATTTGTTCCATGGTAGTGTGTTTGGTTGGTTGTTCGTTTTATGTCCACTGGCTACGTTACGGAGCAAAGAGTCACATTGTTTATGTCTTTGCGTGGCAGGTATCTCGGCGCTTTTGTGGATTGCCCGGTTCCGGGTTGGGAGAGCGGTACCCTTCCATACGCAGTATCGGTGAGCAAGGGAAACGACACTGCAGTCACCAACTACATGATTGTCCATTACAGTTACAATGCCCCCGAGTTCTATCGTCAGGGTTTTAGCTGGTCTGCAGGTAGGTACTTGTTTCTAAAACGTCGACGTTTTGATAATGTACGAATGTGTTGAAACCCGGAGGTACTATAAGTAGGTACTTGTTTCTAAAACGTCGACGTTTTGATATTGTACGAATGTGTTGAAACCCTGAGATATTATAAGTAGGTTCTTGTTTCGAAAACGTCGACGTTTTGATAATGTACGAATGTGTTGAAACCCGGAGGTACTATAAGTATGTGCTTGTTTCTGAAACGTCGACGTTTTGATATTGTATGAATGTGTTGAAACCCCGAGATACTATAAGTTGGTGCTTGTTACGAAAACGTCGACGTTTTGATAATGTACGAATGTGTTGAATCCCCGAGATACTTTAAGTAGGTATTTCTTTCTAAAACGTCGACGTTTTGATATTGTATGAATGTGTTAAAACCCCGAGGACATATAAGTAGGAACTTGTTTCGACGCTTTCAGTTTGTACAAATGTGTTGAAACCCTAAGATACTATAAGTAGATACTCGTTTCTAAAACGTCGACGTTATAATATTGTACGAATGTGTTGAACCCCCGAGATACTATAAGTAGGTTCTTTTTCTAACAGGTCGACAGTTTGATGTTGTACGAATGTGTTGAAAGCCTGAGATACTGTACGTAGGTACTTGTTTCTAAAACGTCGACGTTTTCATTTTGTACGAATATGTTGAAGCCCTGAGATAATATAAGTAGGTGCTTGTTTCTAAAACGTCGACGTTTTGATATTGTACGAATGTGCTGAAACCCCGAGATACTATAAGTAGGTACTTGTTTCTAAAATGTCAACTTTTGATATCGTATGAATGTGCTGAAACCTTGAGATACTACATAGAGTATTTAAGTCTCAGTTCCGATGATGCTTGTACAATTATCATAAGATCGGTTTGTTACGACATTAGATAGATGGCATTGTGAACTGAATTTTATAAAAGATACTCGTTTGTCGCTTGAGTTGTTAACGGTAATGTATCCATCACCACTTTCAGCATACAAAGAAGCCTCTCTCTCTGTATCCCTGCTCTGTCTCTGTCTCTCTGTGTGTCTCTCTGTGTATCTCTGTCTCTCTCTGTCTGTCTCTGTATCTCTCTGTCCCTCTCTGTATCTCTGACTCTCTCAGTATCTCTGTCTCTCTTTGTATCTCTGTATCTCTCTATCTCTCTGTGTCTCTCTCTGTATCTCTGTCTCTCTGTGTATCTCTGTCTGTGTATCTCTGTCTCTCTCTGTCTCTCTTTCTTATCTCCGTCTCTCTCTGTCTCTCTCTGTCTCTCTGTCTGCCTCTGTCTCTGTGTCTCTTTCTGTCTCTCGCTGTATCTGTCTGTCTGTCTATCTGTTTGTCTGTATGGACAGGTCTTATGTTAATCTGTGTGTGTGTGTGTGTGTGTGTGTGTGTGTGTGTGTGTGTGTGTGTGTGTGTGTGTGTATGTCCGTGCGTGCGTGCGTGCGTGTGTGTGTGTGTGTGTGTGTGTGTGTGTGTGTGTGTGTGTGTGTGTGTGTGTGTGTGTTGGAACGGACCACAGGCACGAGCCATACTGGAGGCGAACCAATGACTGGAGACAACAACAAAGATGACAGGTAAGACTGTACGAGAGGTGGATGCCAGCATGTCTTAGATCACGTAGAACCCCTTGAAGCCCAAGTAAAGAA
>CM065741.1:9300916-9305916 GCA_033310375.1 Conus canariensis
GATGTGTTATTTTACCGTTATGGCCGTTACTAACGGCCATTAAAGGCCCATAACTGTTTTCCTTCTTTATGGAATATCTCAGAAAGTACTTGGCCAATCTTTCTGAAAATTTGTAGGTATCTTCATTATGGGCCACGGATGATGCTCAGTGTGTCTTCCAAGACAAACCGCATACACTGACGGTGTGGATAGACATGGAAAAGGCGTACGACAAAGTCTGGAAGAATGGCCTCCGGAGAAGACTCCAGAAGAGTGGTGTGACTGGCTGTATGTACCAATGGATCTCGCAGTACCTGAAAAATAGGAAGGCCCGAGTCCATGTCAACGGAGCATACAATCGGAAGAAGACACTGAGAGAAGGAGTCCCTCAAGGAGGTGTCCTCAGCCCTACCCTATTCCTTGTCTTTATCAACGACATCGTCAAAAATATGCCACGCAAAGTCCAAGGAGCCATCTATGCCGACGATCTTGTCCTATGGTGCTCGGAAGAGCACCTCACAACTGCCAACTACAGGCTACAGCAAGCGCTGAATGTTCTCGAAAGCAGCTGGACAAAACAGTGGCTGGTAACAATTAATGCCAAGAAGACCACTTACACTGTTTTCAGCCTCTCACCCAAAGAACAGAAGGCCAACCTGAGCATCAATGGACAAACTCTGCTTGCTGAAAATAACCCCACGTACCTGGGAGTCACCTTCGACAAACGCCTGACGTGGAAGAAGCAAGCAGAGAAAACAGAATCAAGAGCAAAAGTACGCCTTGCCCTCATGAAGAAGCTGGCAGGAACAACATGGGGTGCAGACAACACGACCCTCAGGAAGACTGTACACTGGTAGAGTCAGGCCAGTGCTGGAGTATGGCATGACTGCATGGGGCACTACAGCCAAATCCAATTTTGAACGGATCAGCAAGATTCAGAATCAAGCTGCCCGTATCATCACAGGAGCCATGAAGTCTACGCCAATTCAGGAGCTTGAAACCATCACAGAGCTCCAGCCCCTTGAGGACCGCAGAGACGCCAAACTCCTGACCCAGGCTGCCAAGTTCAAGAGGCTGCAAGGCCACCCCATGAAAGACAGTGTCCCAGCCAACAAAAGGACGGCTGAAGAGAGGGAGCTTCGTACACCAGAGCAGGATCCTAGAACGGCAACATCAAGATATCCTTGATCTGACCCCAAAGTGATACCCTGGTGTCTTGCCGTCCCTCCGTGGAGTGGAGAAACCCCTCCCCTCATTCAGTGCAGCATCCCTGGTGTTGGCCCCAAAGATTCCCAAAGCGGCCCTGAAAGAAAGTCCCTCACCCTTGAACACCTCCATACCCAGTTCCCCAAAGAGTCCTGGACTCATGTCTACACTGACGGCTCTGCAGCAGATGCCATTCAAAATGGAGGGGCAGAAGTCTATGTCCAATATCCAGGAGGCAGAGAAGAAAATTCTGCCTCGCTACCGGCCTGTACTCCACAAATTGCAGAGCTGAAGCAGAAGCCCTGAAAACAGCAGCAGCTCTAAACGAGGTCAGCCCCTACGCCAGCCACAACGTTTCTTCCTGACCGACGCCCTGTCCATCTTGCAGGCCCTTCAGTCCAACAGAGATCCAGAGCTCAATGATCTGTCCTCATCTCTCGCCTCCCTCTGCACAAGTCACACAGTCACCCTGCAGTGGATTCCCTCCCACTGCAACGTGCTCGGCAATGAGACTGCTGACTCTTGGCAAAGGAGGGCACTACGAAGGAGCAGATGGACAGATCTACCAGCTATCCCGAATCCAGGACCATCATTAAGGCCAAGCTGCAGAACAAGTGGAAGCAGCAGCATCCACGCCACAACAGAGCAGACCCGTACTACCTGCTGACTCGACGAGAGCAGGTAGTCATCTTCAGGCTCAGGACAGGCCACAACCGCCTGAAACACCATCTATTCTTTAAACTCCGCGTCCACAACACAGAGCAGTGCCCCTGCAGAACAGGCAGCCAGACAACAGAACATCTGCTGCAGTCGTGCCCACTCCACCAAGCGCTTCGAGAGAAAACCTGGCCCGACCCAATCCCAGTGGCCCGGAAGCTCTACGGAGGACTGGAGGACCTGCGACGTACTGCCACCTTTGTCGAGGAGACGGGGGAATCCATCTGAAGAAATGACGAACGAGACAACAACAGCATGCCCGATGTGTTATTTTAACTGTTATAGCCGTTACTAACGGCTATAACGGCCCATAACGGTCTTCTTTATGAAATATCTTAGAAAGTACTTGGCCGATCTTTCTGAAAATTTGAAGGTATGATCATTATGGGTCACGGATCATGCCCGATGTGTTATTTTACCGTTATATCCGTTACTAACGGATATAAAGGCCCATAACGGTTTTTTTTATGGAATATCTTAGAAAGTACTTGTCTGATCTTTCTGAAAATTTGCAGGTATGTTCATTATAGGTCACGGATGATGCCCGATGTGTTATTTTACCGTTATGGCCGTTACTAACGGCCATTAACGGCCCATAACGGTTTTCCTTCTTTATGGAATATCTCAGAAAGTACTTGGCCAATCTTTCTGAAAATTTGTAGGTATCTTTATTATGGGCCACGGATGATGCCCGATGTGTTACTTTAACTGTTATAGCCATTACTAACGGCTATAACGGCCCATAACGGTTTTTCTTCTTTATGAAATATCTTAGAAAGTAATTGGCCATCTTTCTGAAAATTTGAAGGTATGTTCATTATGGGTCACAGATGATGGCCAGTGTTTACCAGAATAGCCGTTACTAACGGCTGTAACGGCCCAAAATGGTTTTTCCTCTTTACGGGATATCTCACGCGTATTCAAGATAAACTTGGAGTACGTTTATGTGCTTTGCATCTTGTTGTCTTTCTTTTTTATTTTTTTTCTTCCATAAGGGATAAGAGGTCTTCCTCATCACTTTGGTTGATTGTTCTGCTTTTGTTGTTTCTGTGTCCTGTCGGAACATGTTGGCCTTTAGTGCTTTTGACACAGTTGTCGCAGTGGTTGGTTATGTTGGTTGCGCACAATGTCTAACAATTTTTAGGGGCATGAACTATTCAAGGATGAATGTTTGCCTCAAGGCATTACTGACTAGCATAACGTGTCTATACTGATAGAATGGATACTATCTCAACAGCGTCTCTGAATTGTCAGGGCCTGAGAAACGCACAAAAGAGGCGTGATGTTTTCCAGTACCTAAAACAAAACAAAAACAATTCTCGATTTATTAAACAATAAACAAGTAGGGTAACTCTTGCTCCCATAGGAAAACCTAACACAGAGTAACCTTTATTCAAGACTGGCACAGCCTTTTAAACTTGAACAAAGGCAGACAAATACAAAGACGAACAATCTAATAGTGGAGGAAAAACAAGCGCAGGCCAACAAACTCTCTGTCATCACGGTAATGACTTTGCAAAGATTTGGACTTAAAGGGGGTGGGGGTGAAGATGAATGAAATGGGAACATGAAATTAAGAAAATATATTATAAATATGAAAACTCTCTTTCTCTTTCTCTGTTCATCATTAATAGCATGTCCTTTTTCGTATCTGTTCATCGTTTAAACCTATGTACTTTCTGTGTTACTAACAGAGGGCAACAGAGGGAGCATCAGCAGCCGCCTAAAGTGTGGAAGTGGAACGTGACACGCTGTGTCCCTGCCATTCAGATGGGCTTCAACAAGCATCTGTTCCTGGCGGAGATGGTGTCCGCCAGCATGGCCATGGGCGTCGAGCATTTCGTCTTCTACGTCCAACGGGCGGGGCCTAACGTGCTAAGGCTGCTGCAGGTCTCGTTGAATTAGTAGTATGGAATCAAAATCACAAGGCACTTTTTTTTACTGGATACCTTTTCAGACCGTATCTCAGTATCGTTGTTGTCACTACGAGTACGTACCTAGCGCCTATCCCGATTAGAGATCAAGATCTAAGCGCTTTACGACCCACACTCTTGTTTACACAACGGGCGGCCTACCCGAGTAGAGCCGACTGAAGAGCTGCCTGCTGGCGCTATGTTCAGTCGTTTCCTGTGCCATTCAGTCGAATATCAGTCACTCACTTTAGTTTACAGCCTCATTCGGAAGACTCTTCGGGGCTGGAGTCAGAACCAGCGTTGGCTGCGGGAAAAAAATACCCCTGCAACGAGTCGGCCTGATAGAGATTCGAACCCGCAACCACACGATCGCCAGATCACGACTTTCGATCAATCTTGTAAGGGTCTGTTTGGTGGCTGTAGTCCGGCCATGGGAGGCCAATCGTTTCGTGTTGGACGTTGAAGATGTACTGGGCACTATGCCCAGGCTCAATCATAAACAGAAAACTTGCAAAGTGAGGCGACTGCGGGCGGATATTCAAACAATTTTTTAAAAAATCTAAACAAATTTTGAAAAGTATTTTCAAGACTCCGCCGAAAAACGTAGGCAAACGAATCACAAGTAAAACACGACACGTTTCGACCTCTTTTCCATTTAACACCAATCTTGTACCGAACTGGATGATGATAAGTAATTGCACGTTCATTGTTGTTGTCCTGAGTGTTGTGTATCCTGCCTGAAGAAGACCTAAGAGGTCAAAACGCCTCGTGATTTGTCTTGTGATTCGTTTGTCTACGTTTTTCAGCGGAGTCTTTAAAATACTTTTTAAAATTCATGAACAGAAAAGTCAGAGAAACCATGGAAAAATGACAGAAAATTAAGGCTGAACAGAGGTATCGTCCTGACCTTCGATCTGTCCACAACCCACTATTGAGTGGTGCTCGCCTCAACCACCAGCAGATTTGACCATGCCAGCCTGCTGCTTTACAGAAGAGTGATGAAGCAATTCAGACATGTTTCTAGTCAGTGCCAACCGTTTAGATCCTCAGTCCATAAATCTGTCATGTTCAGTCCAAAACCACATGCGTTCTAATCCTCTGCTGCTGCAGACACGGGGTAGTGTGTTTGAGTCATGTCCTAGATGTAAATTAAGTCTTTTTTATTTCCACTCCCAGTCCCCTCCT
>CM065741.1:9313416-9325916 GCA_033310375.1 Conus canariensis
CATCACATGTTCACAATATTCCACATTGGCGAGTCTTCAGTTTATCCATGCAGCACAGCCCCAATGACAGCGGAACATTCTCAGCAACACTCACAGTAGAAACCTAGCCTATCAACACACCGATGAGTGCAAAACGTTACTGACCACTGGAGGGCCTTCACCCATACAGCAGCCTTCGCCAGTACTTCCAGGATTCCTGCCTAAGTGAACGAAGAAGAAGACTATCCTATAGTACTGTTGATCTCATATGATCATCACCCATCAGTGACTGATTAATGATTTTTCCCCCTCAACTGATATCATTATACCAATGCCATTACATTACTTCACCTACGACATTGATCAGCATCCCACAGAATTCCAGTAACAACAATGATTATTACCCTGTAACACTTTTGTTATCAAATGACCATCATCCATTATATGGTGGTTTTCTTTTTTTTAATATGTGTGTGTGTGTGTGTGTGTGTGTGTGTGTGTGTGTGTGTGTGTGTGTGTGTGTGTGTGTGAAAACTTCCCACAGTTAGTCTCATTATGATATAACTTACCCAGAATACCGTTTACATGTTGTTTTTTTTCTCTCTCTCTCTCTCTGTGTGTGTGTGTGTGTGTGTGTGTGTGTGTGTGTGTGTGTGTAACACATGACACCCGGTTTCTCATTGATAATTCCTATCTCTTCTCAACCAACATCGGCATATTAATGCCAACACATTTATTTTCACCTGTTACAATGAACATCATCCCACAGTATTACATCATCCCACAGTATTGTTTACTTTTTCAGCAACACTATTTGTATGAACTTCCCAACCCCCCACACCCATACCCCCACCCCACAGTGGATGGAGAGATATGAGCTCTCCCTCCCCCCCCCCCCACATGGCCCCCTTCTCTCCCCCTCCGCCCCCCCCCCCCCAACACTTTATCACCCATTGACCATTTCCATTCCTTTCCCGCCATTATTAATATTACCCACACCCCCATGTACAACTACCCACGCACAACTACTATCATCACCATCACCACCCAGCAAAGTCATTTATTTTTTTATTTGATGATTTTCATTCCTTGTTTACTTTGATTTTATTTATCTATTTATTTATTATAACTATTACTATTATCATTTTTATTATTATCATTATTATTACTATCATTTCTAATTTTCATTCTATTATTAATTCATTTTTATTATATGTATATATATATATATATATATATATATATATATACATAATTTTTGTTGTTATTTATATATTTATTTATTCATTTATTTTTTTTAATTTGTTTTTTTATCTCTATTACATATTTTCTTTAATTATTATTATTTTCTTTTATCTGTTTACCCCCCCCCCCCCCCCCCCCCCCCACACACACACACACACAATACACTGAGCACTATTTTCAATCCAACATAACCACTTCCTTTACAAATATATCATACCACTCCACTAAACCAGCTACACAAGCTACAAACCCCATAGTTTCACTCACCCCCCCCCCCCCCCCTATTTCCTCTCCCATTATCCCCTCTGTCGTTTCCGTCTGGCGGCCATTTTAATCTGGTGCCGAACACATGGAAAGATAAGTGACTCTGCTTTCTTTGTTCGTACTGTCCTAAATGTTAAATGTTGTTTTTGCCTGAAGAAGACCCAAGAGGTCGAAATGCATTGTGTCTTATCCTCCTTGACGGTAACTAACCCCCTTTCCTTCTAAATTTTGCTTCATTTTCCGCCCTCAGTCACTCCGTTTTGAAACAAAGATTTGTAGTCATAAACAAACAAACAAAACAAAACTATAAATATGTTGAATACCAAAGAATCGTCAAAAAGTCAACAAAACAGTACTGATGTTTGAGAGTAGCGTATCAGTTAAATGACCATTATATATATATATATATTATATATATATATATATATATATATAATATATATATATAATGGTCATTGGTTGAGCACTGTTTTTAAGATTGCGCTGATCCTCAGTACCATTCTCTCTCTCTCTCTCTCTCTCTCTCTCTCTCTCTCTCTCTCTCCTCTCTATATATATATATATATATATATATATATATGTATATATATATATATATATATATATATATATATATATATATATATGTCACTGATAAAATTACATCAAATGATAAGACGTGCGAAAATTAACTCTACCACTTGAGAATTACATTGAATAAAAAGTGATAAGGCTTCTGATTGTTTTACTTCCAGTGACTGCTTTCGATGTTAGTAAAATGTCTGTCACTTTCAAAGCAATCAGGCACGCATGATTTGCATCTGCATGCATTAGATGCAAGGAAACTGAATGATTCATGCCCAATAATCGCCAATACATTGACATATTAATATAATTCGTGTAAAAATATTTCCCCAAAACTCTAAGGAAGCCAACTTTGTTCTTCTCTATTAATCGAGAAATCATCAAATTCATCTAATCAGAGACGTATTTTAGTTTGATCTATTCTATCGAAGTCAATTGAAAATTACACGCAGAAGTCTCTGTGTTCCTATCCTTTTAAAAAACAATATAATCCATAAAGATCAATTTGGCTGTCGCACAAATCATTTTTGTCATACAGCCCTTATACGACTTATCGATATTTTACTATACAAAATAGATGCAAATAAGTTTACATGCATTTTTTTCGTAGACTTTGAAAACGCATTTAATGTTATCGAGCACTCGTTGTCATATTAACTCTCTCTCTTTTCTGATTCACTATATCCCTCTCTGTAGATTGCGGTTCTCTGTACTAACGCCAGAATGTCGTGGTTTTTCTATCTGATAGGAGTTGTTATGGTTAATAATCAACTATCTAAACTTATGCCTGTAGCTGTTAGCTATGGAGTACCACAGGGGTCTGTCTTTGGGCCCCTTTTGTTTTCGATTCTTACCGTCGACTTATCTTGCTTTGTTAACTGTGTTTATGAAATGTTTGGATACGAGGCAGCTATTCACTCAATTGATTTAGGTACCTATAAACGTACTAATAAACTTCAACATAATATTCAAAGACTTGTAGCTTGGACCCAGCTAAATCAAGCGTTCATATTCCATAAAAACGAAGTGTATATATGTTTATGTCCGACCAAAAAGAGAAGGGATGATCTCGCATTTGAACGCATTATTTACATGTGAGAATGAAATTGAAGAAGCTGACTCGCATGAAATGCTGGGTATCATTTATGGACAAAGATTTATCATGGACTGACCACACAAAGTTCATAGTCAAGCGTCATTCAAGCGAAATGATTTACCTAGCTCAAAGTTAAGGTTTTGTTGATGTCAACCCACACGTTTAATGTGCTTATATTCTGTCAATAATTAATAATGCTTTAACAGCTGCTGTGAAACTAACTTAAAACTGATTCACTCTAAGTTTAAGAAAGTGGTAAAATCAATTGAAATTAGGCTGCATAACTGCCGAATACTTCAAGCAACTCGAGATTTTTAACTAACCACAATAGTCTCTTCACAAAGTCTAGCATAATCGTGTAATATTGCTTTCAATACCATGAAATAATTATATAAATCTGTTTATTAACAGTATGGTGGAAGTTTATGGATCAACTTAACAATAGGAAGGAGTATTTCTTTCACCTTTCTATTTTAATAATGTTCTGCGCGCGCGCATATGTGTGTGTGTGTGTGTGTGTGTGTGTGTGTGTGTGTGTGTGTGTGTGTGTGTGTGTGTGTGTGTGTTGTGGTGTGGTGTACGTATGTACGTGTGTGTACGTATGTAGTGTGTGTGTGTGTGTGTGTGTGTGTGTGTGTGTGTGTGTGTGTGTGTGTGTGTGTGTGTACGTGTGCATGGATAGGTGTCTGTCTGTTTAAGCGTGCAGCTCTGCAGCTGGGTGTCTGAAACGTGTGTGTTAGTGTGTGTGTTAGTGTGTGTGTGTGTGTGTTAGTGTGTGTGTGTTAGTGTGTGTGTGTGTGTGTGTGTGTGTGTGTGTGTGTGTGTGTGTGTGTGTGTGTGTGTGTGTGTGTGCAAAAGGTGTATGACTACATGTGTGGGGCATTAAGTGCTGCCATATACATAAATGTGAGTGGGGCTATGGAAGGCGAGAAAATGATTTTGATATCTGCATATTTTTTTTGTCAGTGTTTATGTTGTACATATTCATGTTCTTTCAAGTGTCTTCACGCGCACATTTATTCAACGTAATTTTCCTTTTCTTTCTAGACGGTTTTATGGAGATAGAAAACATGCCACCCATTCCATGTACCATTTCCAAATAAACTATAAACTTGACTTAATATGACTGCACACACAGACCACACACACACACACACACACACACACACACACACACACACACACACACACACACACATATATATATATATATATATTCTATTGTTTGGTCAATCAGTGGGAGATTGCATCTCTTAGGAGATCCAAGTAAAGGTTGTTCTGTACAATTCTTAGCCACTCACAATGCTTGGGTTATTGAACAGCAGAGCTGACCACTCAGACTGTTCCATATCTTTTGATCTCCCTTGCATCCTTGAATGGATCCTCAAGCATAGGCTCAAAGATTGTTCCCTACACTTTAACACTGTTTGAATAATACTTTTAGTTTCTCAGCAACTTTTTTCCTCTCCACACTTTTGTTTTGTTCCATTTACTACCCTTCGCTGGCTGCTTTGGGGGTGCTGTTGAACATTTTTTTTAACCCTTGGTGGTGAGAACACCACAGAATTATGGACTGTGGTGTGTCTATTTGACACCAAGATCACAGACACAATCAGCCGTGTCTCCCTGATGAGTCCGATCCAGCGGAGCAAGCTTTGTTTATAATTGAATATTTCTTGCAGTCATTGCAACACCAAGCTGCTCTGTAAGTTGCTGGAATGGTGCGTGGTTACTTATCCTTGGAATTTATTAGTTTATTGTACACACACACACATGTTTCAGACACCCACCTGCGGGGCATACTTGTTCAGAAACGCCTTTTTCAACACCGAACTGCGTGATCAACTACCACCCTCCGAAGTGGATCCGGCCAAGTTCTTCAAACCTCACGTTGACAGCATCATGACACATGTGATTCGTGAAGCAGTCCCCTGGAAGGCTTTTGCTCGCACCAAGGTGGCTGCCGACCCGCACAAAGTCTTTTATGTCGGTATCCATGATGTACAGGGTTTTCGCCCAGGTGGGTTTTCTTTTCTCTTTGTCCAGCTTGTGTGTGTGTGTGTGATCTTCCCTATTACCCAGGGTGAGCACGGCATCATTCCAATGCCGTCTATACTGAGTCTCTGTGCAGAGCTACAGCAGTAAATAGTTACCTGATTCAAGATATGGAAGATAAGAGATTATAGAAAGGTGGGCTCCGTCTCCCATAACAACATGCCCTAGACATTGTAAATCTGTGCGTGTTCACCACCAATTACACCATGAACCTAAAGCCTTCTTTTTAATAGCCACACTCTCCATGCTTGTCCCGCAGTTCACAAACAAGCCATCAATATCCAGTCATGATCATGCAACCAACCAGAGGAGACACTGCGCTGCTGCTTCTAAATCAGTTCGGTGCTATAAAGTGGGGCGTGTTCTGATCCAACATATAAACACCACCTTGTCGATGTCGTGGAGCGTGTTGTGGCATAAAGTAGAATGAAATGAACAAGAGTGTGGTGTAAAAATACCGTGGCATTAAATGAAGAGGGGTAGCGTGTGGTGTTGCGAGGAATAAAATGGAGTGGCGTGTGGCTGGAATACAATAGAGTGACATACAGTGACGTCAAGTATGGTGTTACGCCGGTGTGGAAAAGAATAAAGTAGGGTGTGGTGTAGAGAGTGTGGTGTGGAGTACAATGGAATGGACTACAGAAAAGTAGAGCATGGTTTGGAGTAGAATGGAATGGAATACAGTGCAGTAGAATGTGTCTTGGAGTACAATGAAACGGAATACAGTGAAGGATAGTGTGGTTTGGAGCACAACAGAATGGAATACAATGACATACAGTGTGGTGTGAAATGCAATAGAATACAGTGAAGAAGACTGTGGTGTAGAGTACAATGGAATTGAATACAGTGAAGTAGAGTGTGGTGTGGAATACAATAGAATGCAGTGAAGTAGACTGTGGTGTAGAGTACAATGGAAAGGAATACAGTGACGTAGAGTGTGGTGTGGGATACATTGGAACAGAAATACAATGAAGTAGAGTGGTATGGGGTACAATGAAATAGAATACAATGAACTAGACTGTAATGTGGGGAACAGTGGAACAGAATACAATGAACTAGACTGTAATGTGGGGTACAGTGGAACAGAATACAATTAACTTGACTATGGTGTTGGGTACAGTGGAAGAGAATACAATGAAATAGAGTGTGGTGTGGAGTACAGTGGAATAGAATATAATGAAGTAGAGTGTGGTATGGAGTACAGCGGAATAGAATTCAGTGAAGTAGAGTGTGGTGTGTACAGTAGAATAGAATTCAGTGAAGTAGAGTGTGGTGTGGAGTACAGTGGAATAGAATACAGTGAAGTAGAGTGTGGTGTGGAGTACAGTGGAATAGACTTCAGTGAAGTAGAGTGTGGTGTGTACAGTGGAATAGAATTCAGTGAAGTAGAGTGTGGTGTGGAGTACAGTGGAATAGAAGATAATGAAGTAGAGTGTGGTATGGAGTACAGCGGAATAGAATGCAGTGAAGTAGAGTGTGGTGTGGAGTACAGTGGAATAGAATATAATGAAGTAGAGTGTGGTATGGAGTACAGCGGAATAGAATGCAGTGAAGTAGAGTGTGGTGTGGAGTACAGTGGAATAGAATACAATGAAGTAGAGTGTGGTGTGGAGTACAGTGGAATAGAATGCAGTGAAGTAGAGTGTGGTGTGGAGTACAGTGGAATAGAACACAGTGAAGTAGAGTGTGGTGTGGAGTACAGTGGAATAGAATACAATGAAGTAGAGTGTGGTCTGGAGTACAGTGGAATAGAATGCAGTGAAGTAGAGTGTGGTGTGGAGTACAGTGGAATAGAATACAGTGAAGTAGAGTGTGGTGTGTACAGTGGAATAGAATACAGTGAAGTAGAGTGTGGTGTGTACAGTGGAATAGAATACAGTGAAGTAGAATGTGGTGTGGAGTACAGTAGAGCGGTTTCAGTTTCAGTTTCATTAAGGAGGTGTGCGGACTGGTCCATATACGCTACACCACATCCGCTAAAAATTTGTGACCACACTGCGCACGATTTGAAGCTGATAGATAAATGAATTCATGACTAAGATGAGAGAATTTAAGAAGAGGATCTCTTCACTACGAGTTAGCAGATGTCTGTCCTATACATTAGCTCAACGCGCTGGTCAAACCTTGGGTACCTATTACCTAACATTGTCTGTCAATAGAGAGGAATGATGCGGAGTAGAGTTTAGTGTTAAATACAATGGTGTAAAAGGGAGTAGAATGTGGTGAGGAGTATAATGGAGTGCAATAAAGTGTAGACGAGTGTGGTGTGGAGTGTAACAGAGCAGAGTGTCGTGTTGGGAACAGCAGAGTGGACCACAGTGGAGGAGAGCGTGGTGTGCAGTTTAATGAGTGGAATACACTGAATTAACTCGTCGACTACAGTTGCAGTGAAATGGAATACAGTGAATCAGAGTGTGATCTGCAGTACAGTGGAATGGAATACCGTGAGTTAGTACAGTAGACAGAGTGGAATCCACCGAAGTAGAGCATGATGTGGAGCACAGAGAAGGGGAATGAAGTGGAGTGTGGTTTGGAGCATAGTGGAGTGGAATGGAGTAGAATATTCCCATGCAGTACAGTGCGATGAAGTAAAGTCGAGTGCAGTGTTCACTACAATGGGGTGGCATGAAAAAGAGAAGAGTGTGGCTCAAGAGGCGGAGGGGGGGGGGGGGGGGGGGGGGGTGGTGGTGATGGGCAGGGGGTCAACGAAGTGGAATAATGTGGAGTAGAGCGTGATCGGGAGTTCAGTGGCTTGTGCCCCTATAGGAAGTAAAATGAAATGTGGAATACTAAGGGGGGCGGGGGGGGGGGGGGGGGGGGACGAAGTGGAATAGACTGTGATTTGGAATATCAGAATGGAATGAAGTCAAGTGGGATGAAGTGAAGAAGAGTGTGGTGTGAGTTACAATAGACTTGGATCAAGTGAAGAAGGGATATTGCGTAGGCCAGGCATCTGCTAAGTCGTAGCCGCAAGACCCTCTTCTTAAATTCTCTCGTCTTGGTCATGAAATCATTTATCTATTGGCTTTAAATCATACGCAGTGTGATCTCAAAACTTAGCGGATGTGGAGTAGCGTATATGGACTAATCCGCACGCAGGGACACTTCCATGATGAAAGTCAAACTGAAACAAGTGAAGATGAGTGTTGTGTTGGGTATATTAGAATTGAATGAAGAGGAGAAGAGTGTGGTGTGGGGTACAATAGAGTGCAATGAAGTAAAGAAGAGTGCGGTGTGGGTTGCAATAGAATGGAATTATGTCGGAGAAGAGTGTGGTGTGGGGTACAATAGAATGGAATGAAGTAAAGAAGAGTGTGGTGTGGGTTGCAATAGAATGGAATTATGTCTGTGGTGTGGGGCACAATAGAATGGAATGAAGTAAAGAAGAGTGTGGTGTGGGGTACAATAGAGTGGAATGAGGTAAAGAAGAGTGTGGTGTGGGGTACAATAGAATTGAATGAAGTAAAAAAGAGTGTGGTGTGGGGTACAATAGAATGGAATGAAGTAAAGAAGAGTGTGGTATGGGGTACAATAGAAAGAAATGAAGTAAAGAAGAGTGTGGTGTGCGGTACAATAGAATTGAATGAAGTGAAAAAGAGTGAGGAATGGGGTGCAATAGAATGGAATGAAGTATAGAAGAACGTGGTGTGGGGTACAATAGAATTGAATGAAGTGAAAAAGAGTGAGGTATGGGGTGCAATAGAATGGAATGAAGTATAGAAGAACGTGGTGTGGGTTACAATAGAATTGAATGAAGTAAAAAAAAAAGAGTAAGGTGTGGGGTACAAAAGAATGGAATGAAGTGAAAAAGAGTGAGGTATGGGGTGCAATAGAATGGAATGAAGTATAGAAGAACGTGGTGTGGGGTACAATAGAGTGGAATGAAGTGAAAAAGAGTAAGGTGTGGGGTACAAAAGAATGGAATGAAGTAAAAAAGAGTGAGGTGTGGGGTGCAATAGAATGGAATGAAGTATAGAAGAGAGTGGTGTGGGGTACAATAGAGTGGAATGACGTGAAGAGAGGCATGGTCGAGTAGCGAAGAGACAGGCACAGTTGCGTAGAACGACAGTGGTTATAGAGAAGCAGAACAGAAAGGAGTATAAGGGAGTTGGCCAGGAATGGGTACGCAGTCGATTAGAGAGGGTATAGTTGAATAGAAAAGGAAAGGGTACTAAAGAATAGAATGAAAGGGTTACTGAGGGGTAGAATGGAAAAGGGTACAGGGGGGGGGGGGGGGGTAGAACGGAGAAAGCTTCTGAAGAATAGAATGAAAATGGGTGTATAGGACTAGAATGGAGAAGAATACAGAGGTCTAGAATGGGGCACGTTGGAGATAGGTTTAATAATCATCATCATCATCATCATCGTCTATATCCTAAACATCATCATTATCGTCATCATCATCATCATCATCATCATCATCATCATCATCGTCTACATCATCATCATCATCATCGTCATCATCATCATCATCATCACCATCATCATTATCATCATCATCATCATCATCATCATCATCATCATCAACATCAACGTCATCGTCAGTGTTGTCTACATTACCATCATCATCATCACCAGCAGCAGCAGCAGCATAGTAGTAGTAGTAGTAGCAGTAGTAGTAGCAATAGTAGTAGCAGTAGTAGTAGTAGTAGTAGTAGTAGTAGTAGTAGTAGTTAGTAGTAGCAGCAGCAGCAGCAGCGGCAGCAACAGTAGCAATAATAGTGGTTGTGGTGGTAGCCAGTGGAAATAGATATGGTAGTAGTTACATGATGAGGATGATGATGACAGGAAAAAGGAAAAAGAAGACAACAAAAGTAAAGGACAGATTATATAACGCCATTTGCTTAACAGTTATCCGGCATAGCGTGTGGAATTATAGGATTTCAGAGAATGGAAAAGAAAACAAAAGATATACACAAGAGAGAATATAACGTAATCAAGTAATAAATAGCAATTACTTTGGACATGGACACAGGTGTCTTGGGAAACCAAACCCCAAATTAATGGCAGTACACACATGACCTTTGACACGTACCTACTGAGCTGCAAGAAAATGACATAAAAAGGTAGGTCACTAGTGCAAACGGGTGTTGAGCAGGTAGTTTTGAAGTGATTTTTTGTCAAAGGTAACATTTCAGTTTAATGGACAGTCACAACACCACAATCAGTACTGGTATCTCTGCCCATCACACCACCACAATCAATACTGATATCTCTCTCCATGAACAGAAGCTAGAATCAACAGTTCACTTAACCGAGGTCCGTCATTAGCTGTGAGTAATCCGAAACAGAAATTCTCTCAAGGGCAGTAAAGACAATATCAGACTGACCAGACCAGAACCTGCACGGACAGACAATGTCATCTCCGTGAAGCTCAAGAGCAGGCTCCTGTGCGAATTGGTGTATTGCATCTCCTGACTGCATGCGAGACACGGACCATCATTACGGGTCTAGAAACAATCCAAGCTACAGAAACGAGATGTTACCGCATGACACTAAACATCCGATTACTGTTCGTCTCACTTATGAACAAGTGTGTCCGTCCATCAGAGAGTGCTTCCGACCATTTGAAGACCTAATTAAGGAAAGAAAACTACGTTGGTGTGGCCGTATCACATGATTCAATAGCCAGGCCAAACCAGTCCTTTAGGAAACGACTGAAAGAGGGAGACGCAGAGGAAGATAGAAAAAGAAAGGAGAGACTGACAACATGACAGGTTCAACAGGATGGCCATTTGCAGAGACGCAAGCCTGAACACACAACTGATAGAACTGGAGGAAACTCGTGAGCTGCTGGTCTTCAATGTCTCACCGCAGAAACTTTCCGCAGAGTGAAGAAAGAATGAATGAATGAATCTTTTAATGGGTTGATAATTAGGCTCATTGAAGGCCTTTTTACAATTCTGCCCAACAACAACTACAATTTAAAAAAGTAAGGTAACATCGAATTACAAAATAACATCAATATAACGATTTCATGCTTAAAAACTCTCTCTCACATATAAAGAGGAGGAGAAGAAGGCCATTTTTGTGTGACTTAAATGATATGGCAGTGACTTCCTGAGCGTTGCTGCATTGTAAGAAAAGGAGCTGAAAAACAAAGAGAGAAAAAAAAATGCAGTAAAGAGAAAGAAAGATGATAAGAAAGAAAAAGACCAAAATGGAAAGAAGGAAAGGAAGGAAAACTGGTGTTGAGAAAGAATTGGTGGAGAGAGGGGAGAGAGAGAGAGAGAGAGAGAGAGAGAGAGAGGAGAGAGAGAGAGAGAGAGAGAGAGAGAGAGAGAGAGAGAGGACGATGGACAGACGGGGGGGGGGGGGGGGGACAGACAGAGACATGGGTAGGAAGAAACAAGTGTTCAACATGAAATCGCTATAGTAACACGTGAGAATACATCCAGCTGTAGTCTTTTCCCGTGCATCTCCTCCTCTTCCTCTTCATGTTGCAGGTTTCGACCACTGCATTATGCATCCTGAAGTAGGACTGCTGCATCACTATAGACATTGGACTGAACGCACGAGCAATGTGACAGATACCTACCTGTACAGATACGCTCGGGACATCATACCAGGAGTGAAAAAGATACTCGGTCAATACAGTTCTACAGTCCGCAAGCCGTACCCGTGACGAGTTTTAATGCCTTCTTCTATTTGTTGCAACATTCTCATACCATTTCCCTCCCTCCCACCTCCTTCCTCCCGATCTACGTCCACCTCCACCATCACCACCATCCTTGCTTTACATAGGAATACAGAGAAGAGGGAGGTGGAGGTTGAGGGGTGGGTGGAGAGGATCTTCCAAAATAGACAATATCCCTTAATTCCTTCCCCAGCCCCATTACCCTGACCCTCGCCTTTGAAAGACTATGCCAGAACTGTCCTCCTTTCTATGGCTCTCTGTGGTTCTGCCTGCACTTTCGTGGATTATCGAAGAAATCTGATAATGTCAAACAAACGTATTTGTAGTGAACATTGTTGTTGGAATCGCCGTTTTATTTCAGAGGTTGCTAAACAAAATTATTGAAAGTCATATCCAGTGAGACAGTGATAAATTACACAGATCTGTTCAAAGTTCACGGTGAGGATGGGTCGGAATGTCCCTGTAGCCAACATTGTCGTTGGAATCACCGTTAAATTTCACAGGTTGTCAAAGAAATTTAGTCATACCTAAATCCTCTGTGATAGTTAGGAATTTACACATTTTTGTTCAAATGTCATGGTGAGCCTGCGTCAGTTTATTTTATTTTAAGTTATCTGTTTCGTTTTCAGAAGAAAAAAAAACCCAAACCTTTCTGAAAGA
>CM065741.1:9338416-9348416 GCA_033310375.1 Conus canariensis
TCAAAACTTAGCGGATGTGGTGTAGCGTATATGGACTAATCCGCACGCAGTGACGCCTCCTTGATGAAACTGAAACTGAAACTAATAACAAAACTAAAACATTCTCTGATCAACTTCTTTAACACAGTCGTTGAACAACGTGGTCATAGCGACGCTTCCGGTTTCCAACTACAATTGATTAAAAACCCAAATCGCATGCGACGTTATATCATTAGATAAGTGCTACAACAGCTCATGAAATCCCCTCCGCACCGTGGAAAAAGATCGAAACAGATCTGTTTGAGGTGGACAGTACAACATATTTGATCATCACAGACTACTTCTCAGTTTCCGGTTGTAACTCAACTGATAATAGCAAGTAGCCAAGCTGTGACAGAAGAAACAAAGAGAACCCTTGCAGTCTTTGGAAAACCTGACACCATCATTAGTGATAATGGTTCCCAGCTTACTGGAAAGTCCTACCAGGACTTCGTCAAAACATGGAGAATACAGCACACTACTTCATCGCCAAAATATCCACAATCAAATGACTTCATTGAAAGACAAATACAAACTGTGAAAAACACTATCAGGAAATGCCAGAGAACTGGTCAAGATATCCACCTGGCACTCCTCAACTTGCGTGCAACTCCAGTTAATCACCAGCCTCCATCACCTGCTGAGATGTTAATGAACAGGAAGATCACCACTCTGTTGCCTTCAAGGAAAATACCAGCCCTACAGGAGCAAAGAGTCCAACTGGCCAGACAAAAAAAAAGATGACTGAAAACTACAATCATCACGCGGGTAGCATGCTACCCCTATCCGCCAAGGGCAAGCAGTGCGGATCGCGGATCAATACACTCAGCGATGGAAACCAGCTACAGTGCTCCAAGTCTGTGAGAACCAATTCCTTCAGAGTAAGGACAAGTGCGGGCCATCTTCTATGAAGAAACAGGCGGGAAATATGAACAAGATGGAACACAGAAAAGGCCCCGCAAACATCTTCACTCCAGGAAGGCGACACTGATGTGTGCATTGAACCACAACAAACAGGTGAACACGGCCAACAACAGCACCATCATCACGAACCACAGCAGACAAGAGAACCCGAACAACGTCAAGGACATCACAATGCACTTCAACAACGAACACAAGGAAATCCACGTATGGGGTCTGGTAATCAGAGACAGAATGGAGACACTCAAACTGATAATACTCGACAAAGACAGGTTACTCCAGAACACCACCAATATACAACACGTTCTGGAAGGGTCGTCTAAAGACCTACAAGATTCCAAGAGTAACTGTGCAAACGAAGTGTTTATTTTGTACATAGTTGTTCCAAGTGTTAATGTTTAAGGTGTTTTTGTTTTTGTTTTTGTTTTTTAATTCAAATTATTACTGTTGTTTCCAAACTATACAAGACGCTTTTAAAAATTTTAAACAAAGGGACACTACTCAACTAAACAAAGAAAAGGGAGATGTTCTGACGGTGGAGTTAACGCCCTTGACTCGCTTTTGTGAGGGGGTCGAATTCTGCTCGCTGAGTTAAGAGGACAACGAAAAGGCCCCAGCGTCGGACGTCTTCGAGACACTGCAGCTGAACGAAGTCACTGTGAGTATCAGACTCTATCTGATACCATAACACGGCACGTAGAATGTGACAATGATTACTGTTTGTTTTTCATGCTCGACAAAGATTTCATTTGTTTGTTTTTTGTTTTTTTTTCTGAAAATGTATCGTTTGTATACGCCTATGTTCGTCTAGAAAATGTCCCGTGCTACCGTGTAAGTAAATTTAGTAACGGAATTGATAGGCTTGAAGAGAGTGTTGTGGATAAGTTATTATTGTTGTTGTCAGCCTGTTTAACGTCTGTTCACTTAAAGTGATGTTAGACGGTGGGAAAGGATGGGGAGAAGGGAAGGAACAGGGAGACAAGACAAGACAAGACAAGACAAAATTCTTTATTTACGAGGATAATAGATAAGCACTGACGTGCTTTTTTACATCCAGTCCTCGCCCTGAGTAGGGACTACAACATGCAGTGAAATCAATTAATGTAAGAAAGCAAAGAAGCAAGCAAAGCGGTCATGTAATCATAGAGGAACATCAAATGAAAATAGAAGAGAAATGAAAACAAAACAAAAAATAAGAATAATAATAAACAAAACAAACAAAATAATAATAATAAGAGAATAAAATAAAAATAAAAATGAGAATAACAATAATGAAGAGGAAGGGGAGAGTGGGGGTAGGGAGTGAGGTGGGCTGGGGGAACATATGTAAATGTACTACAACGTACAAGATTGGCATGTATGAAAACAGACAGTGAAGTGAATATGACAAAGTGCGTACATATTTTTGAACACACACGTACACGCACGCTCGCACGCAGAGAGAGAGAGAGAGAGAGAGAGAGAGAGAGAGAGAGGGAGAGAGAGAGAGAGAGAGAGAGAGAGAGAGAGAGAGAGAGAGAGAGAGAGAGAGAGAGAGGCAGAGCAAGGCACAACATGTAATCATTTTTCGCAAGGCATGAAAATACGTAGAAGGTATTAAGCAAAGTGAGATGAAATTGGGGGAGGGGGGGGGAGGAGAAAAAAAGAAGAAAAGAGAGAGAGAGAGAGAGAGAGAGAGAGAGAGAGAGAGAGAGAGAGAGAGAGAGAGAGGATGGAAGGGAGAGGGGGAACAGCATGAAATGTAACGATTTGGAATGGAAATGTACTAAAACGTACAACAATTAGCATGTATAAAATCAGACAGTAAAAAAGAATATGACAAAGTATGTACGGAATTCGGAACATACACATGCACGCACGCACAGACAGAGAGAGAAAGAGAGAAGAGAGAGAGAGAGAGAGAGAGAGAGAGAGAGAGAGACAGACAGAGAGACAGAGAGACAGAGAGACAGACAGTGAGAGAGAGAGAGAGAGAGAGAGAGAGAGAGAGAGAGAGAGAGAGAGAGAGAGAGAGAGATTGGGAAGGATTTGACTGCATGCAAAAGTTTGATATGAACGTACGTGTGTTTGTCGGTACGGGCATGAGCGTGTGTAAGTGTTTAAAATATAATTATTGCATAGGGAAAATGGGTAGAAATGTTGATTGATTATCAAACAATAAGTATCGAAGCTATGAACATATGAAGATCAATGAGAATCTACCAAATAGGAAAGATCAATAACGCATTATTCCTTTAACATCGAATTAACAAATATAACACTAAGAAAGCAACAGCCAACACATGCATTTTCGTGTCAATAAAAAAGAAAAAAAACATATAAGTGTGTGTGTGTGTGTGTGTGTGTGTGTGTGTGTGTGTGTGTGTGGTGCAGTAGCGGATGGGCGTGCAGTGCGTGTATGCATGTGTGTGCGTGTTTACGTGCGTGCGTGCGTGCGTGTGTGTGTGTGTGTGTGTGTGTGTGTGTGTGTGTGTGTGTGTGTGTGTGTGTGCAGTAGCGGATGGGCGTGCAGTGCGTGTATGCATGTGTGTGCGTGTTTACGTGCGTGCGTGCGTGCGTGTGTGTGTGTGTGTGTGTGTGTGTGTGTGTGTGTGTGTGTGTGTGTGTGTGTGTACTTGCATCCATGTTTGCGTACTTGCGTTTATGTGTATGTGTAGATGTGTATGTATGTGTGTGTGTGTGTGTGTGAGAGAGAGAGAGAGAGAGAGAGAGAGAAGTGTGTGTGTGTGTGTGTGTGTGTGTGTGTGTGTGTGTGTGTGTGTGTGTGTTAAAAGCGACCGTAATATCACAAAAATGGGGATTTGGGATGATGGAAACTGAATCAATCACAGGAAGATACCAACTGGACAATTAATTAAGCACTCCGAAAAAAATGCGAAGAAGTGAATAACTGTTCAAAATGTTTTCAAGAGATATGGATGACTCGGATAAAAACTGTCGTCTGACTCTTAGAGATACTAGTTCTGTAACTTTGGAGGAATGGACGAGTAAATGATTGATCGTTACTTCTCTTCCACATATGCACTGGACATTTTTGCTATATTTTGTGCGGAGAGCATTTAAACGAAACATATACATCAGGCTGAAAACTGACCTGGAATAAGATCTGGACAAAAAAATAAATAACTAAATTAAAGAGGTTTAATATTTCTTTTGTTCTTAGCATTTATGCAGTGCTGACTGTAGTGACACTTTAGATTTTTAAGCTCCTCTTCAAACATTTTGTATGACACATTTACTAAACATCTATAATGTTCTTGTAAATCTAACTGTATCTTAACTGGAACTGAACCATCATGATTGTTTGCTCCATTTCTTGCAGCTCGATCAGCCCATTCATTTGAAACAATTCCACAATGGGAAAGCACCCAACAGAAAGTTATGCTGGTGCCTTTCAATGATAAAAGATGAACAGTGTGCTTGATTTCAATTATCAATTCTGATCGCATTTTCCGGTGTAAAGATTTAAGTGCCTGTAAGACCGATTTGGAATTAACACATAATAAAATTTGAAATATGTTTTCCGGAAAATCAACAATGTTATTCAGGGTCCTTAATACTGCAACTAATTCAGCAATAAAAATAGAATCATTTTACAAATGTGAAACCGTTTCTCTACTTTTAAAGCTTGTATAACGAATACAGCTCCTACTTCTCAGTTCCACAGTACAGACCCATCAGTATAAATCTTTAAATATTCAGAATACTCGTAATCAATATGGGAGCAGACGGAACTTCTAAGGATATTAGGTGAATCGTTTTTGGATAAGTTTGTGTGATCTATGTCAAGCTTCAGATTGTTCATCTCCCATGTAGGTATAGGTGAGTAGGAAGGTTTGGCTGCTATTTTCTTTCTCTCTAATTTTGATTCTTTTAAGATCTGAAGTAAACGTGTTTATGGTGTTTAATCATTGGATGGATTTAAATCTTTTTGCAAAATGAAGATCAGACCTTATACAAACTTCGGCCTCTGAAGTTTTCGAATGAGGAACTTCATAAAACATATTTGGCAGCAGAAATAGCTCTTAGCTCATCAAGAGGTAAAACACCTGCTTCTTTATAGGTTCCTGAATTTGATGCATGAAATGGAACTCCTAGAGAAAGTTTATGGGCTTTGCAGTCAACACTTTGTATTTTAGTTTCAAAACAGAGTGACAAAGGGTGGAAAATGAAGTACAATTTAGAAGGAGAGGGGGTTAGTTACCACCACAGACATAGACAATCAAAGCACAGGATACGACACAATGCATTTCGACCTCTTGGGTTTTCTTCGGGCAAAATCAAATAAGATTTAGGACAGTGAAAACGAAGAATGAGAAACCACTTATCTTCTCACATTCGCGCACGATCAAAATGCTTTTTTAGATCGTGCGCGAATATGAGAAGGTATGTAGCTTCTCGTTCTTCGTTTTCACTGTCCTAAATGTTATTTGTTTTTGCCTGAAGAAGATCCAAGAGGTTGAAACGCATTGTGTCTTGTCCTGTACTTTGTTTGACATTGTATTTTAGTTAATAAATGTTGTGGAGCACTGAAAAATACCTCTTCAACATATGTCCAATATATATATATATATATATATATATATAATATATTTGTTACATTAAAAGCAAGTTAAAATCAAGCTTCTAAAAACATCTACAAATTTGTTTCACGCTGTGCGGTCGTCAGGATGTAATGAGCTTGTGTTGCCAGTGCCACGTATATATATAGCTAGCTGGTTTGCTGTTGTTTTTTCCCGTGCTACATGTGTTTCTCAGGTGTTGGTTTTTTTCGCTGATAGAAACTTCCATCTGTGTCTGCAATTGTTAACCATTTCTGTTCTAACATTTAGAGTTGCCAACTGTGGTTTACATAGTATAATGTATTTCTCTGTTAGGCATAGATTGCATTTTTTTGAAATGTTGTTGTATGATGCTGCTCTTTTTAAAATTTTCCAAGATATGTTGTAGTCTATGTTTTTTTCTTTAAGTTTCCAAATGTATTTACTCAATTCTGTTTGGTTTTTGTATCTTTCTTTGTTGAATGATTGTTTATGGTTTGCATATCTAGTTTTGAATTGGTTTTCCGTGATACCTACATATGATTCTTTTGCGTTCTCTGATGTTACAGTGGCTTGGTACACAATGTTGTTATAAAGGCATTTGTTGCTTAGGGGGCACTGTTCTTTTTTGGTACAGTTACAAGATTTCCTTTCGTTACCCTCCTTTTTTTCTGTGCTGCTTTTCATTTTGTTTGCTGAATCGATGGCATTTTTAAGGTTTGGCATACATGAATATGATAATTTGATGTTGTTTTTGTTGAATATCTTGAATAATTTATGGTCTTTTGGGAAAGATGATGTCAAGATTTTAAAGAATTCTTTCCCTACATTTGTTTTAACTCTTGCATCATATGGGGGATTGTACCATATGATATTCCTTTTCCTGTTCTTTCTGCATCTTTTTGTATCATTGTCTGGATCGTATCTTAGTTTGTAATTGTAGCCACTTGTATGTAACGCCTCTTGGTATTCAGCTGTAGCGTTGTTGAATACTGTTTCGTTACATGACAAATTGGATAGTCTTTTATTTATGCTTTTGGGTATTGTTTTCAGTATGGACCTAAGTGACAGAGTAGAGACCACAGCAGCTAGAGAAGCCTTTATTACACTTAAAGACCACAAACCCAATTTCTTGAACAACCCAACATGTAGACTGATAAACCCTTCCAAATCTGAACTAGGGAAAATTAGTAAAAAAATCTTAGAGAAAACCATAAAAAACATAAAAGAAA
The DNA here is from genome assembly GCA_033310375.1 of Conus canariensis. NCBI lineage: Eukaryota > Metazoa > Mollusca > Gastropoda > Neogastropoda > Conidae > Conus > Conus canariensis. The sequence continues at coordinate 9,345,129 of CM065741.1, forward strand.
ACACTGAACTCAATCTCTGGAAAAACACATATGAAGTAATACAATGGTTCAAAAACCTCAATAAACAAGAAAATACAGTTTTTATAACATTTGACATAGTAGATTTCTACCCATCTATAGATGAAAAGCTACTAACTAAAGCTATAAAATTTGCCAACAAGTACACAGAAATATCAGGGTCAGAAATGGAAATCATTTTCCACACAAAGAAAACTTTACTGCACAATAAAAATGAAACCTGGATTAAGAACACAAGCAGGAATTCAACTTTCGATGTCACAATGGGATCATATGATGGTGCCGAAACTTGCGAACTTGTCGGACTATTCATGTTATCCAATATTCAAAAAAAACTTGGAAAACAAACTGGACTGTACAGGGATGACGGCCTTGCCGCTCTGAATGACAACCCTAGAAATATTGAAAATAAGAAAAAAGAATTGTGTAAAATTTTCCACAACCAAAACTTAAAAATCACAATAGAAGCAAACAAAAAGATAGTGAACTATTTAGACATAACGTTAGACCTCAACCAACACACATATAAACCATACAAGAAACCAAATGACACGCCTGTTTATGTAAACATCAAAAGCAATCACCCACCCTCCATACTGAAAACAATACCCAAAAGCATAAATAAAAGACTATCCAATTTGTCATGTAACGAAACAGTATTCAACAACGCTACAGCTGAATACCAAGAGGCGTTACATACAAGTGGCTACAATTACAAACTAAGATACGATCCAGACAATGATACAAAAAGATGCAGAAAGAACAGGAAAAGGAATATCATATGGTACAATCCCCCATATGATGCAAGAGTTAAAACAAATGTAGGGAAAGAATTCTTTAAAATCTTGACATCATCTTTCCCAAAAGACCATAAATTATTCAAGATATTCAACAAAAACAACATCAAATTATCATATTCATGTATGCCAAACCTTAAAAATGCCATCGATTCAGCAAACAAAATGAAAAGCAGCACAGAAAAAAAGGAGGGTAACGAAAGGAAATCTTGTAACTGTACCAAAAAAGAACAGTGCCCCCTAAGCAACAAATGCCTTTATAACAACATTGTGTACCAAGCCACTGTAACATCAGAGAACGCAAAAGAATCATATGTAGGTATCACGGAAAACCAATTCAAAACTAGATATGCAAACCATAAACAATCATTCAACAAAGAAAGATACAAAAACCAAACAGAATTGAGTAAATACATTTGGAAACTTAAAGAAAAAAACATAGACTACAACATATCTTGGAAAATTTTAAAAAGAGCAGCATCATACAACAACATTTCAAAAAAATGCAATCTATGCCTAACAGAGAAATACATTATACTATGTAAACCACAGTTGGCAACTCTAAATGTTAGAACAGAAATGGTTAACAATTGCAGACACAGATGGAAGTTTCTATCAGCGAAAAAAACCAACACCTGAGAAACACATGTAGCACGGGAAAAAACAACAGCAAACCAGCTAGCTATATATATACGTGGCACTGGCAACACAAGCTCATTACATCCTGACGACCGCACAGCGTGAAACAAATTTGTAGATGTTTTTAGAAGCTTGATTTTAACTTGCTTTTAATGTAACAAATGTCGCTCCCACTGTGGTTGAGCACTGTTTTTAAGATTGCGCTGATCCTCAGTACCATTCTCTAATATATATATATATATATATATATTGACACCAGGAGTGCAGACACAATCAGCCGTGTCTCCCTGATGAGTCCGATCCAGCGGACGAAAGGCCTAGGAGCAGGCAATACAAATAGATCTGCCTTCAAGAGCGATTACGATGGTTCCCTCAGGCAGCTAGTGAAGGGTTTCTCATATTTATGATATATTCCCCCCATTTTCTTCATCTTCATTTTTTTCTTCTTCTAAAAGTTCAAATCTTTGCCAAGTCATTACTATAATGACTGAAGAATTGTTAGCCTGCACTTGTTTTCCCCCACTACTTAATTGTTCGGTATATATATATATATATATATATATATATATTATAGATAGATAGATAGATAGATATAGATATAGATATATATATACATATATATATATATATATATATATATTCAATTATAAACAAAGCTTGCTCTTATGTCTTAGATTGAAGGAATAGGGGGAGAGAAAAAAATCAATTGTTATGTGGAGATCTGAATGCTAGAGCGTCAAACATCTCCCTGAAATTATGACGGAAAATGAGTTGCATATGAACGTTGTAAAAGATTCTAAGGATGAAAGAAGATGCTGTCAAGACAAGACACTAAATACATACGGTAAAAAAATCAATGAGACTGGTATTGGTGAGTTGTTGAAGTATGCAAGAGTGCAAGTTGTTGACTTCTTACAAGCTCTTTTTAATAGACTTTTTGATAATGGTATCTTCCCAGAAAACCGAACAGCATCTGTACCTTTGCTCATATTCAAGAAAGGCAATGTAAATAATCCTTATAATTACAGAGGTAACTCTTTGGTTAACGTTAATTGTAAAACATTAGCAGTATTATTAACAACAGATTACAGGAATAGATTAATGGTAATAATATTACGGGAGAACATCAAGGTGGTTTCAAAAAGGGTTACTTTACTATCGATCACAATACTCCTTTTGCATTTGTTCAAAAACAATTTTCTATAAATCATGAATTCAATGTTGCCTTTATTGATTTTGAAAAAGCCTTTGACTCCTTCAATAGAAAGCTTTTGTGGACAGTATTACTTAAATATGGTGTAAAAGGGTAAATATTTAGGTGTATTAGAGCCATAAACAAAGTAATTAAAACCTGGGTAAGAAATGGTTCCAGTCTGGCAGATTTAATTCATTGCGTTGCTGGGGTAAAGCAAGGCGATGACTGTAGCCCTGCATTGTTTTCTATGTTCATTAATGAGGTTTCCATTGAGGTTATCAATAATGGCCTTCAAGGTGGACGGTTTTCAGATGATGTGTTAGAATAATTTATCCTACTATTAGCAGATGACATCGTTTTGTTTTCAGAAACGATGGTTGACTCACAACGTCAGTTAAACATTCTAAGCAAGGCTGCTTCCTCATTAAAGATAAAAGTGAACATGAATAAAAGCAACATTGTGGTTATTTGAAAGGGAGAATATTTGGCGGTGATGGAAAGATGGATGTATGATAGACTTATCATACTTGTGCTGAATGTGTATAAATACTTGGGGATCTATTTTTCTACACGCTTAAGTTTTAACATTACTTGTAAATACCTTGAATCTAGGGCAAAGAATGCTTTGACATGCGTAAT
>CM065741.1:9358416-9405916 GCA_033310375.1 Conus canariensis
CTGAAGAAAGCGATCTAGTTATAAGCGCCCCACAGCCAGAAAGCGATCCAGTTATAAGCGTCCCACAGCCAGAACCAGAAAGCACACCACCTGTTGATCTGCCTCACACTGACAGTCACACTAGCGAAAAGACAGCCCTCGTTGTGTTTTTAACTTTTACTGGATTAGCCATACTTTATTTCACTAAAAATTAAACCAGCTGCCAGCACTCCTAACGTCCACAGATGGTCGGCCATATAACCGGCAACTTTGCCTATGGTAGACAAAACCCAACTAACAACACTGCCAATTATGCCAGGCAGAGCATCAAGGGCTTTAGCTGCTAACTTCTTTAATAAGTTTGCTAGGTGGTGTAATTGTTTTCTAATCCAACTTTTACCAGGCTGAGGTGTTGGAGGCGTTACTGGCCCTGTTGGTGCACCGCCAGTTAAAGCATAAACGAGTGTAGAGATAGCAAACCCAACAGCCGTTAATATGCTAACTACTGTAATCCCCTCTTCTCTGAACAGAATCCTTATTCTTTCTGCTAACGTAGTGTTTTCATGAAGTATTTTGTTTATAACTTCTCTGATTCTGGTTATTTGTGATTCTAGATGACCTCTGTTAAGAGAAATTGCGCCTAACAGTTCTGTCTTTTCGTTCATTAACTTCTGTAATTTTTGCTGTATTCTAGCCTTTTCTTCTAGTCCTAGATTGTTATCGTCTGCATCAGCCAGTTTAATTTTTTCTTCTTCTATATCTCTTTCTACCTCACCAAGTTTTGCTGTGTTGTGCATTAGTTCACCCCTTATTGTCTGTAGAGCTTTATCAAGGCCCTTGCGCTCTCGATCAGAATATTGAGAATTGACAAGTTCTTTTACACCTGTCTCCTCACTTAAACTCGTTTCAATTTCTGTTATTAGTTCATCTGCTGTTCAATTTAATTCTTGAAGAGGAATGTTTTGTATTTCAGATTGTGTTGGCAACTCTTGCCCCCAGTTCTGTAAACGACTAACAGCTTCGGCTCTAGGCTCTAAAAGGTTTAATTGTTCTGCCTTAGCAATAGGGAGTTTTCGCCTAATTGTGCTTAGTTTTAAAAACTTGTTTGGGTTTTGCGTTGAAGTAGCTTTTACACGGTCTCCGGCACCAGTTCTTATATACAAATGCCCATCAACTTCCTCAAAATCGTTAGGATCTAGTACGCCTGGTAGCTCTCGCCCTATGCTTCTATAGAATGATTGAATTCTTTCTTGCAATAGCTCTTGACGTTGTCTAGGGAGTAAAGAACCCGCTTCTTCAAGCTCTTCTCGCAATGAAGGGCCCAGTTCTGTTTCATCTTCTTCTTCAATAGGATCAATCGGGTCAAAATCTTCATCAGCCATATTTATATATTTATTATTTTTTGTTTTATAAAAAATGAACTCATACGGTTGTGACCTTGATCCATACAGAAAAGAGAAGGAACCCCACGGCGTAAAAGGTATAAGGCAGACTGTAATTAGTGTAAATACTCCATCAACAGTTCAGCCCGGACAAACTTTAATAGTCAAGTTCCCTGATCTTGGCGCCGGCGATGTTATAATGCCAGGCACTGCTAAACTATCATTCAAAATAGATATTACATCGGAAGATCCTAATGCTACTGTTGTTGCTAATTTGGGCAGGGCAATCGTTAAACATATAGCAATTAAACTGGAGGGCAGAGAAGTCTTTGTACTAAGCGAGGCAGACATTTTTGCCCTCTATTCTGACCTATGGCTGCCTAAAAAGAAAGAAAAGAGAAAGTTTATCAGGGAATACAAAGTCCAAACGGTCTCAAGCACAGAGTTGGAGCGGAGGATGCAAAGGATGATGTTAAAGATGAAGCAGTAGCAGAAGCATTTGGCAACAGATTCTGCATCCCTCTAGATTTTGAGCTGTTAAAGACGCATATGCCATATTACCAAGGTGCACTAAAAGAAAAACTTACTTATGAACTGACATTTAATCCTAGCGGTTCTGTTGTTTTGTCTGAAGATCCTGAAGCTAAATACACAGTTAGCAACATTTCTCTTGAGTTTGATGTTGTTACTAACCCTGAACTGGCCAGAACAATCTTAACCCAGTATAAAAATAAAACAGTTATTTATTATGAAAGAGTTATACACTCCACTACAGAAAATAGAAACAAGCGAGACACTCTCTGGAACATACATCTAAATCAGTCTCTGAAGTCTTTAAAAGGAATTTTGTTCTTGTTTACTGAAGGAACAACTCCTTTTCATAGAGAATCAGAAGCGTTTTATAATCCAAAAATTGAGAAGGTTGACTGTGCAATAAATGGTAAGTCTGATCAGTTGTATTCGGGTCGCGGGCTTTTACCTCACCAACACTTTGATGAAATAAGAAAGTTATTCGCTGGAGGTAGGCAAAGAGATCCTGCAGTTGATCGTGTATGTAAAAAACTTCGTCTTTATGATGTAAGACTCGAAGACTACTTAATAACTAAATATGGGCTGTGGCTGGATTTTAGATCCACATTTGACAACAGATTGTTTGGAAGTGGAGAAAGGGTAGGGCAAGATGGTATAAAAATAAATATTCACAAGAAAGCAGACGGAAACGCACCAATACAAATTCATATTTTTATGGTTTGTGATGCTCAGCTAAACATTGAAGAAAACAGGCTAAAAGACGTGGCTTATTAAAATGCAGAAGAAATATTCTAATAAAAACAGATGGATAGTTTGAAGTTTCTGCCCAAAGATCCGCACTGTTCTCTTATCTGCGGGATTACTGGGTGCGGGAAAACTGTCTTCGTACTTGATTTGTTACAAACAGTCTACAGGTTTCATTACGAGCACATTGTTATATTCTGCACAACCATTAAGCATAACAAGTCTTACAAAGAAAGGAAGTTTATTTGGACAGACGATAATATATTTTTAGTTGATCCTAGCGACAAACTGAGCGACTGTTTAGAACATTACTATAGACTATTTGAGGGAACTGAAACACTGTTTATTATTGATGACTGTTCAGCCGAACAAGACATTGTTAAAAAAAGAAAAGCTCTGTCAAAGCTAGCCTTTAGTGGACGCCACGCCTTAGTTTCTGTGTGGCTCTTAACTCAAAAATACAATGCTGTCTTAAAAGACTTTAGATCGCAGTTAAAATCAGTCATCTTATTTTACACTAAGGACAGGGATAGTTTTGAAGAATGTTTAAGTGAAAATTATATAATAAGGGACAAGGATGAACTAAAAAAAATAAAAGAGCAGTTAGAAAAATCTAAGCACGCTAAGCTATGCTTACGGACTGACCCTCCAGTTCAATACGTTTGTTTATTGTAGATTGTTTATTATTATAATTTTAATATTAAAAAGAATGTCTCGAGGGCCAGAATCAAAAGCGCAGCTAGCTCCTAAATGCACTGCAGTAGAGCTAAAAGACCTAGCAGACACAACTGAGTTTGATTTAATAGGAGTTCCAGGAAATGTTTATGGATTTGAGTACACAGATGATGGGGTTTACAAACGAACAGAAATTGAAGACAAAAAACGACAGCAGTATCCTAACCTGGAAGAGATAAGAAATTTAAGGGCAAACGATTTTGGCAAACACGAATACAAACTTCATAAACGAGAGAATGTTTGGGCGTTGCTTCCTGAAATTGCTTGGAATTTAAAGTTTGAACTACGAAGCCCTAATGTATACTTTGATAAGAAAAACAATTTTAGAAAAGCTTTGAATGCAGGTCCCTTTCTTGTTAGCCTGGTCCCAGGAACACAACAAAAAAAACAGATTGAAATAACTAGGCAGGGTTCTGAATATATGCTAAAGAGAAAGAGGCCCTTAGCTGAAGTGGGGGATGACACCGTTGGCTTAGAATTTACTCCAACGCTACAGTCACTGCCTAGGCAAATGACGATGCTTCTTCGCTTATTTATTACTCCAAGGGAGGCTGATCCTAGTTTGCCAGAACATACGTTAATTAGAGGCATACAAATAAACGCTGAAAACTTGGATGCCCGTCTGAAGCTCGCTATTGTTATTACTAAAAACGGAGATGAAATAAACACCCTTGTATCATCTGACAAAGTTACTGTGATGGTTGACAAAGACAAACTAACAGTACTTGACTTTATTTTCATTAAGTATGTTGATTTTATTGCGTTTTACTCTGTTGATGAAGTGCTGCCAGAAGGATTAATAAGAAGATATGTATAAGATTAATTAATAAAAATAATCTTAATTAAAAATGGAGGTTCAACAGTTTAGATTAGAGCAAATAACCGAACTTCAAGAAGAAATAGAAAGTGACTTGGATAAGTATAGGGCTACTAGAAAGAAATATGTTAAAGCTTTAAGTACTCTTTCTCATGTAATTACTGGCTCATCAGCTGTAGCTAGCGTAAGTGCTGGGTCTAGTGTTGCTCTTTTAGCTACTGGGGCTGGGGCGCCAGCCTCTTTAGCATTAGAGAGCCTTGGACTAGGTTTAGGCGCCATGTCTATGATTGTGAGTGCTGTTTTAAAAAAATTAACGCCTAAATTACAAAAGCACACTGCCATTGTTGCCTTAGCATCAGCAAAACTTTCTTCATTAAAATTAAGAATAAGCAAATCATTACAGGATGAAAACATTACGGACGAAGAATTTCAGAAGCTTATGGCCGATGGTGAGGATTATAGACGACAAAAAATTGAACTTCAAAAGGAGTGGAGAAAGACTTTTACTTCACAACAAGTAGACACTGATGCAATTAAACAGAACATTGAAAAACAAACACATGATTGGTTAACTCTAAAATAGGTTAAAAAAAAAATAAGATGGGAACTAAAATAAATAATCATAAGTTTAGCAAAAAAAATAAATTATAAGTTTAGCAAATACTATTTTTTTTTAAACTAATTGGCACCGTGTTTGGTGGGACAACTTGCAACTCTTCGCGAACAAACGATCTTTTAGGGGCGGGCTTTTTAGACGTAGTAGCACCGCTAGAAGAGAGAGTTTCTCTTAAATAATACACGGGAGGGCTGTTTTCATAATTCTTTCAACTTCATATACGTCTACGCTCCATATGGGGTCTGTGGCTCTAATTCTAACATCGCCTTCTGCTTCTCCTGGCGCATACAAGTATCTTACTTTTAGTCCAAATGGCAAGAGTTTTTGAGTCCCTGCACATCTTCAGTAATGCTAATTTTTTTTAATTTGATCGCGTTTACTGGTTTAAGGCCTGTTGCCTTAAATTCTTCATTGTTCATGGCGCGTAAGACTGCTGGCAATCTCCTAACCCATTCTGTGTTGCGTGTTTTGTCCATAAGGTCTCTGTGGTATTGATAGGTAAACAGGCGCTCAGCTAGATTCTTATTAAAGTTTTCTACTAGGGCTTGTGATCGATGGTTGCCTGGGATCCCTCTCTTAACTGTAACCCGATGTCTTAAAAACAACTGGTTTACAGCTCCTTTAAACTCTTTCCCATCATCAACTTGAATCATCCTAGGATACTTTAATGGACCTCGCGTGTATATTTGTTGTAAAGCCACAGCCACGGCAGTTGAGCTTTTATCCGTTAAAGGTTCGGCGTCTTTATACCTCGAAGCCATGTCAACAACAGTCAGAGCATACTTAAACTTTTTTCGTCTAACTTTGTCATGTGGAAGATACAGCAAGTCCATCTGGTGGGTGTCATTTGGAACTGAATTAACAAATCTAGGTCTTATTATTCTTTTTGGGGCAGGCAGATATATTTGCCAAATTGCTTGTTTTGAAAGCCAGTCTTTCGCATTTGATTCAGACACTCTAGCAGCTTTACTCAGTTTTTCAATAGCAGTCTTTCCTTTCCAATATCCTCCAGGAGAATAATATATTTTGTACTTTGTATCGCCCATAAGAGACTGTTTTTTTTACATTTTAACTATGTTTTTTTAGATTGAATATGCAAGAAGAAAGATTGCTCCCATAGCGCCTATAATAAAGCCTATTTCTACCATTTTCTGATCCTCAGATGGTTCATAAAAGTCAGACAGTTCTGGCGGCGGCGATGTTAGAAACTTCTTTCCTGTCACTAAGTAATACTCATTCATTGCTTCATCAACGTCTGTAAATGTGTGCTCTGCATGTCCCTGTTCTCTTAACTTTTTATTAATAAAGTCTAAGTGAGCAATTCTCCTTTTCTCGTAAGCGTCTCTTGCCTTAGCTAAATCTTCCATTGCCTTGTTATGGCGTTCTCTCTCTTCATCGGACCGCAATTTACTAAACATATAATTGCTGCCAGAGAAGGCCAAAGCATTAACAATAGCTCCTCCCACCATCAGAACCAATCCAGACATCTTTTTATAAATCAATATTTTCTAGATTAATCTGCCTATGCATTAATCTTTCTATGCATTAATCTGCCTATGCATTAATATTTTCTGGGATAATCCCCTGCGTAACAAGAAAGTCTTTTGAGGCAATCCCTGCAGTAATTACAACTATAACCTTAACAACATCCTCAATGTCTAACCTTCCTAGATCCGCCGGCTTCATTTTAAACATGTTTTTTGCTAACACGCTATAACCAATACTAAGGCCGCTAATTACAGCAGAATGGTAAATCGTATTGATAATCTTTTTTTCACTCATCTTTTTATTAACTAAAAAAATAATTAAAATAATCATAATACGAAAGACTGTCTATGTGCCTTTTAATCAAATAATCTTTTGTTGTTAAAGCTAAAAATAAGGCCGCAACTAGCCTTGGCAAATCTTCTATCTTTCCCATGTTGGGCGGTTTTATTCCTAACAAACATTTTGCGAGGGTTGAATAGACTATAACACCAACGATAGGCACTGCATAATTAATCAGCGTTAAACTCATGGTTTTAAAAGTATTATATTATTTTTTATTGCTTTTAAAAATGGATTGTGACGAACTATTAAAGTGTGAGGAGCAGGCAGGCTACTCCGTAGACCTCTGCCATAAAGAAAGATTATACTCTCTGGCCGCGTGTGGGAAAACCAGGCAGTATTTAGGCGTTGAACTAAGTATCGAACAGATTCAGCAATTGTCTACATCAGACGTTGAGAAGTATTACGCTAGGTACGAGGCACAGCTAGGATCAAAAATGGTTAGATCAGTGGGGCAGAAAATGATTAGTTTATATGCTAAGTTAGTAGGCAAGATAGCGCCGATTGATTCAGAAGAAGATTTAAAATATGACTTAACACAAGATCCGGTTTTAACCAAGTCCCTAGAATCTCTTGCATGTGACATGTATTATAGATTTGGGACGTTGTTATGTCCATTCATCATGGGATTAATTACTTTTAATCATATTAATTTTAATCATATTAATTTTAATCAGACTAAAAAAAAATGAGCGAGCAGGAGAAGAAGACTCCACAGGAGCAGAATGTGCCGCAAGTGAGTGTCCCACAAGCGAGTGCCCCACAAGTGAATCTACAGGCGAGTGTCCCACAAGTGAGTAGTGCTACTAAGTCTAAAAGTGCTGGGCGTGTTGAGGCCGGTCATAAACTAGCTGAATGGAACAGACTGAGAAAAGCAAACCAAGCAGCAAAACAAAAATTATTAGATAGTAATACAACATCGCCACCAGCACCGCCACCGTTGCCAACAGCAACAACACAATCAAACTATAAAATGTATTATTATGTACTGGGGGGTATTGTTGTTGGTGGGGGGTTTTTAGCATACAAATGTCTAACACCATACTTAGCAGCAAAGTCACAAACCCCCACAAAGTCAGTAAAAGAAGAAGAACCAACTTCTGTAAAAAAAAGTACAACCTCCTGCTGTAGACCCATTTTCTATGGAATAGTTTTTTTAAAGAACTAAATAAAGTACAAGTTAAGAACTAGATAAGTACAAGTTAATTTACAATTATTTTTTAATTTATTTTAGATTTAAAAATGGCCGCCGAACTCAGTAAATCTGATTTAAAGAATTGTAATGAACTATTTGACGAAACAATGAAAGTGTTAAACATTGATTTTAGTGAATTTGGGTTTGAGAATGATGTAAACAATATAATAAAAGATCATAGTGAACTATTTGACGAAGCAGTTAAAGTGATGAACATTGACTGTAGTGATTCAGAAAAAGCTAAAATATTAGCAGGTGTTATTGTAAGGTTAACGTGTCTTGAAGTGTTGCAACGCTTGGGTGAAGAATAAAAAGCGAGGTTTACTTACTTTTATTTACATTTATTTTTTTAATTTACGTAAATATTATGGCTTTAAAAAATGGCGACCACAAGTAAATTTGAGGATGGAAAACTATATACGTGGGAGGAGATATTTGACAGCAATGAACAATTAAGCGATACGTTCATTGAATTAGACATGGACATCATTAACCCTATAAATGTTCAAAAAAGCGTAACACATGCTGTTTCTAAAGTCCCAGACTCTCTCCAAATTGACCCGCCAGTAAAAGTGTTGTTAGTTATTCTAATTAAATATATAACCCCCGATGATACTAGCATGGAAGTCTGGGTTTCAACAAGACAGAAAGAAGTTATTAGCTATCACGACTTTAATTCTAACTGGGCTGATTACATGCTTACACAGTTTAACCATGCAAGTGAGGAGGCTAAGTTAAGGGGTTCTGGCTGGTCTGAAGGAAGAGTCCTTCAAATTATATTGAAACAAACAAAGTTCTATCCTATCCTAGTTGGCGATTCTTACCTTCCTCTCCCAAAAGAGCTAGAGTTAAAACGAGCAGTATTAAATATACATAATTTAGACAACATGTGTTTTATGTGGTGCGTTTTAGCACATTTACATCCTGTCAAAAATCATGCAAACAGAGTATCTAATTATGAAGCATATGTAAATGAGCTGAACTTTGAAGGCATAGAGTTTCCGGTGAGCATAGAAAGCATATCTCAGTTTGAAGAGCAAAACAAACCGATAACCGTAAATGTATACACATGGTCTGTAGTAGATAATCTAGTGCCTCTAAGGATTTCTCCCAATGCTCCTACTTTAGGCGAATCACTTGAAAATCATGCTGACTTGATTCTGTTTGCAGACGGTTCCAAGAGCCATTATGTATTAATTAGAACAATGAGCAGACTGTTAGAATATACATCAAAGCATAAATCTAAACAAGGGCTTTGTAGAAGGTGTTTGGTTAGAATCCCTACTATAGAAGCAGCTGCCAGTCATAAGAAACATTGTAAAAGTTTTGTAGACTGTGAAACCAAACTCCTCACACCTAAACCCGGGTCTAAAGTTAGTTTTAAGAATGTACGAAAAATGCAAATGAGCCCATACGTAGTCTATGCCGACTTTGAGGCAATCTTGCCACAGTACTACGGTCCTCAAGAACGGACACAACAAAAAAACAACCTTATTGTCCCGCCATCAGATATGTTCTTATGCCTTTATTACTGTGAGGTCAGATGGCGGACACACAACACCTGAGATTTACAGAGGGCCCAACGCAGCTAGTAGATTTTTAGAGCACATGAAGCGTCTTCGTAATTACTACTCCAATCGGCTGAACCTTTCAGACATTAAGATGACTCCCGAAGATGAAGAACGTTATAAATCATCTACACACTGCTGGATATGCAACAGAGAATTATTGGGTGACGCTGTAAGGGACCATGATCACATTACTGGCAAATTCAGAGGGGCAGCGCATAATAGCTGTAATCTTCAACTTAAGGTTGACCCCAAGACGTGGAAACTGCCAATCTTCTTTCATAACTTACGAGGCTACGATTCTCACTTTATCATGCAAGCAGTGACTTCTGAATATAAGAGGGTTACCTGCATTGCACAATCATCAGAAAAGTACATGACCTTTACTCTTGACTGTTTATCCTTTTATGACTCTGCCCAGCATCTGATGGGGAGTTTAGATAAGTTAGCGGGATCTCTACAAGTCTTTCCAATCACTAAACAATACTTTGATCCATCTTTGGTGCGTAAAGGAGTTTATCCTTATGAATACATGAACTCGTGGGACAGGTTTGACGAAGACACGCTTCCTCCTAAAGGCGCTTTCTTTTCTAGTCTTAGAGGCAAAGACATAACTGACTCTGAATATGAATACGCTCAAAAGGCCTGGGCAGAATTACACTGCCAAACGATGGGCGATTATCACGATCAGTATTTATTAGCCGACGTATGTTTATTAGCTGACGTCTTTCAGAATTACAGAGCCACTTGCATGAAACACTACGGCCTAGACTCATCACATTACATCTCTGCCCCGGGGTTGTCTTGGGATGCATTCTTAAAGTCTACAAACATTCAGATTGACTTAATTTCTGATTTACCCACACTCCAGATGATTGAAGACGGTCTAAGGGGAGGTATTAGCATGGCCTGTCATCCTTACCGCAGAGCCAACAACAAGTATTTAGACAATTATGATCCAAATAAACCATCCAACTATCTAATGTACTTAGACGCCAACAATCTGTATGGGTGGGCCATGAGTCAGGCACTGCCACTAAGAAACTTTAAAATGATAAACGGACCCCATGAGGTTACTACCGTGTTGAGTATGCTATCACAGCTTACACCTGATAATCCAATAGGACTAATCTTAGAAGTAGACTTAGATTATCCTAAAGAATTACACGATCTCCACAACGATTTCCCCCTAGCCGCAGAAAGATTAAAGATGAGTCCCATCGAACCGCCTAAACTTGTACCTAATCTTCGACATAAAACTAAATATGTGTGCCATTACAGACTCCTACAGTTTTACTTAAGACATGGATTAAAGCTGACCGCTATTCACAGAATAATTACTTTTGACCAAGAGCCTTTCATGAGGCCATACATTATGAAGAACACCGATCTTAGAACCCAAGCCACCGACGCTTCAGAAAAAGACTTCTTTAAACTGATGAACAACAGTTGTTTTGGTAAAACCATGGAGAACCCACACAAACGCAAAGATGTGAAATTAGTTACAAACGAAAAACAAGCAATTAAGCTGACCTCTAAACCTAACTACCAAGACTTTAGAAGATTTAACGACAGCCTGGTTGGCATCATGATGAAGAAAAAGGATGTTAAGTTGGACAAGCCGGTGTTTATCGGCTTCACCGTATTAGAGTTGTCGAAGTTATTGATGTTAGAATTTCTGTACGACTACTTTAAACCACTGTACCCAGAAGCAAGAGTACTTTACACAGACACTGACTCTTTTATTCTAGACGTCCCCACAGAAGACTTCTATAAGGATTTAGAAACAGAAGTGGCTAAAGGAGCCGATGGGTGGTACGACACATGCGACTATCCTAAAGATTCGCCTTTACATTCAACTGTTAACAAGAAAGTGATTGGAAAGATGAAGGATGAACTTAATGGGACAGTTATACAAGAATATGTTGATCTGCAGTCAAAGATGTATAGCGTTGCCAGCCAAACTTCTGTAATGAAAAAAGCTAAGGGGATAAGTAAAGAAGTTGTCAAAAAAAATATAACTCACGATAACTACAAGCAAGCTCTCTTTGAAAACAAAGTATTTTATCACACAAATGTTAATCTGCGTTCAACTCTTCATCAAGTAAACACAACTGCAGTTAACAAGATATCACTAGTCTCTAACAATAACAAGAGAACTTACGTCAATCCTGAGTTTTCATATGCTGTAGACCATTGGAGAACTTTAAAAGATTAACTTGACTGACTTGACTTGTACTTAACTTAAGAACCTAACTAGTACTTACTTAAGAACTTAACAAGAACTTACTTAAGAACCTAACTAGTACTTAACAAGAACGTATAATTTTTTTGCACTTAACTTGTAATTTACTTGCGCTTAACTTAAAAAGTACTTTCTATAACTAACAATGTAAATTCAGCTGTTTATTATTCATAGTCTTTTCTAATCGAAAAAACTTATCTTCATTAAAGCGTATAGTCACCCCTTCAGGATCAGTAGAAAACAGTCAGATTAACATCTTCAGGAGCCATATTATCAACTAAAATGGCAAACAACTTTATAACCGGTTGGGGCCAAAATCTGGTATTTTACTAACGGCCTGCTTTACGCTTTCTCGCATATTTATGCGCTCAAAAAGATCAGTAATTAATTCTTCAAACCTGCTCTCTAACTGATCTTTATCACCCTCCCGCTCCCAATCCAACTCGTAAAGTATATTAATAAGCTCTGTAGCTACTTCGGGCTTCATTTTTTAAACCAGATTAAAAACAACAATTAAAAAATTAATTAAGTAAGCTGCTGCATAAATCCGGGTAAAAGATTGTATAACAAAATCAATAGCAGCACTTATAGTACATTCTGTAACGCGCTCTGCAATGCACACTGCGGGCGCTGCCAACAATTTTGTGAACTACTGACGATAAAAATGACGTGACTCTAAAAACAGTAACGGTTATGCATAACCGTCAGCTTGAACGGCTTTATTGATTGGCAGCGTGTGCATTGCCTTCCTTGCTAACACAGCAGGGTAAATCGCTGCTCTGCCACGCGCTGAGCAGATGTCAAGAGTGGTCCTACCAGTTCCACTTGACATTCTCTGACACCTCCCACTTTAGTACGCTTGACACCTTCACCCCAAGTCACCCCCAAGTCACCCCAAATCGCCCCAAGTCACCCTCCATGTCACCCCAAGCCTTACTAGAAAGTAGTAAGGCCTCACTATCAAACCCGCGGGCGTTAATTGTGTTAGGATGACTAATTCTGTAAACCTTTAGAGTTTCATGCTATGGAGAGAGAATGTAAATATGCGGACTCTATATCACCAAATCTTATCTAGCACGCAAGCCCCCCATTTTAATGTACTGATTACGTCAATTTTTGGAGATTTTTGCATGTTAATTTTGATTGTAAAAAGGCGTCAATTTTGGCAAAAAGTAGCATGAGATGGACGTGATTTGTATGTGAAAAGGGGGGTTTTCGTGCAAAATAAGATGTGGTGGTTTAGAGTCCGCATATTTACATTCTCTGCGTGTTTTCTTCGCTGGTCGGCTTGGTTTCGACATCAACTACTTGCGAACGTTCACAACAAAATAAGTCTGATATTACATTCTCTCTACTTTGTTGTTGCTGTTGTTGTTTTTGTTGTTGCTCTTCTTCTTCTTCTTCTTCTTCTCTTCTTTCTTCTTCTTCTTCTTCATCTTCTCCTCCTCCTCCTCCTCCTCCTCCTTATTCTTCTAATTATAACATTTTCCTACGTATTTTCTCACCTTTTAACAACTGCAAAGCAAAGGTAGGGGGTAAGGGATCTGTTTTTCTCGCTCCCTATAAGTTAAAAAAAAATATTCTAAACAAAACAGATTTCACCCATTCGTGAAAGTGTGAACAAATATAACACAAAGATATGAAACATGTCACAATCTCACTGAAGAAAAAATCATGACATTTGAAATGACTTTCGAATGGTTCTCTCTTCAAGATGGGTTACAAGGCTCCTCTTATGCTGCTAGAGAAGGAATTTTTATTTATGATATGTTTCCCTGTCGTTTCATTCTTATTTTCTTTCTACCGCCCCCGCCCCCTTTATATATATATATATAATATATATATATATATATATATATATATATATATATATATATATAGCGATCACCGCCAGCCATAGACGAAATGAAATCTTTCGAGAAGAAAATGAAAAGAATGATAGCCAACATTGAATTTTAAAAAAATCCAACAACGATTTCCAAACATCATTAAAAAAAACAAATAAAACAAATACAAAATGACAAAAGGATATTTGTGAAAGCTGATAAAACCAGCAATTACTACAAAATGGAACTAAATGAATACTCTCAACTCCTAGACAAAAACATCCAGAAAAACTACAAAAAAGCTGACAATAGAACACACGACAGCATCCGTGCTGAAGAAAAAGAACTTGCACATCGCATAGACCTAAGTGACAGGGTAGAAGCGACAGCAACAAAAGAAGCCTTTATAACACTCAAAGACCATAAACCTAACTTCCATAACAACCCAACATGCAGACTAATAAATCCATCTAAATCTGAATTAGGCAAAATAAGTAAGAAAATCCTAGAAAAAGTAATAAAAAACGTAAAATCAAACTCTGAATTCAACCTCTGGAAGAACACATACGAAGTTATTCAATGGTTCAAAAAACTTGACAAACAAAGGAACACAGTATTTATCACATTTGACATAATAGACTTCTACCCATCCATAGACAAGGAACTACTCACCAAAGCTCTAAAATTTGCTAGTAACCATACAGCCATAACAGGGTCAAAAATGGAAATCATCCTCCATACCAAAAAAACATTATTACACAGCAAAAATGAAACCTGGATCAAGAAAACGAACACAAACTCAACATTTGACGTAACCATGGGATCATATGATGGTGCAGAAACATGCGAACTGGTTGGACTGTTCATGCTATTCAACATCAAGAAGCAACTTGGAAAGCAAGTTGGATTATACAGAGACGACGGCCTTGCTGCACTAACCAACAACCCAAGAACCATTGAAAACAAGAAAAAAGAACTATGCAAAATCTTCCAAAATCATAACTTAAAAATAACTATTGAAGCAAACAAAAAGGTAGTGAACTACTTAGACATAACACTTGACCTCAACAACCACATATATAAACCATATAAGAAACCCAATGACACACCCATTTATGTAAACACCAAAAGCAACCATCTACCATCTGTATTAAAGACCATACCCAATGGCATAAACAAGAGACTATCCAACCTGTCATGCAACGAAAGAGTATTCAATAACGCAGCAGTAGAATATTAAAAAGCACTGCAAAGAAGTGGCTACAACTACAGATTACAATACAACCCAGACAACAACATGAACAAAAGTAAGAAGAACAGGAAAAGGAAAATCATATGGTACAACCCTCCATATGACGGAAAACTCAAAACAAGCATAGGGAAAGAAGTTTTCAAAATCTTAACAACATCGTTCCCAAAAGAGCACAAATTGTCCAAAATAATCAACAAAAACACCGTCAAACTATCATATTCATGTATGCCCAACCTCAAAAACCTAATTGATGCATCCAACAAAACAAAAACCAATTCAGCAAAGGAGGGTGAAGAAAGGAAATCTTGCAACTGCACTAAAAAAGAACAGTGCCCCTTAAACAACAAATGCCTCTGCAACAATATTGTATATCAAGCCACTGTGACATCAGAGAATGAAAAAGAAACATATATAGGGATTACTGAAAACCATTTCAAAACCAGATATGCAAACCACAAACAGTCATTCAATAAAGTAAAATACAAAAACCAAACAGAACTGAGCAAATACATTTGGAAACTCAAAGATGCAAAAAAAAACTATAATATATCCTGGAAAATCATAAAAAGAACATCACCATACAACAACATTTCAAAAAGATGCAATTTATGTCTAATTGAAAAATGGTTAATACTATGCAAACCACACTTAGCAACCCTAAACACTAAAACAGAAATAGTAAACAACTGCAGGCACAAGTGGAAATCGTTGTTGGTGAACACACCCCAAGCAATAATCTGAAATTTAAAAAAAAACACGTGCAATCTACCTGCACGTGAAAACAACAATAACTGGGCCCCACACGCTATAAAACACCGGCGGTGGGTGACCCAAGTATTCATCCTGACGAGAGCCCAGCTCGAAACAGTGCTGTGGATGATTTTAGATTTCATTTTAATTCTTTAATTTTAAACAAATATATATATATATATATATATATATATATATATATATATATACAATAAACTAATAAATTCCAAGGATAAATACCGCACCATTCCAGCAACTTACAGAGCAGCTTGGTGTTGCAATGACTGCAAGAAATATTCAATTATAAACAAAGCTTGCTCTTATGTCGTAGATTGAAGAAATAGGGGGAAGATAAGCATTCATATCTGCTGTGGTAGATAATTCTGCCTAACTAACAGTATGTTTCTTCAATCTAAGACATAAGAGCAAGCTTTGTTTATAATTGAATATTTCTTGCAGTCATTGCAACACCAAGCTGCTCTGTAAGTTGCTGGAATGGTGCGGTATTTATCCTTGGAATCTATTAGTTTATTGTAATTTAGTCCCTTGCAGATTCATTCCAAGAACTGGCCTTCAGCACTTGTGTCTTAAGAGGTTATCTTTTTATATTTTCTACTTTTCATAAGAAAATGTAGCTTGTTTTGCTCTTTCATGATTTTCTTTTGCTTCTTAGGTGGCACCTTTGGTTGGTTTTTTGAAAACTCAACAAACATACTACGGTATTGCACACCAGACTTTTCTAGGATAGCATTCTTCTTAAAACCGAAAAGGCAGAGGAGTCAAATTACCACTTTCCGCGGTCACTGAGGAGAAACAATCAGGTTTCGAAATATCGGTATCTGACCAGGAGTTATATGCTAGTGAGTTTTCTCCCCATTGGAGAATGTCTCCTCCTTGGAGACTATAAGCTTGCTGAAGGCTCATTTTGAGAAGCATTTATTTCATTTTTTCCCCATTCACCCACTCAAGCACATACTGTTAGTTAGGCAGAATGATCTACCACTGCAGATATGAATGCTTATCTTCCCCCTTTTTCTTCAATCTAAGACATAAGAGCAAGCTTTGTTTATAATTGAATTATATATATATAAGTATTATAGAGAGAGAGAGAGAGAGAGAGAGATTTGCCAAGTCATCAATATAATGACGGAGGAATTGTAAGCCTACACTTGTTTTCCCTCACTACTAAATTGTTCAACATATTGTTTGGTCAATCAGTGAGAGACGGCATCTCTTAGGAGATCCAAGTAAAGGATGTTCTGTGCAGTTCTTAGCTGCTGTCAGCACTTACGTGACTGACAATGCTTGGGTTATCTGACAGTAAAGCTGGCCAGTCTGACTGTTGACACCGTTAACCTCCCTTGCATCCTGAAATGGATCCTAAAGCATTGGCTCAAAGATTACCCCGCACATTTATACTGTTTGCATAATGATTTTAGTTTTTCAGCAACTTATTTCCTTACCACGTTTCCTTTCGTTTTCCTTCTCTACCCTTAGCTGGCTGTTTAGGGGTGCTGTTGGATTCCGTTTTTAAACCCTTGGAGGTGAGAATACCACGGAATTGTCAACTGTGGTATATCTCTATGTGATGCCAAGGGAGCACATAGTCAGTGAGCCATGCCTTCGTAATAATTATGATCCAGCGGACGGACAGTCTCTGAGCACACAATATTAATGGTTATTATATTGGTAAGCTATTAACCTGGTTTGTAATTCTTAGTTTATTACTTCCCTTCTTCTCCAGTTTCTTTATCTACATATATTCTGAATCTGTAGCCAGTCTTCAATACATTGACAGAAGAATTGAAAACATACGCTTGTTTTCTCCCACTACTTATATATCTGTATGTATATTTTTTTTTTCCGAAAATAAATTTACAATTGTGAATGTAATGCTGTCCTTTTAGCACCATCGAGTCTAGCATCTCGTTTTTTTTTTTTTTTTTTTTTTTTTTTTTTTTTTCTAATTTCACATCAGCTCTTAGTAATATCATAAAGGACAATCTTTCGAAGCGAGACTGTTTCAATTTTCAGACTCTCTTAAAGCTCGTGTCAGAAAGCAAAAGTGTAAATTCACATTCCCGTAAGTAGCGTTTGATTGAGTCTTTTCTGCCTGTGGCAGAAAGTACACATATCGCTATCAGTGATTTGCATACAATTCAAAGCACTTTTACCAGAATTCTATGACATGTTCGTATTCGGAACCATTGTTTTTCTATTTGGTTAATAGTCTTAATTCTTGTTAGTACTTTAATCCATTTTAGTAGTTATACGAAGACACTGTTATGATTTGGAAAAAGCACTTTGGTGAAAATAGTTTGCTTCACATTGTACTGATGAAAACGAGTTCCTTTGGTAACACTACAAATTTTTCGTAACGTTAGAGGACTGTGATTACAAATCTTGCTACCTAATTTCATTCTTCTTTTCTTAGCGAAGTCTTTTAGGGACTGTATGTGACTGATATAACCAGAACATTGACCTCAAATCCCAGCTTCCCTGACCGTGTATGATGGTATATGAAACTGCCATGGTCTTTCATAACTGTTTGATTAAAAATCCATCGTTCTGCATCCATTTCTTGTAAATAATAAAAAAAAGTTTATCTCACACTTTGATACTTTCATTACAAAAACAGGTTCAGTATAAGAATCTTTACTTTTGTATAAATGCACGTTTGTAGAACAATGTATGCTTGAAACATTTCAAACAAAACGAATTCGTGTTCTTATTTCTACGAATCAATCAGGTTCATTTGCGTCGAGGTCATCAATTTTGGGATGCAATAAATGTAGTACTATTTTCCATTTGTAGTCCTTCAAATACATTTTCTTTATCCAGGGGATATTTTGAGAACTGGCTATATATCTTAAGATTTGGTATAAATATGCTTCCCTCCCACACGTTTTGTCCAGAGTATTTTCTTTTATCTTATTACTTTAATTAAAGTTTCAAAACGGGAGTGATTGAGGGCGGAAAATGAAGGAAAATTTAGAAAGAGAGGGAGTTAGTTACCGCCAAGGACATCGATAAAGGTACAGGACAAGACACAATGCATTTTAACCTCTTGGGTCTTCTTTAGGCAAAAACAAAATAACATTTAGGACAGTGAAAACGAAGAGCGAGAAACCACTTATCTTCACATATTCTTCTATTTCTAACATTTAGGACAGTGAAAACGAAACACGAGAAACCACTGATCTTATATTCCCGCACGATCAAAATGGCCGCCGGACATTTCCGTCCGGCGGCCATATTGATCGTGCGCGAATATGAGAAGATAAGTGGTTTGTCGTTCTTCGTGTTCACTATCCTAAATGTTATTTGTTTTTGCCTGAAGAAGACCCAAGAAGTCGAAATGGATTGTGTCTTGTCCTGTACTTTGTTTGTCTATATCCTTATTATTTTTATTTTTCCAAACTTGAAGCACATACTCTGTAACATATATGTATGTGGGAATCAAGAGGGTTGTGTACTGCTACTCTACCTCAGTACTTTTTTGTTTGTTTGTTTTGAACTTTTGAGATTTTTTTTTTCACATTAATTTTTGTCACACCTGACAGAATATTCATAAACCACACCTCTAGAAACTGAAATTTTGAGAGGTTCCATTCTATTTTGTAGCAGGGTAAATATGTTTTCGATTAACTAAATTAAGGAAGGTAGAGAATGTCAATATGTGCCTTCTAACCCACCCATCTTATTTTGCACGAAAACCCCCCTTTTCACAAACAAATCTCGTCCATGTCATGCTACTTTTTGCCAAAATTAACACCTTTTTTACAACCAAAATTAACATCCAAAAACCTCCAAAAATTGACGTAATTGTTACTTTAAAATGGGGGGTTTTCGTGCAAAACAAAAATGGGTGATTTAGAACATAGATATTTACATTCTCTCTTATTAATCTTCTATCTCAAGCACTACTAACAAATCAGAACAACTGGTTTCCCGTCTTGGTTAGTTATTTTTACACACACTGAATTTATAGGCCCTTCAACTAATTCTTTAAACCGGCTGTCTTCACCAAATGTGCTTAACTGATAATCGCAAAACCCCGCCTTAATTGATGGTAGTACTCCTAGAACTGTAGATGGATTGCCATCAAATAAATTAGTATTTGTTTTTAACTCTCGTAAATGGACATACAACATCGGGTTAACGAGAAAATCACATGGTTCATTACCTTCAAATTGATAGATGTTTTCTCTTGTACTAAATTTATAAGATCTGCTAGTACTGTGGAAGCCCAAGATTCTAGCAAGACCTTTAGGAAAAGTGTACTCTCTTCTTTCTTCTAGTGGAAAATGCATAGTAATTCTGAGGTTTGCTTCGTTAATTTTTAGCAATATGCCTAATTCGTTAAATACTTCTTTTAAAGAACAAAAGCTGTAATAGCCTTCTGGTATTTTTTCATGAGTTATTTGATTGCCCCCTTCATTACTAATATTAATCCAGTTATTCTGAGCTTCTTCAGATATATTAAACCACTTAACTTTAAAACCAATTTTTCTAAGAGCAACCCTACTATTACCGCGCCTATTGTTAATTGGATACTTTAAAAACACGCGCTGGTTTTGCTTGGTTATATAAATGTACATCCTTTTAAATACTTTAAAAAAAAATCTATTTAAAATGGAACCTTTTAAATATAATGAAAGTGCCACTTACGACGTAGGAGGGGTTTATGAGCCCAAATCTTTGGACTTTAGTAACCTAACCATCGCAGTGGATGAATCATATGGCTTCCAAGTTAGACTTGTAAACCCACTAACTAGATATTTAAATCCCCCAATAAAGAGTGATAGAGTGCCATCAGCATGGTCAACTCACCCCATGGTTTTTTTTACCAAAATCAGTTAAATTTTGCAGTTTACTGCTCAACCACTGGCTGCGGTGTTTCATATACAAACCATTTAAACCACCCCAATCTCTTAGTAAGGTCAGTATATAACTTTCATGTTCATTACCAGTATAGACGCATACTAACTGAACTACAAGTACGCCTCCCCAATGACAACGCGTTTAATCCATTTCTCAGCTCAATGGACAATAATGCATATGAAAGAATCTGCAACGAATTTAACATTAACCCTTCAAATAACTTTAGACAAAAGTTAAACTGCAATCACGGGTTGGGCACATTGTATTTGTGGGGTCAGCGTAGAGAATATAATTTTGACTACTGGCCCGGCCACACCTCTTTTAAGCCAAACTCCCAAGTTAGATTGGGATCAATAGAACAAAAACACCCCAATGCTTGGGCAACATTTATCTTAGATAAAAGTGAAGGCCTAACAATGCCAGGAGTGCAAAGACTTAATGTCTCCATATGCACGTACGTTTGGTGTCTATTAGGAGCGCAAGCACAGACCAAGTCTAGCATAGTGGATCAATCTACAGGCTTTGACGCCAGAAAACAATTTCTAGCTAATTTAGAAGATGCTATTAACTCTGCTGTTGATTTACCTTCCAGCATACAAAGGTACAAAACGTTCTTTTACATGCTAGGTCAAAGGTTGACTTTGTTGTGAGCCATGGATTATACATGCTGCATTCTGACCTTAGACTACAGATTGGCATGATACAGAATTATAATAATGAAATTCTCATAGCCAGAGACGACCAAAACTTAGGGCATAATCAAGGTTTAAACACAAGGCCTGCACCATCCGTTTTAAAAAAAAGTATCTAGCCCTGAAAGCGACCCGCCACCAGTTATAAGCAGCCCACAGCCAGAAAGCGGTCCAACACCACCTGTTGATGTACCTCACCCCAACAGACACACTAGCGAAAAGACAGCCCTTGTTGTGTTTTTAACTTTTACTGGATTAGCCATACTTTATTTCACTAAAAATTAAACCGGCAGCCAGCACTCCTAACGTCCACAGATGGTCAGCCATATAACCAGCCACTTTGCCTATGGTAGACAAAACCCAACTAACAACACTGCCTATTATGCCAGGCAGAGCATCAAGCGCTTTGACAGCTAACTTCTTTAATAGGTTTGCCAGATGGTGCAATTGTTTTCTAATCCAACTTTTACCGGGCTGAGGCGTTGGAGGTGCTACTGACCCTGTTGGCGCACTGCCGGTTAATGCATAAACCAGTGTAGAGATAGCAAACCCAACGGCTGTTAATATACTAACTATTGTAATCCCCTGCTCTCTGAACAGAGTCCTTATTCTTTCTGCTAACGTAGTATTTTCATGAAGGAGTCTGTTTATAGTTTCTTTGATTCTGTTCGTTTGTAATACTATTTGTTCTCTGTTAGTAAACAGCGTTTCTAACCTGTTTGCCCTTAGTGACATTAAATCCTGTATTTTCGCCTGTATTTTAGCCTTTTCTTCCGGCTCTAAATTGTTATCATCTGCATCAGCCAGTTTATTTTTTTCTTCTTCTATCTCTCTATCTAGCTCACCAAGTTTTGCCAAGTTGTTTTTTAGCTCGCCATTTATTCTCTGTAGAGTAGCATCAAGAGCCCTGATTTCATGCAGAGCAGCTTTAAGACCCTCGAGTTCACGCTCAGACAATGGAGGATCATCAATTGTTTGTAAAGCTGCTTCTTCATTAGGACTCAGCTCACCTTCTCTTTGACTAGGCGATGAAGAATCGGCAATCGTTTTTAACTGTGTTTCTTCATTAAAACTCGTCTCAACTTCTGCTATTACTTCATCTGCTCTTTGACTTAATTCTTGAAGAGGTATGTTTTGCATTTCAGACTGCGCTGGCAACCTTTGCTTTAAGTTCTGTAAAGCACTAACAGCCTTAGACCTTAGAGCAGACTGCCTTGGATCTACAATATTTAATCGCCTTCTGATCCGAATAGGAATCTCCCCAAGTGAGCCCGGAATTAAAAACTCGGAGGGGTCCCGGCTATCAGTAACTTGTTTACGCATTTGTTTATTGCCCTTCTTATATTTTATAAACAAATGACCTTCCTCGTCTCCACCCACTTTTCCCATCTCAAAATCGTTAGGATCGAGCACGTCTGGCAGCCCTCGTCCTATACTTCTATAGAATGATTCAATTCGTTGTCGCAATAGTTCTTGACGCTGCCTAGGGAGTAAAGAACCCGCTTCTGCTCCTTCAAGTTCATCTTGTATTGAACGGCCCGGTTCTATTTCATCTTCATCTTCTTCAATAGGATCAATCGCGTTAAAATCTTCATCAGCCATATTTATATATTTAATATTTTTTGTTTTATCAAAAATGAACCCATACGGTTGCGACCTTGATCCATTCAGAAAAGCGAAGGAGCCCCATGGCATAAAAGGCATAAGACAGACTGTGCGCGTTGTAAATAATCCATCAACAATTGAGCCCAATGAAATCTTAACAGTAAGATTTAGTGACCTCGGGCCTGACGATGTTATAATGCCAGGCACTGCCAAGCTATTATTCAAAATAGATATTGAGTCGGCGGATCCTAATGCTACTGTCGTTGCTAACCTGGGCAGGGCCATCATTAAAAATATGGTAATTAAACTGGAAGGTAGAGAAGTCTTCTCACTGAGTAGCGCAGACATTTTTAATCTCTATTCTGATCTGTGGCTGCCTAGAACAGAAAGAAAAGACAAAATCTTTCAGGGGATCCAGAGCCCAAACGATCTTAAGCACAGGCTTAATGCTGCAGATGCAAAGGAAGACGAGGGAGACCAGGCAATAGCGCGAGCATTTAAGAACAGATTTTGCATCCCTCTAGATTTTGAACTGTTAAAAACCCATCAGCCATATCACCAAGGCGCACTAAGAGACAAACTTACTTATGAACTGACATTCAATGACAGCGGGTCTGTTATTCTGTCCGAAGACCCAACAGCTAGATACACTGTTAGTAACATCTCTCTTAATTTTGACGTTGTTACTAACCCCGAACTGGCTAGAACAATCTTAAACCAGTATAAAAGTAGGACGGTTGTTTACTTTGAAAGAGTTTTACACCACAGTCTAGCGATTAAAAACAAGCAAGACGCTGTCTGGGAAATAGCTATAAGCAATTCTTTAAGGTCTCTAAAGGGGGTTCTCTTGCTATTTACTAAACCCCCAGCTCCTTTTAAGAGAGAATCTGAGGTGTTTTACAACCCAAAAATTGAGCAGTTGTCTTGCACAGTAGATGGCAAGCCTTTTCAGCTGTATTCAGCCGGACTTTTACCTGACCAACACTTTGATGAAATAAGAAAGTTATTTGCCGGAGGCAGACAGACAAGCCCCACAGCCGATCATGTGTGTAAAAAACTTCACCTTCACGATGTAAGACTCGAAGATTATCTAACAGACAAATATGGATTATGGCTGGATTTTAGATCCACGTATGACAACAGACTGCACGGGAGTGGAAGAAGGGTAGGGTCAGATGGCATACTCATACAGATTAATAAGGAAAAGGAGGAGAATGGCCAGATACAAATGCACGTTTTTGTGGTTTATGATGCCCAGCTGAACATTGAAGAAAATAGACTGAAAGAAATAGCCTATTAAAACAGATGGATAGTTTGAACTTTTTGCCCAAAGACCCGCACTGTTCGCTTATTTGTGGGATTACTGGGTGTGGGAAAACTGTCTTCGTGCTTGATTTGTTACAAACAGTCTACAGGTTTCATTACGAGTACATTGTTATATTCTGCACAACCATTAAGCACAACAAGTCTTACAAAGAAAGGCAGTTTGTTTGGACAGACGAGAATATATTTTTAGTTGATCCTACTGACAAGCTAAGCGACTGTTTAGAACATTACTATAGGCTATTTGAGGGAACTGAAACGCTGTTTATTATTGATGACTGTTCAGCTGAACAAGACATTGTTAAAAAAAGAAGGACTCTGTCTAAGCTGGCCTTTAGCGGAAGACACGCATTAGTTTCTGTTTGGCTCTTAACTCAAAAATACAATGCTGTCTTAAAAGTCATCTTATTCTATACTAAGGACAAGGATAGTTTTGAAGAATGTTTAAGTGAAAATTATATAATCAGGGACAGGGATGAACTAAAAAAAATAAAAGAGCAGTTAGAAAAATCTAAGCACGCTAAACTATGCTTACGGACTGACCCGCCAGTTCAATACGTTTGCTTATAACACATTGTTTATTACAGATTATTTATAATAAATTGTTTATAA
Organism: Conus canariensis; assembly: GCA_033310375.1. Lineage (NCBI taxonomy): Eukaryota > Metazoa > Mollusca > Gastropoda > Neogastropoda > Conidae > Conus > Conus canariensis. The sequence continues at coordinate 9,383,000 of CM065741.1, forward strand.
TAAAAAGAATGTCTCGAGGGCCAGAATCAAAAGCGGAGTTAGCTCCTAAATGCGTTTCAGTAGAGCTAAAGATCTAGCAGACACAACTGACTTTGATCTAATAGGAGTGGCAGGAAATGTTTATGGATTTGAGTACACCGACGATGGCGTTTACAAACGAATAGAAATTGAAGATAAAAAACGGCAGCAATATCCTACCCTGGAAGAGATAAGAAATCTAAGGGCAAATGATTTTGGCAAACACGAATACAAACTTCATAAACGAGAGAATGCCTGGGCGTTGCTTCCTGACATTAACTGGGATTTAAAGTTTGAACTACGAAGCCCCTATGTATACTTTGATAAGAAAAACAATTTTAGAAAAGCTTTGAATGAAGGACACCTTCTTATTAGCCTAGTCCCAGGAACACAACAGAAAAAGAAGATTGAAACAACTAAGCAGGGCCCTGAATATATGCTGCGGAGAAAGCTGCCCTTAGCTGAAGTGGGGGATGACACCGTTGGCTTAGAATTTAACCCAAAACTAGAATCACTGCCTAGAAAAATGACGATGCTTTTTCGCTTATTTATTACTCCGAGGGAGTCTGATCCTAGTTTGCCAGATGTGTTAATCAGAGGTGTAAAAATAAAATCTGAAAACTTGAATGGGCCTCTCAGGCTTGTTATTGCTATTACTAAAAATGGGGATCAAATAAACACTTTTGTATCTTCCGACAAAGTTACTGTGATGGTTGACAAAGACAAAGACAAACTAACAGCACTTGATTTTATTTTCATTAAGTATGTTGATTTTATTGGGTTTTACTCTGTTGATGAAGTGCTGCCAGAAGAGTTAATAAGAAGATATGTACAAGATTAATCTTAATTAAAAAATTAATCTTAATTTTTAAAAAATGGATGATCAGGCTCAAAAGTTTAGGTTAGAGCAAATAACTGAACTTCAAGAAGAAATAGAAAGTGACTTGGATAAGTATAGGGTTACTAGAAAGAAATATGCTAAAGTTTTAAATACTCTTTCTTATGTGATTACTGGCTCATCAGCTGTAGCGAGCGTAAGTGCTGGGTCTAGCGTTGCTCTTTTAGCTACTGGGGCTGGAGCGCCAGCCTCTTTAGCATTAGGGAGCCTTGGTTTGGGTTTAGGTGCTATGTCTATGATTGTGAGTGCTGTTTTAAAAAAAATTAACGCCTAAACTACAAAAGCACACTACCATTGTAGCCCTAGCATCAGCAAAACTTTGTTCATTAAGACTGAGAATAAGCAAAGCATTGCAGGATGAAAACATTACAGCTGAAGAATTTGAGCGCCTTATGGCTGATGGTGAGGATTACAGACGACAAAAAACTGAACTTCAAAAGGAGTGGAGAAAGACTTTTACTTCGCAACAGGTAGACACTGAGACAATCAAACAGAACATTGAAAAACAAGCAAACAATCAGTTAAACCCAAAATAGACTAAAAAAAATAAGATGTGAACTAAAATAAATAAATCATAAGTTTAACAAAAAAAATAAATACTATTTTTTTTTAACTAACTAACAGGTACTGTGTTTGGTAGGACAACTTGCAACTCTTCGCGAACAAACGATCTTTTAGTGGCAGGCTTTTTGGAAGAAAGAGTCTCTCTTAAATAATACACGGGAGGGGTTGTTTTCATAATTCTTTCAACTTCATATACGTCTACGCTCCATATAGGGTCTGTGGCTCTAATTCTAACATCACCCTCTGCCTCTCCAGGAGCATACAAGTATCTTACTTTTAGTCCGAACGGCAAGAGTTTTTGATTACCTTGGATGTCTTCAGTAATGCTAATTTTTTTTTAATTTGATCGCGTTTACTGGCTTAAGGCCTGTTGCTTTAAATTCTTCGTTGTTCATGGCGCGTAAGACTGCTGGCAATCTCCTAACCCATTCTGTGTTGCGTGTTTTGTCCATAAGGTCTCTATGATATTGATAGGTAAACAGGCGCTCAGCTAGATTCTTATTAAAGTTTTCTACTAGAGCCTGGGAGCGATGGTTGCCTGGAATCCCTCTCTTAACTGTAACCCGATGTCTTAAAAACAGTTGGTTTACAGCTCCTTTAAACTCTTTCCCATCATCAACCTGGATCAACCTAGGATACTTTAATGGACCTCGCATATATATTTGTTGTAAAGCCACAGCCACAGCAGTTGAGCTTTTATCCGTTAAAGGCTCAGCATCTTTATATCTTGAAGCCATGTCAACAACTGTAAGAGCATACTTAAACTTTTTTCTTCTAACTTTGTCATGTGGAAGATACAACAAGTCCATCTGGTGGGTGTCATTAGGAACTGAGTTAACAAATCGAGGCCTTATTATTCTTTTTGGGGCAGGCAGATATATTTGCCAGATCGCTTGTTTTGAAAGCCAGTCTTTCGCTTCTGATTCAGACACCCTAGCAGCTTTACTCAGTTTATCAATAGCGGCCTTTCCTTTCCAATACCCTCTAGGAGAATAATATATTTTGTACTTCGTATCGTCCATAAGAAGGGACTGTTTTTTTTTTATTACATTTTAACTATGTTTTTAGATTGAATATGCAAGAAGAAAGATTGCTCCCATAGCACCTATAATAAAGCCTATTTCTACCATTTTCTGATCCTCAGATGGTTCATAAAAGTCAGACAGTTCTGGAGTTGACGATGTTAGAAACTTCTTTCCTGTCACTAAGTAATATTCATTCATTGCTTCATCAACGTCTGTAAATGTGTGCTCTGCATGTCCCTGTTCTCTTAACTTTTTATTAATGAAGTCTAAGTGAGCAATTCTCCTTTTCTCGTAAGCGTCTCTTGCCTTAGCTAATCTTCCATTGCCTTGTTATGGCGTTCTCTCTCTTCATCAGACCGCAATTTACTAAACATATAATTGCTGCCAGAGAAAGCCAGTGCATTAACAATAGCTTCTCCCACCATCAGAACTAATCCAGACATCTTTTTTATAAATGAATGAATCTTTTTTATAAATCAATATTTTTTAGAATGAATCTTTTATAAATCAATCTTTCTATGCATTGATGTTTTCTGGGATAATTCCCTGTGTAACAAGAAAGTCTTTTGAGGCAATCCCTGCCGTTATTACAGCTATAACCTTAACAACATCCTCAATGTCCAACCTTTCTAGATCAGCCGGCCTCATCTTAAACATGTTTTTTGCTAACATGCTATATCCTATACTAAGACCGCTGATTACAGCAGAGTGGTAAATAGTATTGATGATCTTTGCAGTGCTCATGTTTTTTTATTAACTAGAAAAATAATTAAAATAATCATAATATGAAAGGCTGTCTATGTGCTTTTTAATCAGATAATCTTTTGTTGCTAGAGCTAAAAATAAGGTTGTAACTAGTTTTGGTGAATCTTCTATCTTTCCCATGTTGGGCGGTTTTATTCTTTAACAAACATTTTGCTAGGGTTGAGTAAACTATAATGCAAACAATGGGCCCTGCATAATTAACCAGCGTTAAACTCATGGTTTTATTTTTTTATTGCTTTATAAAAGAGTTTAAAAATGGATTGCGACGAGCTATTAAAGTGTGAGGAGGCAGCAGACCCAAACCTCTGTCATAAAGAAAGATTATACTCTCTGGTTGCATGTGGGAAAACCAGGCAATATTTAGGCGTTGAACTAAGTATCGAACAGATTCAGCAATTGTCTACATCAGACGTTGAGAAGTATTACGAAGCACAGCTAGGATCAAAAATGGTTAGATCGGTGGGACAGACAATGATTAGTTTATATGCTAAGTTAGTAGGCAAGATAGCGCCGATTGATTCAGAAGAAGATTTAAAATATGACTTAACACAAGATCCGGTTTTAACCAAGTCCCTAGAATCTCTTGCATGTGACATGTATTATAGATTTGGGACGTTGCTATGTCCATTCATCATGGGATTAATTACTTTCAATCATATTAATTTTAATCATATTGATTTTAATCACACTAAAAAAAATGAGCGAGCAGGAGAAGATTGCGACTCCACAGGAGCAGAATGCCCCACAAGTGAGTGTCCCACAAGTGAGTGTCCCACAAGTGAGTGTCCCACAACTGAGTGTCCCACAATTGAGTAGTGTTACTAAAGCTAAAAGTCCTGGGCGTGTTGAGGCCGGCCGTAAACTAGCTGAATGGAACAGACTGCAAAAAGCAAACCAAGCAGCAAAACAAAAATTATTAGATAGTAATACAACATCAGCACCAGCACCGCCACCGTCACCAACAACAACACAATCAAACTATAAAATGTATTATTATGTATTGGGGGGTATTGTTGTTGGTGGAGGGCTTTTGGCATACAAGTGTCTAACCCCATACTTAGCAACAAAGTTACAAATCCCCACAAAAACAGTAAAAGAAGAAGAACCAGCCTCTGCAAAAAAAGCACAACCTCCTTCTGTAAACCCATTATTTTTACTAAATTAGTTTTTTAATGTGTTGTTAAGTACAGGTTAGGTCAGTTATAACAAGTTAAGTGTAAGTAAAGTGTAAGTAAAGTGCAAGTCATGTTAAGTACTAGTTAAGTACTAGTTAAGATCTTAAGTAAAGTACTAGCTAAGTACTAGTTAAGATCTTAACTTAAGTCAGTTCTCCAGTGACCTATAGCGTATGAAAACTCAGGATTAACGTAAGTTCGCTTGTTATTGTTAGAGACTAGTGATTTCTTATTAACAGCAGTTGTGTTTACTTGATGAAGAGTAGAGCGCAGATTAACATTTGTGTGATGAAATACTTTGTTTTCAAAGAGAGCCTGCTTGTAGTTGTCGTGACTTATATATTTTTTTTACAACTTCTTTACTTATGCCCTTAGCCTTCTTCATTACAGAAGTCTGGCTAGCAACACTATACATCTTTTACCGCAGACCAACATATTCTCGTATAACTGTTCCATTAAGTTCGTCCTTCATCTTTCCAATCACTTTCTTGTTTACAGTTGAATGTAAGGGGCTGTCTTTAGGATAGTCACATGTGTCATACCACCCATCGGCTCCTTTAGCTACTTCTGCTTCTAAATCCTTGTAAAAATCTTCTGTTGGGACATCCAGAATAAAAGAGTCAGTGTCTGTGTAAAGAACTCGGGACTCTGTATACAGCGGTTTAAAGTAGTCATACAGAAATTCTAGCATTAACAACTTTGACAGCTCTAACACAGTAAACCCAATAAACACCGGCTTGTCCAACTTCACATTCTGTTTCTTCATCATAACGCCAACCAGGCTGTCGCTAAATCTTCTGAAGTCTTGGTAGTTAGGTTTAGAGACCAGCCTAATTGCTCTTTGTTCTTTTGTAACTAATCTTACATCTTTACGCTTGTGTGGGTTCTCCATGGTTTTGCCAAAACAACTGTTGTTCATTAGTTTAAAAAAGTCTTGTTCTGAAGCGTCAGTGGCCGCAGTCCTCAGCTGAGTATTCTTCATAATATATGGTCTCATAAAGGGCCCTTGTTCAAATTCTATAATTCTATGAATGACGGTAAGTTTTAGTCCGTGTCTTAGGTAAAACTGTAGCAGTCTGTAATGACATACGTACTTAGTTTTGTGGCGAAGATTGGGCACAAGCTTAGGCGGTTCTGTGGGGGTCATCTTTAAGCTTTCTGCTGCTAGGGGGTAATCATTATGGAGGTCATGCAACTCTGTAGGATATTCTAAGTCTACCTCTAAGATTAATCCTATTGGATAATCAGGTGTAAGACGCGGTAGATAACTCAACATTTTATTAACGTCATGAGGCCCTACGAACATTTTAAAGTTTCTTAATGGCAGTGCCTGGCTCATGGCCCACCCATACAGATTGTTGGCGTCTAAGTACATTAGATAGTTGGATGGTTTAGCTGGGTCATAGTCATCTAAATACTTGTTGTTGGCTTTGCAGTAAGGGTGCGAGGCCATGCTAATGCCTCCCCTCAGCCCATCTTCAATCATCTGAAGTGTGGCCAGATCAGATATTAAGTCAATCTCAATGTTTGTAGACTTTAAGAATGCATCCCAAGAAAGACCAGGGGCAGAAATGTAATGTGATGAATCTAGACCGTAATGTTTCATGCATGTAGATCTGTAATTCTGAAAGACGTCTGCCAATAAACACACGTCAGCCATTAGATATTGATCATGATAATCGCCCATTGTTTGACAGTGTAATTCTGTCCAGGCTTTCTGTGCGTGTTCATATTCAGAGTCGGTTATGTCCTTTCCTCTAAGACTAGAAAAGAGATTGTCAATATGTCGGTTCTGCCTCACCCATCTTATTTTGCCCGAAAACCCCCTTTTTCACATACAAATCACGTCCATCTCATGCCAGTTTTGGCCAAAATTAACACCTGTTCTACAAAAAAATGAACACCCCAAAACCTCTAAAAATCGACGAAATCAGTACTTTAAAACGGGGGTTTCCGTGCAAAATAACATGGGCGATCGTGAACGAAGATATTTACATTCTCTACTTGTACTTTATTTAGTTCTTTAAAAAAACTATTCCATAGAAAATGGGTCTACAGCAGGAGGTTGTACTTTTTTTACAGAAGTTGGTTCTTCTTCTTTTACTGGCTTTGTGGGGGTTTGTGACTTTGCTGCTAAGTATGGTGTTAGACATTTGTATGCTAAAAACCCCCCACCAACAACAACAGCAGCAAATACATAATAATACATCTTATCGCTTGATTGTGATTGTGTTGTTGTTAATTGTGTTGTTGTTGACGGTGGCGATGTTGTATTACTATCTAACAATTTTTGTTTTGTTGATTGGTTTGCTTTTCTCAGTCTGTTCCATTCAGCTAGTTTATGACCGGCCTCAACACGCCCAGGATTTTTAGACTTAGTAACACTACTCACCTGCGGAACACTCACTTGCGGATTCACTTGTGGGGCACTCGCCTGTAAATTCACTTGTGGGACATTCTTCTCCTGCTCGCTCATTTTTTTTATTGCGATTAAATTTAATATGATCAAAATTAATATGATTAAAAGTAATTAATCCCATGATGAATGGGCATAACATTGTCCCAAATCTGTAATACATGTCACATGCAAGAGTTTCTAGGGACTTGTTTAAAACCGGATCTTGTGATAAGTCATATTTTAAATCTTCTTCTGAATCAACAGGCGCCATCTTACTTACTAACTTAGCATATAAACTAATCATTGTCTGCCCTACTGATCTAACCATTTTTGACCCTAGCTGTGCTTCGTACCTAGCGTAGTACTTCTCAACGTCTGATGTAGACAGTTGCTGAATCTGTTCGATAGTTAGTTCAGTGCCTAAATACTGTTTAGTTTTTCCACACGCAGCTAGAGAGTATAATCTTTCTTTATGGCAGTGGTCTGCTGAGTGGTCTGCCTGCTCCTCACACTTTAATAGTTCGTCACAATCCATTTTTAAAAGCAATAAAAAATAATATAATACTTTTAAAACCATGAGTTTAACGCTGGTTAATTATGCAGTGCCTATCGTTGGTGTTATAGTCTATTCAACCCTCGCAAAATGTTTGTTAGGAATAAAACCACCCAACATGGGAAAGATAGAAGATTCGCCAAGACTAGTTGCAGCCTTATTTTTAGCTTTAACAACAAAAGATTATTTGATTAAAAAGCACATAGACAGCCTTTCGTTTTATGATTATTTTAATTATTTTTTTAGTTAATAAAAAGATGAGTGAAAAAAAGATTATCAATACGATTTACCATTCTGCTGTAATTAGTGGCCTTAGTATAGGCTATAGCGTGCTAGCAAAAAACATGTTAAAAATGAAGCCGGCGGATCTAGGAAGGTTAGACATTGAGGATGTTGTTAAGGTTATAGTTGTAATTACTGCAGGGATTGCGTCAAAAGACTTTCTTATTACGCAGGGGATTATCCCAGAAAATATTAATGCATAGGCAGATTAATCTAGAAAATATTGATTTATAAAAAGATGTCTGGATTGGTTCTGATGGTGGGAGGAGCTATTGTTAATGCTTTGGCCTTCTCTGGCAGCAATTATATGTTTAGTAAATTGCGGTCTGATGAAGAGAGAGAACGCCATAACAAGGCAATGGAAGATTTAGCTAAGGCAAGAGACGCTTACGAGAAAAGGAGAATTGCTCACTTAGACTTTATTAATAAAAAGTTAAGAGAACAGGGTCATGCAGAGCACACATTTACAGACGTTGATGCTGCAATGAATGAGTATTACTTAGTGACAGGAAAGAAGTTTCTAACATCGCCGCCGCCAGAACTGTCCGACTTTTATGAACTATCTGAGGAACAGAAAAGTTCAGAGATAGCTTTTATTGTAGTTGGCATGGGAGCAATCTTTCTTGTTGCTCGCTTTCTTGTGTAAAATAAACTGCATTTAAAATATGGACAATACGAAGTACAAAATATATTATTCTCCTAAAGGGTATTGGAAAGGAAAGACTGCTATTGAAAAACTGAGTAAAGCTGCTAGGGTGTCTGAATCAGAAGCGAGAGACTGGCTTTCAAAACAGGCAATTTGGCAAATATATCTGCCTGCCCCAAAAAGAATAATAAGGCCTAGATTTGTTAATTCAGTTCCAAATGACACCCACCAGATGGACTTGCTGTATCTTCCACATGACAAAGTTAGACGAAAAAAGTTTAAGTATGCTCTGACTGTTGTTGACATGGCTTCAAGATACAAAGACGCTGAGCCTTTAACGGATAAAAGCTCAACTGCCGTGGCTGTGGCTTTACAACAAATATACATGCGAGGTCCATTAAAGTATCCTAGGATGATTCAAGTTGATGATGGAAAAGAGTTTAAAGGTTCTGTAAACCAACTGTTTTTATAACATCGGGTTACAGTTAAGAGAGGGATCCCAGGCAACCATCGGTCACAAGCCCTAGTAGAAAACTTTAATAAGAATCTAGCCGAACGTTTGTTTACCTATCAATATCACAGAGAAATTATGGACAGAGAACGCAACACAGAATGGGTTAGGAGATTGCCAGCAGTCTTACGTGACATGAACAATGAAGAATTTAAAGCAACAGGCCTTAAGCCAGTAAACGCGATCAAATTAAAAAAAAATTAGCATTACTGAAGATGTGCAGGGGACTCAAAAACTCTTGCCGTTTGGGCTAAAAGTAAGATACTTGTATGCTCCTGGAGAGGCAGAAGGTGATGTTAGAATTAGAGCCACAGATCCTATATGGAGCGTAGATGTATATGAAGTTGAAAGAATTATGAAAACAACCCCTCCCGTGTATTATTTAAGAGAAACTCTCTCTTCCAAAAAACCTACCCCTAAAAGATCCTTTGTTCGTGAAGAGCTGCAAGTTGTCCCACCAAACACAGTGAGTTAAAAAAAAAATAGTATTTATTTTTGCTAAAACTTATGATTTATTTATTTATTTATTTAGTTCACATCTTATTTTTTTGGCTTATTTTGGGTTTAACCGATCATGTGTTTGTTTTTCAATGTTCTGTTTAATTGCATCAGCGTCTACCTGTTGCGAAGTAAAAGTCTTTCTCCACTCCTTTTGAAGTTCAATTTTTTGTCGTATATAATCCTCACCGTCAGCCATAAGCTTCTGAAATTCTTCGTCTGTAATGTTTTCATCCTGTAATGCTTTGCTTATTCTTAATCTTAATGAACAAAGTTTTGCTGATGCTAAGGCAACAATGGCAGTGTGCTTTTGTAGTTTAGGCGTTAATTTTTTTTAAAACAGCACTCACAATCATAGACATAGCGCCTAAACCCAAACCAAGGCTCCCTAATGCTAAAGAGGCTGGCGCCCCGGCCCCAGTAGCTAAAAGAGCAACACTAGACCCAGCACTTACGCTAGCTACAGTTGATGAGCCAGTAATTACATAAGAAAGAGTATTTAAAGCTTTAGCATATTTCTTTCTAGTAATCCTATACTTATCCAAGTCGCTTTCTATTACCTTTTGAAGTTCAGTTATTTGCTCTAATCTAAACTGTTGAACCTCCATTTTTAATTAAGATTAATTTTTTAATTAAGATTAATCTTGTACATATTTTTTTATTAACCCTTCTGGCAGCACTTCATCAACAGAGTAAAACGCAATAAAATCAACATACTTAATAAAAATAAAATCAAGCACTGTTAGTTTAGCATTGTCAACCATCACAGTGACTTTGTCAGAAGATACAGAAGTGTTTATTTCATCCCCGTTTTTAGTAATAGCAATAACAAACCTAAGAGGCCCGCCCAAGTTTTCAGACTTTATTTGTACGCCTCTGATTAACGTATGCTCTGGCAAACTAGGATCAGACTCCCTTGGAGTAATAAATAAGCGAAAAAGCATCGTCATTTTTCTAGGCAGTGATTCTAGTTTTGGGTTAAACTCTAAGCCGACGGTGTCGCCCCCCCACTTCAGCTAAGGTCTTCTTTCTCCGCAGCATATATACAGAGCCCTGCTTAGTTATTTCAATCTGCTTTTTCTGTTGTAATCCTGGGACTAGGCTAGCAAGAAGGCGTCCTTCATTCAAAACTTTTCTAAAATTGTTTTTCTTATCAAAGTATACATGGGGCTTCGTAGTTCAAACTTTAAATCCCAGCTAATGTCAGGAAGCAACGCCCAGGCATTCTCTCGTTTATGAAGTTTGTATTCGTGTTTGCCAAAATCGTTTGCCCTTAAATTTCTTATCTCTTCCAGGGTAGGATATTGCTGTCGTTTTTTGTCTTCAATTTCTGTTCGTTTGTAAACCCCATCATCTGTGTATTCAAATCCATAAACATTTCCTGTCACTCCTATTAGATCAAAGTCCGTTGTATCTGCTAGATCTTTTAGCTCTACTGCAACGCATTTAGGAGCTAACTCCGCTTTTGATTCTGGCCCTCGAGACATTTTTTTAATATTAAAATTATAATAAACAATCTACAATAAACAAACGTATTGAACTGGGGGGTCAGTCCGTAAGCATAGTTTAGCGTGCTTAGATTTTTCTAGCTGCTCTTTTATTTTTTTTAGTTCATCCTTGTCCCTGATAATATAATTTTCACTTAAACATTCTTCAAAACTATCCCTGTCCTTAGTATAGAATAAGATGACTGATTTTAACTGCGATCTAAAGTCTTTTAAGACAGCATTGTATTTTTGAGTTAAGAGCCACACAGAAACTAAGGCGTGGCGTCCACTAAAGGCTAGCTTTGATAGAGCTTTTCTTTTTTTAACAATGTCTCGTTCAGCTGAGCAGTCATCAATAATAAACAGTGTTTCAGTTCCCTCAAATAGTCTATAGTAATGGTCTAAACAGTCGCTCAGTTTGTCGCTAGGATCAACTAAAAATATATTCTCGTCTGTCCAAATAAACTTCCTTTCTTTGTAAGACTTGTTGTGCTTAATGGTTGTGCAGAATATAACAATGTGCTCGTAATGAAACCTGTAGACTGTTTGTAACAAATCAAGTACGAAGACAGTTTTCCCACACCCAGTAATCCCGCAGATAAGAGAACAGTGCGGATCTTTGGGCAGAAACTTCAAACTATTCATCTGTTTTTATTAGAATATTTCTTCTGCATTTTAATAAGCCACATCTTTTAACCTGTTTTCTTCAATGTTTAACTGGGCATCACAAACCATAAAAACATGAATTTGTATTGGGGCGTTTCCGTCTGCTTTCTTGTGAATATTTATTTTTATACCATCTTGCCCTACCCTTTCTCCACTTCCAAACAATCTGTTGTCAAATGTGGATCTAAAATCCAGCCACAGCCCATATTTGGTTATTAAGTAGTCTTCGAGTCTTACATCATAAAGGCGAAGTTTTTTACATACGCGATCAACTGCAGGATCTCTTTGCCTACCTCCAGCGAATAACTTTCTTATTTCATCAAAGTGTTGGTGAGGTAAAAGCCCGCGACCCGAATACAACTGATCAGACTTACCATTTATTGCACAGTCGACCTTCTCAATTTTTGGATTATAAAACGCTTCTGATTCTCTATGAAAAGGAGTTGTTTCTTCAGTAAACAAGAACAAAATTCCTTTTAAAGACTTCAGAGACTGATTTAGATGTAAGTTCCAGAGAGTGTCTCGCTTGTTTCTATTTTCTGTAATGGAGTGTATAACGTTTTCATAATAAATAACCGTTTTACTTTTATATTGGGTTAAGATTGTTCTGGCCAGTCCAGGGTTAGTAACAACATCAAACTCAAGAGAAATGTCGCTGACTGTGTATTTAGCTTTAGGATCTTCAGACAGAACAACAGACTCGCTAGGATTAAATGTCAGTTTATAAGTAAGTTTTTCTTTTAGTGCGCCTTGGTAATATGGCATATGCGTCTTTAACAGCTCAAAATCTAGAGGGATGCAGAATCTGTTGCCAAATGCTTCTGCTACTGCCTCATCTTTAACATCATCCTTTGCATCCTCGGCTCCAACTCTGTGCTTGAGGCCGTTTGGGCTTTGTATTCCCTGATAAACTTTCTCTTTTCTTTCTTTTTTAGGCAGCCATAGGTCAGAATAGAGGGCAAAAATGTCTGCCTCGCTTAGTACAAAGACTTCTCTACCCTCCAGTTTGATTGCCATATGTTTAACGATGGCCCTACCCAAATTAGCAACAACAGTAGCATTAGGATCTTCCGATGTAATATCTATTTTGAATGATAGTTTAGCGGTGCCTGGCATTATAACATCATCAGCGCCAAGATCAGGGAACATGACTATTAAAGTTTGTTCAGGCTGAACTGTTGATGGAGTATTTACACTAATTACAGTCTGCCTTATACCTTTTACGCCGTGGGGTTCCTTCTCTTTTCTGTATGGATCAAGGTCACAACCGTATGAGTTCATTTTTTATAAAACAAAAAATAATAAATATATAAATATGGCTGATGAAGATTTTGACGCGATTGATCCTACTGAAGAAGAAGAAGATGAAATAGAACCGGGTCGTTCAATACAAGATGAACTTGAGGGGGCAGAAGCAGGCCAAGGAGTAGGATTAAGACAAATACGAATGTTAGATAGAATTGAATCATTATATAGCCATATGGGGCGAGAGCAGCCGGAAGCACTTAAGGTTTCCAATTTTTCAACAGATAAAAATAATTATTTGTATGTAAGAACTAGTAAAGGAAACCTTGTACGACTTACTACAAAACCAGACCCAACCCAGTTTTTAAGCAGGAGCACAATTCTTAGAGATCTCCCTGTTGCCGACCAAAGGCAGTTAAACTTTATTAAAGATTTAAGGCCTGAGGCTGTTAGTCTTTTACAAAGCATAGTGCAAGAGTTGCCAGCGCAATCTGAAATGCAAAACATCTCTCTTCACGAATTAAGTCAAAGAGCAGAAGAACTAATAGCAGAACTTGAGACAAGTTTTAATGAGGAGACACAGTTAAAAACAATTGTCGGTTCGCCTAGTCAAAGAGAACGTGAGCTGAGTCCTGAAGAAGAAACGGCTTTAAAAACAATTGATGATCCTCCATTGCCTGAGAGTGTACACAGGAATCTTAAAGCTGCTATACGTGAACTCAGGGGTCTTGATGATGCTCTACGGAGAATAAATGGCGAGCTAAAAAAACAACTTGTCAAAACTTGGCGAGTTAGAGAGAGAGATAAGAGAAGAAAAAAATAAACTGGCTGATGCAGATGATAACAATTTAGGGGTAGAAGAAAAGGCTAGAATACAGGCGAAAATACAGGAGTTAATGCTAGAAAGGGCGGCCAGGTTAGAAGTGCTGTCTACTAACAGAGCACAGCTAGCATCACAAACAAGCAGAATCAGAGAAACTATAAACAGAATACTTTATGAAAATACTACGCTAGCAGAAAGAATAAGGACTCTGTTCAGAGAGCAGGGAATTACAATAATTAGTATATTAACAGCTGTTGGGTTTGCTATCTCTACACTGGTTTATGCATTAACTGGCAGTACGCCAACAGGGCCAGTAGCTCCTCCAACGCCTCAGCCCGGTAAAAGTTGGATTAGAAAACAATTGCATCATCTAGCAAACCTATTAAAGAAGTTAGCTGTCAAAGCGCTTGATGCTCTGCCTGGCATAATAGGCAGTGTTGTTAGTTGGGTTTTGTCTACCATAGGCAAAGTGGCTGGTTATATGGCTGACCATCTGTGGACTTTGGGGGTGCTGGCTGCTGGTTTAATTTTTAGTGAAATAAAGTATGGCTAATCCAGTAAAAGTTAAAAACACAACGAGAGCTGTCTTTTCGCTAGTGTGTCTGTCGGGGTGAGGCACATCAACAGGCGGGGGGTCGCTTTCTGGGCTGCTTATAACAGGCGGGGGGTCACTTTCTGGGCTAGATACTTTTTTTAAAATGGCTGGCGCGGGCCTTGTGTTTAAACCTTGATTGTGACCTAAGTTTTGGTCGTCTCCAGCTATGAGAATTTCATTATTATAATTCTGTATTATGCCAATCTGTAGTCTAAGGTCAGAAGGCAGCATGTATAATCCATGGCCTACAACAAAGTCAACCTTTGACCTAGCGTGTGCAAGAACGTTTTGGTACCTTTGTATGCTGGAAGGTAAATCAACAGCAGAGTTAATAGCATCTTCTAAATTGGCTAGAAATTGTTTTCTGGCATCAAAGCCTGTAGATTGATCCACTATGCTAGACTTGGTCTGTGCTTGCGCTCCTAAAAGGCACCAAACGTATGTCCGTATGGAGCCATTAAGTCTTTGCACTCCTGGCATTGTTAGGCCTTCACTTTCATCTAAGATAAATGTTGTCCAAGCATTAGGATGTTTTTTTTCTATGGATCCCAATCGAACTTGTTTGTTTGGTTGAAAAGAGGTGTGGCCAGGCCAGTAGTCAAAATCATATTCTCTTTTTGTACCCCACAAATACAATGTGCCTAGCCCATGATTGCGGTCTAACTTTTGTCTAAAGTCAGTTGAAGGATTAATGTTAAATTCATTGCAGATTCTTTCATATGCATTAGTGTCCATTGGGTTGTTAAATGGATTAAACGCGTTGTCATTGGGGAGGCGTACTTGTAGTTCAGTTAGTATGCGTCTGTACTGGTAATAAACATGAAAGTTATATACTGACCTTACTAAGAGATTGGGGTGGTATAAATGGTTTGTGTATGAAACACCGCAGCCAGTGGTTGAGCAGTAAACTGCAAAATTTAACTGATTCTGGAAAAAAGCCATAGGGTGAGATGACCATGCTGATGGCACTCTGTCACTCTTTATTGGCGGATTTAAATATTTAGTTAGTGGGTTTACAAGTCTGACTTGGAAGCCATATGATTCATCCACTGCAATTGTTAGTAAACTGAAGTCCAAAGATTTGGGGTTATAAAACGCTCCTACATTGTAAGTGGCACTTTCATTATATTTAAAAGGTTCCATTTTTTAAATTAGTTTTTTAAAATAGTTATAAAAAGATGTACATCTATATAACCAAACAAAACGAGCGTGTGTTCTTAACGTACCCAATTACCAATTGGAGCGGGAGTTGTAGGATTGCCCTTAAAGAAATTGGCTTTAAAGTTATGTGGGTTAACATATCTGAAGGAGCTCAAAATAACTGGATTAATGTTGATGACGAACAAGGCAATCAAATAAGCCATATACAAATACCTGATGGTTATTACAACTTTTGTTCTTTAAAAGAAGTACTTCTCGAATCTGGCATATTGTTAACAATTAAAGAGGCAAACCTTAGAATTACTATGAATTTTCCACTAGAGGAAAGAAGAGAGTACACTTTCCCTAGAGGCCTAGCTAAAATCTTAGGCTACAAAGATTATAGATTTAGCACAAGAGAAGACATCTATCAGTTTGAAGGTAATAAACCATCTGATTTTTCTGTGAATCCAATGTTGTATGTCCATTTACAACAGTTAAAAACAAATACTAATTTGTTTAATGGCTATCCGTCTACAGTTCTGAGAGTGCTGCCGTCAATTAGGGCGGGGTTTTGCGATTATCAGCTATATACGTTTGATGGAAACAGCCAATTTAAAGAATTAATTGAGGGGCTATAAATTCATTAGATGTAAAAATAACTAATCAAGATGGAGGGTTAGTTGTTTGTTCTGATTTATTAATAGTGCTGGAAGTAGAAGAACATATTAAAAAAATAGTAAGGGGCCAGTCCCGCGGACGTTAATAGCTGAGGGAGAGAATGTAAATCTTATCTAGCACGCAAGCCCCCCCCCCCCCCCCCCCCCCCCCCCCCCCCATTTTAATGTACTGATTTCGTCGATTTTTTAGAGGTTTTTGCACAAGTTAAGAACTAGATCTGATTCTTGCGCAAAACAAGAGGAACGGCTAGTTAATTATTTTTTAATTTACGTAAATATTGTGAGTTAAAAAATGAAACCCGAAGTATTTACAGAGCTTCATAATATATACAGAATTTTGGAGATGGATAGGGGGTGGGGGGTCGATAGAGAAGAGTTAAAGAACAGGTTTGAAGAATTAATTATTGATCTTTTTGAGCGTCTAACTATACGAGAAAGCGTAGTGGAAGCCGTTAGTAAAATACCAGATTCTTGGCCTGAACCAGTTGTAAAGTTGTTTGCTATTTTAGTTGATAATATGACTCCTGAAGATGCTAATCTGACTGTTTCTACCAGCCCTGAAGGAGTAGCTATTCACTTTAATAATTAGAAAAGACTAGCTGAATTTACATTTACAATTTTTTTTTTTTTTTTTTTTATTTACATTTAAAAATGGTTGTCGAACTCAGTGAATCTGATTTAAAGAATTGTAATGAACTATTTGACGAAACAATGAAAGTGTTAAACATCGCTTTTAGTGAATTTGGGTTTGAGAATGATGTAGACAATATAATAAAAGATCATAGTGAACTATTTGACGAAGCAATTAAAGTGATGAACATTGACTGTAGTGATTCAGAAAAAGCTAAAATATTAGCAGGTGTTATTGTAAGGTTAACGTGTCTTGAAGTGTTGCAACGCTAGGGAGAAGAATAAAAAGCGAGGTTTACTTACTTTTACTTACTTTTATTTTTTTTTAATTTACGTAAATATTGTGAGTTAAAAAATGAACCCTACAAGTGAGTCCGAGTTTGAAATACTACCTTCCAACAGTACGTTGTTGGGTAGTGACAAATCATTAAGCAATATGTTCATTGAATTAGACATGGACATTATTAACCCTACAAACGTTCATGAAAGCGTAACACATGCTATTTCTAAAATCCCAGAGTCTCTTCAAATTAACCCGCCAGTAAAAGTGTTGTTGACCATTCTGATTGATTATATAACGCCCGATGATACTAGCATGGAAGTCTGGGTTTCAACAAGACAGAAAGAAGTTATTAGCTATCACGACTTTACGCCTGGCTGGGCTGATTACATGCTTACACAATTTAACCATGCAAGTGAAGAAGCGAAATTGCGCGGCTCTGGCTGGTCTGAAGGAACAGTCCTCGAAATCAAATTAAGACAAACTAAATACTCTCCTATAGTTGGCAATTCTTACCTTCCTCTCCCAAAAGAGTTAGAGTTAAAACGAGCAGTCTTAAACATACATAATTCTGACAACATGTGTTTTATGTGGTGTGTTTTGGCGCATTTACATCCAGTTAAAAAGAATGCAGAGAGAGTTTCCAATTATTGGCAGTATAAAGATAGTCTGAACTTTGATAACATAAACTTTCCAGTGAGTATAGAAAGTATCGACCGGTTTGAAGAACAAAACAAACCAATAACCGTAAGCGTATACACCTGGAATTCAGTAGACAATCTAGTGCCTCTAAGGGTTTCTCCCGAAGCCCCTACTTTAGGCGACTCACTTAAGAATCATGTAGACTTGATACTGTTTGCAGACGGTTCCAAGAGCCATTATGTATTAATTAGAACAATGAGTAGACTTCTGGCTTATACTACAAAGCACGAATCTAAACAAGAGATTTGTAGAAGGTGTTTGGTCAGAATTCCTACTATAGAAGCAGCTGCCAGTCATAAGAAACATTGTAAAAGTTTTGTAGACTGTGAAACTAAACTTCTTACGCCCAAACCAGGGTCTAAAGTTAGTTTTAAGAATGTACACAAAATGCAGATGAGCCCATACGTAGTCTATGCTGACTTCGAAGCGATTTTGCCACAGTACTATGGCCCACAACAACTAGAAGAACAAAAAACAACCTTATTAACCCGCCATCAGATCTGTTCTTATGCGTTTATTGTTGTTAGGTCAGATGGGGCACACACACGTCCAGAGATTTACAGAGGTCCCAACGCAGCTAATCGATTTTTGGAGCAGATGAAACACCTTCGCAATCAATTCTCTAATCAACTGAACCTTTCAGACATTAAGATGACCCCCGAAGACCAACAACAGTATGACTCAGCCACACACTGTTGGATATGCAAATGCAAGTTAATAGGCGACACTGTAAGGGACCACGATCACATTACTGGTAAATTCAGAGGGGCAGCACACAACGGCTGTAATCTTCAACTTAAGGTTGACCCCCAAAAATGGAAACTGCCTATCTTCTTTCATAACTTACGAGGCTACGATTCTCATTTTATCATGCAAGCAGTGACTTCTGAATATAAGAGGGTTAGCTGTATTGCGCAATCATCAGAAAAGTACATGACCTTTACTCTTGACTGTTTATCCTTCTATGATTCTGCCCAGCATCTGATGAGCAGCTTAGATAAGTTAGCGGGATCTCTGCAAGACTATCCAATCACTAAAAAATATTTCGACCCATCTTTAGTGCGTAAAGGCGTCTATCCATATGAATACATGAACTCGTGGGATAGGTTTGACGAGCCAGCGTTGCCGCTTAAGGAAGACTTTTACAGCCGTTTTAGAGGCAAAGACATAACTGACTCTGAATATGAATACGCTCAGAAAGCCTGGACAGAATTACACTGTCGAACAATGGGCGATTATCACGATCAATATTTATTGGCTGACGTGTGTTTATTGGCAGACGTCTTTCAGAATTACAGATCTACTTGCATGAAACACTACGGTCTAGATTCATCACAGTACATCTCTGCCCCAGGGTTGTCTTGGGATGCATTCTTAAAGTTTACAAACATTCAGATTGACTTAATCTCTGATTTGGATACACTTCAGATGATTGAAGACGGTCTAAGGGGAGGTATTAGCATGGCCTGTCATCCTTACTGCAGAGCCAACAACAAGTATTTAGACGATTATGACCCCACTAAACCATCCAACTATCTAATGTACTTAGACGCTAACAATCTGTATGGATGGGCCATGAGTCAACCGCTTCCATTAAGAAACTTTAAAATGATAAAAGGGCCTCATGATGTTGATCGGGTAGTAGGACTATTGTCGCAGCTTACACCTGATAATCCAATAGGATTAATCTTAGAGGTGGACTTAGACTATCCAGCAGAGTTGCATGACCCTCATAACGATTTCCCCCTGGCCGCAGAAAGCTTAAAGATGAGTCCCACAGAACCGCCTAAGCTTGTGCCTAATCTTCGACACAAGAGAAAGTACGTTTGCCATTACAGGCTGTTACAATTTTACCTAAGACATGGATTAAAGCTGACCGCTGTTCACAGAATAATTATATGCGACCAAGAGCCTTTCATGAGGCCATACATCAAGAAGAATACTGATCTTAGGACTGCGGCCACTGACGCCTCAGAAAAAGACTTCTTTAAGTTGATGAACAACAGTTGTTTTGGCAAAACCATGGAAAACGTACACAATCGTAAAGACGTAAGATTAGTTACGAAAGAAAAACAAGCAATTAAGCTGGTCTCTAAACCTAACTATCAAGACTTTAGAAGATTTAACGACAGCCTGGTTGGCATCATGATGAAGAAAAAAGATGTTAAGTTGGACAAGCCGGTGTTTATCGGATTCGCCGTATTAGAGTTGTCAAAGTTATTGATGTTAGAATTTCTGTACGACTACTTTAAACCACTGTACCCAGAAGCAAGAGTTCTTTACACAGACACTGACTCTTTTATTTTAGACGTCCCAACTGAAGACTTCTATAAGGATTTAGAAACAGAAGTGGCTAAAGGAGTTGATGGGTGGTACGACACATGCGACTATCCAAAAGACAGTTCGTTACATTCAACTGTTAACAAGAAAGTGATTGGAAAGATGAAGGATGAACTCAATGGGACAGTTATACAAGAATATGTTGGCTTACGGTCAAAGATGTATAGCGTTGCCAGCCAAACTTCTGTAATGAAAAAAGCTAAAGGCATAAGTAAAGAAGTTGTAAAAAAAAATATGTCACGACAACTACAAGCAGGCTCTCTTTGAAAACAAAGTATTTTATCACACAAATGTTAATCTGCGCTCTACTCTTCATCAAGTAAACACAACTGCAGTTAACAAGATATCACTAGTCTCTAACAATAACAAGAGAACTTACGTTAAACCCGAGCTTTCATATGCTGTAGGACATTGGAGAACTTTAAAAGATTAACTTGACTTGTACTTAACTTAAGAACCTAATAAGAACTTACTTAAGAACCTAACTAGAACTTACTTAAGAACCTAATAAGAACTTAACTTAAGAACCTAACTAGTACTTACTTAAGAACCTAACTAGTACTTACTTAAGAACATAACTAGTACTTAACAAGAACTTATAATTTTTTGCACTTAACTTGTAATTTACTTGCACTTAACTTAAAAAGTACTTTCCATAACTAACTTAACTTGTACAGAAGAAGTTATATGTGTGTGCGTGGTTTAATCAACTAGGTCAATTAATGGGTGGGGTGTGGTGGTGGGGGTTGAGGTGGGGTGTATGCAGGAGTTACCTCCCTTAGTATTATTTTTAGTCCTGTTGAGGGCCTTTCTGTGTCACTTGTCGGCTGCCGACAATCGTCCTAGTTCTGGCGTATTTTTAGCCTTTAGGCTGGAGTCTGCTTCCTCGGCTAGTATTGATTTTTTCACAGCAGCTAGCCAGAAGACCGCGTTTAATCACTCTGCCAGAACTCGCTTTGCATATATTTTACAATGAGCTTTCTTTCTCATACAAGCTGTGGATAGAAATTTTGGGCTTGTGGAACTTTGGATAGTAGAAAAAACAAAATGATAATTCCATCAGTTTTCTACACAGCGTTGGCTCCATCAGATTTTCAGTTTTTAAATAATTATCCAGGACGCTTTTGGGTTAGATTTTTTAAAAACAGTTTTTGTTCTTTCAAGCCAATGGCCTAAAAGCAAAGATTGACGAAGAGTTTTACAATTTCCATCTTTGATCTTAGAACCAGCTTTCAGTAAAACAGGCGTAATTTCAGTCATGTTTTTCAGCTTCATAAAAGAACCTTCATCAATCAGCTCATCATCAAGTTGCTCTACAAAACAATTACGTAAAAAATCAACCAGTTCACTTACTGTCATTTCACGTTTTACTTGCTTCGTTTCCAAAAGATTTAAACTCTCTTTTGGCTGGGTTGGTTTCGAGCAAGGCTCGCCACGTTCTAATTTTTCAAGATATAAAATCATTTCCTGATAATACGTTTTATGTTTCAATATTATCTCTTTTTGCTCGTCTGAATAAAGCAAATGCTCAGTTTGGCTTTCTTGAGAACTAACAACCATTGCGGTCTCTTGTGAAGATAAACTAGCTTCCAGGCTGGACTCTGCCATGTTTTCTTCTGTAAAGTAACAGCGCTAAAACACGTCTTCACTCATAGGCGCCCCGACCAGAAATGATGGCAGCCAGTAGTCCCGGCGAAAAATGTCATACCCCCTGTCGATTGGTTGAAAGTGCACACGTGATGGGCTGAGCTGTCGCGTGATGATTAATAATGCAGTATTGACTGCAGGTCTCCTGTGCAGCAGAGCGTGCAACCGATATTGATTGGGGCCGGTCTGGGGAGGTAGGATTGCCAAGCCATATAAATGTTAAAATGTTTTAGTTAATTTCATGCCATGGAGAGAGAATGTAAATATCTTCGTTCACGATCGCCCATGTTATTTTGCACGGAAACCCCCGTTTTAAAGTACTGATTTCGTCGATTTTTAGAGGTTTTGGGGTGTTAATTTTTTTGTGGAACAGGTGTTAATTTTGGCCAAAACTGGCATGAGATGGACGTGATTTGTATGTGAAAAAGGGGGTTTTCGGGCAAAATAAGATGGGTGAGGCAGAACCGACATATTGACAATCTCTAGAAAAGAAAGCACCTTTAGGAGGAAGTGAGTCTTCATCAAACCTTTCCCACGAGTTCATGTATTCATAAGGATAGACACCTTTACGTACTAAAGATGGGTCAAAATATTGTTTAGTTATTGGGAAGTCTTGTAGAGATCCTGATAATTTATCCAAACTTGCCATCAGATGTTGGGCAGAGTCATAAAAGGATAAACAGTCAATAGTAAAGGTCATGTACTTTTCTGAAGACTGTGCAATGCAGCTGACCCTCTTATATTCAGAAGTTATTGCTTGCATGATGAAATGAGAATCATAGCCTCGTAAGTTATGAACGAAAATTGGCAGTTTCCACGTCTTGGGATCAACCTTAAGTTGAAGATTGCATCTGTTGTGCGCGGCCCCTCTGAACTTTCCAGTAATGTGATCGTGGTCTCCCACTGTTGGGTTTGCTTCCGCTGCTGTCGCGTCTTTACTATTAGGTGTTAGCTCTGAGCCGCATATCCAGCAGTGTGTAGATGATTCATAGCGCCTTTGGTCTTCGGGAGTCATCCTAATGTCTGAGAGATTCAGTTGATTGGAGAATTGATTGCGAAGTTGTTTCATCTGCTCCAAAAATCTACAGGCTGCATTGGGGCCTCTGTAAATCTCTGGCGTTGTGTGTTGACCGTCTGACCTAACAATAATAAACGCATAAGAACAAATCTGATGGTGGGATAATAAGGTTGTTTTTTGTTTTTCTAGTTGTTGTGGGCCGTAGTACTGTGGCAAGATTGATTCAAAGTCAGCATAAACTACGTATGGGCTCATCTGCATCTTGCGTACATTCTTAAAACTAACTTTAGACCCTGGTTTGGGTGTAAGAAGTTTAGTTTCACAGTCTACA
>CM065741.1:9413416-9420916 GCA_033310375.1 Conus canariensis
CTCAGGCATCATCAGAGGGGAATACCCACGAGTCGTATACTAAAGGAGGGAGAGTTACTGGGAAGTGGTTCGCATGGCCAGGGGAATACTAACAAGTACATGCCGACCTGCTGGTCCTTGATGGGGAGGGTGTCCACCTCAACCACTGGCTATTCACTGGATTCTCCAGTGGGCCTGAAGGGGGCGATCGTGGCAGATGACTGTCACGGTTCAGTGACTGTCAGCCTGCAGGCAGGGTACAGTGACCATTCAGTCGTTCTTGTCCTGAGGAATGAACACGCTCGGGAAGGCTTCGGCCTATTGAGTGGTTTGCACCTTGTTGTCTATAGAGCGTAGTAGATACTTGAAGCATCAGTCCTGATTTGTGGAGGAGTCCAGGCTGTTATTACAATGGGTACTTCGGGGAATCGAAGATGAGTTTGAAGTGGAGGTTATGCATTAACCACTCGGTACTCAACTCTTTGTTGATGCTAGTAGTTGTGGTGTGTGTATATGTGTAGGTGACTAGTGATTCCATTGGTGGAATGAAAATGACTCAGGGAGTCATTGGTGCAAATTATTGTGATGTGTGTGCCAGTGATTCCATTGGTTGAACCGATTTAACTCAGGTTCTCTGTGTTTGAGAATGGATATAAGATGTTGGGAAAACCAGGAAATGTGTAACTCACTTACAGGAAAGTGAACTCATCCCATCTTGCTGAGGCCTCAAGAAAATACAGTGAGAAGCAGAGGTTTGCTTTTGCCTTGAAGCTGATGATGGTAGAGAACTGTCTCCTGGGTGGGGACATAAGACAGTGGAGGTTGCTGTAGCCTTGGAGCTGACAATGAGAACAATTGTCTCCTGTGTGGGGACGGTCAACAGCAAGACATGTTAACCTGTTGCAGTCTAGGCAGGGAGCTGCCAGACAATGGTGGGGTGACTGCAGCAAGATTCCTTTGGGAGAGGCCAACAGGAGCCCTTTCAGTGGAGAGGGTGAAGTTCAGTGGAGTCTGGGAGACTCAGTCTGAGGGTGCAACTCAAGCTATGTTGCCAGTGTCCCCCAACTGGGATTTGGCCAATCGGGAGGATACAACAGTGTGGCAGCTTCAGCGATCATAGTCACACAGTGTGATGAGAGAACTAACTGGTCAACCAAGAAATGCTGGCAAGTTATGTACGTTTTATTTGTTCTTAAGTTTATAAGTGTGCCACCAGAATAGTGGAATGTTGTCTTTCCTGGTAAAGTAAGAGTAACTGAAGAACAGGGGATGCAAGTATGATATTGTCTGTATGATGTTTACATTTTTGTAATGTACAGAATACGTGTGTTATGTAGTGATGGATGGGGGCTCCGAGTTAAGTTAAATAAAATTTTGATCATTTTCTGTGAATGTTATTGGTTTCCCGTCACCTTTGTGTAGGCCTGATGTGAGTGACAGAGTTCGTGTGCCTATGCGAGATCACATTTTGGTTGTGAAAGCGTAAATGCTTCTGTTTATACCCCCTCCCCCCTCCCCCCCCCCCCCCAATCACATCCCTACATATGATAACCATATTTTAATAACAAGGGGGAGCGTCAGAGATCCATCACAAATTGAGGGCTCATCTGGGATGAATGTAAATGAGCCATAAGTGATTTTAATTTCTGAGTTTTGATCAAATTGCAAAGGAATTTGAAATTTGTTGTAATTGTGAAAACCTAGATTTTTTTTCTTCTTACCGGGAAAAACGTTAGTCATATGTTGATTGTCTTGACTTTTTTTCATGACCATGCTGTTGTTTAATTTGGTTGATTTTGAGGTTGATTGTGTAGCATAAATATGTGATCGCTTTATTTATGGGTGATCGTGTGGGTATCTCGCTTGTTAGTGTGGTTGTGGTAGCTGGCTGATTGAGGGTTAGATAGCTTCAAAATGTCGACTGAAGAGGGTGCTGAGGCGATGTGTCCCCTGAAGAAGTTGGACCTAATAGAAGAAGGAAAAGCTTTAGGACTAAAGGGTCGGGAACTGAGGGCATATGTAGATGAGAACTGGCCCTGTGTAATTGAGGCTCAGAAAATACAAAGGGAACGGGAAGAAGAAAAGAAAAAAGGGGAAAGAGAGGAGAGAGAGAGAGAGAGAGAGAGAGAGAGAGAGAGAGAGAGAGAGAGAGAGAGAGAGAGAGAGAAGGAATGGGAAAAAGAACGGAAAAAAGAGGAGAGAAAAAGAGAACGGGAAAAAGAGGAGAAAGAAAGAGAACAGGAAAAAGAGGAGAGAAAAAGAGAACAGGAAAAAGAGGAGAGAAAAAGAGAACAGGAAAAAGAGGAGAGAGAAAGAGAATGGGAAAAAGCGGATAGAGAACAGGAAAGAGAGGAGAGAGAACGGGAAAGAGAGGCAAGAGAAAGAGAACAGGAAAAAGAGGAGAGAGAACAGGAAAGAGAGAGAGAAAGAGAAAGGGAGAGAGAGGAGAGAGAGGAAAGATAGAAGATCAGGCAGTTTGAGTTAACAAAATCAAAATTGGAGAAAGAACAGGAGGTGGATCCAAAAACCTCAAGCAAACTTTGCACCACATATCAGTCCCTTGATCAATACGCCAAAGTTTGAAAAGATTGCCAAAGATCAGGGCTTACCCGAAGAACGGTGTGCCACAAGTTTTTCCGCGCTGCTGACACCTAAAGCTAAGGATGTTTTTTTTCTGCTTACCACCGGAAAAACAGATGGGTTACAGTCGGTGCGTGATGCTTTGTTTCAGAGGTACGAAGTAACTGCCGATAGGTACAGGAAATTGTTCAGAGAAACCGTTTGTAAATCAGGTAAGACACACGTACAGTTCCTTTATTGGCTTAGGGCTCTCTTTGATAAGTGGATAAGGTTAGGGAACATTGAACAAACTTTTGAATCCTTGAGGGAGGAGATCGTTAAGGAGCAAATTCTGTCCACTTGTCGGAAGGATCTCACAGTATTCTTGGCAGAAAGAGAATTAGGAAGTTTAGAGGAGTTAATGAGGATGGCAGACAGGTATGAATCTGCCCATGATCAGCGTAATGTGGTGAAGGGATCGAACCAGTCGTCCCGTAATGCCCAGACCACACAGTCAGGGAGTGATTCGCTGACTCTTACAAATGGGAGATGAGACCACAGTTACAAGTGGATTCTAAGTCTCAAGGCAACAGTGGGATTCAAGAGAATGTCAGGGTGAAACGCACATGTTTCAAATGTGGGCGAGAGGGTCATATCGGCAAAGAATGTAGCAGACTGCGAATACATTCAGTTGTTGCCGTTGATACAATTCAACAAGAAGGCAGAGTGCCACCACCAACTACTAGGGCAGTAGTAAACGGGAAGCAGGTGACCTGCTTGTCAGATACAGGATTAACTCTGGCGGCAATGGTAGAGCCTAGTTTAGTGAGAGACACAGACTATAATGGGGAAACCACCTGCGTGCGATATGCAGATGGAAGAATTAATCGGCTACCTTTGGCCCGTGTCAAAGTAGAGTCAGAGTTTGTTAGAAGTACTCTCACTGCAACAGTACAAAAGAATGTTCCCTATCCAGTTTTGTTAGGAGGTAGGTACATCCTCCCAAAGCCTAACCAGGCTGCCTGTCAAGTAGGGAGAGCAAGGACAGTGCAAGGTAGGAACTCCTACCGCAGAAAGCAGGTGAAGTGCACAGGCGCTGTGTATAGTAGAGCTGCCTTAGACCATGAAGGTGGCCATGGTGGTGGTGCAGTGGACCATGAAATCGGTCGTAGTGATAGTTTAGTAGGCCATTGTGGTGATGCTGTAGGCCATGGAGGTGGCCATCGTGGTGGTGCCGTGGGCCATGGAAGTGGCCAAAGTGGTGGTGCTGTAGGCCATGGAAGTGGCTGTAGTGGTATTCAAAAAGTTGCTGGTGTTGTCATGACAGTCAGAAATGTAGGAGCCACAATGGCGGACTTCAGGGTCAGGACCAAGAGGGACCACAGAGTAACTGGAACCAGCAGCTGGGCCGGAACCAGGGAGACTTTAATAACGCATGGCAAGAAGGTTGAGGTGACCAACTATCATTAGAAAATGCCAAAGATAGTCAGCTCATAGGAGCAGACAAGCCAGTGTTGGAAAAAAGGAGATGGAAATAGGGCCCAGAAAGCAGTGGCCATTGGCACTGAGCGGGATTCGAACCAAGGAAGAACCACAGAGTGAAGGAGAATTGGTTCAGGTAAGATGAGTGGGGGAAGTGATTGTCATCGCAGCGAATGGGTGTGACAGCTCATTTCTTGTGATCCTGGGACTACAGACCCTCAGGCAATTGAAGCCAGTGGGACTGAATGCCAGGAAGATTTTGCTGAACAGGCTAGAAAAATGTCTCGCAGATTTTCACGCGCTCCTTTAAGGACTAAAATGTGTGGAAGGTGCACTGGATCACAGACAAAGCCTTGAATGCACGGAATGTCTACCCCAGGTAGTATTGGCGAGCCACAAACTACAGTCAAGATTGAGAGGGGTAGAAGTAGGTCAAGAGGAGGAGCAATGCCTTTGGGATGTTGCTGTTGTGTGAGCAACAGATGTAGAACAAAGGTAGGAACAATGCCTATGGGCTGCTGCTTTTGTGGCATGAGCGATCATCCATTATGGACAGCTATGGGGTAAATAATGTAGCTGGCTAGTTGTGTTATTGATTTTGATTGCCCAGTATCGGGCGGGTCAGGTCTGTGTTCATATCATGTGTTATTTTTCTTTTTTTTTTGATTGATAGTTATCTGAATGTGTTGCTTTTTGTTCATTGCCCATTATGGGGCGAGGCTGAGTACATGCTCAATTGTGATGATTTTTCTTTTTTTCTGGTTGATATCTATTTGCTGATGCTGTTTGTTTACAGATCGGTAAAGTGTGAAAATGTCTTATTTTGTGACATCAGGATAAGTGTTTGATTTGCATACTGGGTGTGAGAGCACGTGTGGAGCCACACGCCTGAATTTGAATCTTGTCTTAGTGGATTGTGGCCGCATGCCTGAATTTGATGATTGATGTTGAGTAGGCTGGGCCACACACCTATATTTGAATCTTGCTTAACAGAGTAGGCCACACCCCAGAACTTGAATATGGGGTTAATCGTGGTTGTGTTATCATAAGGAATAAAGGGAATGATTCAATGATGATGTATGGACATGCTGATAGCTAATGCTATAGAGAGAGTTCTGGATTATATGTGAGCCAGTTTAGAGATACATGTTGTGCACAGTCGTTTATGACTGATCAAAGAGTGATTCAATGAATTTTCTGATTGACTTATTGCTTTTAATTGGGTACGTTAGCCATGTTAGAGATGTTGATGAAAGTGATATCTTGAAGCATAGGGGCAATACTGTTGTAATCGACCCATACAATTGAGTTTTTTTTTCTTTATTGAGAACATTCACCTGGAGTAAATGTTGATTGGAACAACATTCTTAGGTACAGGGGTGTCATGGGTCTGCTGAATGTTCTCAAGTATTTAGGCAAATTAAGAATAGTTTTGCCGTTTTCCTTGGGTTCTTCAA
Source organism: Conus canariensis (assembly GCA_033310375.1). NCBI lineage: Eukaryota > Metazoa > Mollusca > Gastropoda > Neogastropoda > Conidae > Conus > Conus canariensis. The sequence continues at coordinate 9,418,894 of CM065741.1, forward strand.
GTGTGTGAACTCAGGCATCATCAGAGGGGAATACCCCGAGTCGTATACTAAGGGAGGGTTACTGGGAAGTGGTTCACATAGCCAGGGGAATACTAACAAGTACATGCCGACCTGCTGGTCCTTGGTGGGCAGGGTGTCCACCTCGACGACTGGCTACTCACTGGGTTCTCCAGTGGGCCTCAAGGGAGCGATCGTGGCAGACGACCGTCATGGTTCGGTTACCATTGGCCTGCAGGCAGGGTACAGTGACCATTCAGTCGTTCTTGTCCTGAGGAATGAACACGCTTGGGAAGGCTTCAGCCTATTGAGTGGTTTGCACCTTGTTGTCTATAGAGTGTGGTAAATACTTGAAGCATCAGTCCTGATTTGTGGAGGAGTCTGGGCTGTTACTACAATGGGTAGCTTTGGGGAATTGAACATGAGTTTGAAGTGGAGGTTATGCATTAACCACTCGGTACTCAACTCTTTGTTGGTGCTAGTAGTTGTGGTGTGTGTGTATTTGTAGGTGACTAGTGATTCCATTGGTGGAATGAAAATAACTCAGGGAGTTATTGGTGCAAATCGTTGTGATGTGTGTGCCAGTGATTCCATTGGTTGAACCGGTTTAACTAAGGTTCTCTGCTTTGAGAATGGATATAAGATGTTGGGAAAACCAGGAAATGTGTAACTCACTTAAGGAAAGTGAACTCATCCCGTCTTGCTGAGGGCTCAAGAAAATACAGCAAGAAGCAGAGGTTTGCTGTCACCTTGAAGCCGATGACAGTAGAGAACTGTCTCCTGGGTGGGGACGTAAGACAGTGGAGGTTGCTGTAGCCTCGCAGCCAATGACAAGAACAATTGTCCCCTGTGTGGAGACGGTCGAGAGCAAGACGTGTCAACCTGTTGCAGTCTAGGCAGGGAGCTGCCAGACAATGGTGGGGTGACTGCAGCAAGAGAAAGCCTGTGGGAGAGGCCAACAGGAGCCCTTTCCATGGAGAGGGTGAAGTTCAGTGGAGTCTGGGAGACTTGGTCTGAGGGTGCAACTCGAGCTATGTTGCCAACTGGGGTTTGGCCAATCGGGAGGATACAACAGTGTGGCAGCTTCAGTGATCGTAGTCACACAGTGTGATAAGAGAACTGACTGTTCAACCAAGGAATGCTGGCACGTTATGTACGTTTTATTTGTTCTTAAGTTTATAAGTGTGCCACCAGAATAGTGGAATATTGTCTTTCCTGGTAAAGTAAGAGTAACTGAAGAACAGGGGATGCAAGTATGAGATAATATGTATGATGTTTATATTTTTGTATGATACAGAATAAGTGATGGGTGGGGGCTCCAAGTTAAGTTAAATAAAATTTTGATCATTTTCTATGAATGTTTTTGGTTTCCTGTCACCTTTGTGTGGGCCTGATGTGAGTGACAGAGTGTGTGTGCCTATGCAAGAGTGCATTTTGGTTGTGAAAGCATAAATGCTTCTGTCTTTACTCCCCCCCCCCCCCCCACTGCATCCCTGCATATGATAATCATATTTTAATAACAAGCAGGAGCATTGGAGACCCGTCACACCATGCTATGATATTCTACTCTCAGTAAAACATTTGTATTCATATTCGTGTAACATGAGCTCAACTGATCCGGCTGAAATAACCCAACTGCTTCGAGTGATCTATCAGGTTTGGAGCACATTGAAGTGTCGATCACGCTGCACCGCTGTGAGGCTGTAATCAAATGCCCAGCAAGGACCACGACTTTAAAGGAGGTACACCCAAAGATGCGGGTGGGATCTAATGCAGTACTGTCATCACCTGCCACAAAAAAAGTGAAAACAATCCTGCACCACCCTCGAAGCCTGTGCTGTGTTCACATCGGGTGCAGGCGCACACAACACACACACACATGCACACAAATACGCAACACACACACACACACACACACGCTGTGCACACACACCCCACACACACACACACGTGTACACTCACCACACACACACACACCACACACTGGTAATAATGACACAGCCAGTGTTAGATACGCAAGGTCTGA
>CM065741.1:9425916-9465916 GCA_033310375.1 Conus canariensis
TCTCTTTCATCACGATAAACAGTGTCCTTTCTCTTTCTCTGTTCACCACTATAAACAGTGTCCTTTCTCTCTCTCTGTTCATCACTATAAACAGTGTCCTTTCTCTTTCTCTGTTCATCACTAAAACAGTGTCCCTTCTCTTTCTCTGTTCATCACTATAAACAGTGTCCTTTCTCTCTCTCTCTGTTCATCACGATAAACAGTGTCCTTTCTCTTTCTCTGTTCATCACTATAAACAGTGTCCCTTCTCTTTCTCTGTTCATCACTATAAACAGTGTCCTTTCTCTTTCTTTGTTCATCACAATAAACAGTGTCCTTTCTCTTTCTCTGTTCCTCACTATAAACAGTGTCCTTTCTCTTTCTCTGTTCATCATTAAACAATGTCCATTCTCTTTTTCTGTTCATCACTGAAAACAATGTACTTTGTCTTTCTCTGTTCATCGTTAAAAACAATGTCCTTTCTCTTTCTCTGTTCATCGTGAAAACAGTCCTCGTTCTTTCTCTGTGTTGATTGTTAAAAACAGTTTCCTTTATTTTTTTGTTAATTTTAGAAAACAATGTCCTTTCTCTTTCTCTGTTTATTATTAAAACAATGTCATTTCTCTTTCTCTGCTGATAATTAAAAACAATGTCCTTTCTATCTCTCCGTTCATCACTAAAACAGTGTCCTTTCTTTTTCATGTCATCATTGAAAACGATGTCCATTCTTTTTCTCTGTTCATCATTAAAAACAATGTCCTGTCTCTTTCTCTGATCATCATTGAAAACAATGTCGTTTCTCTTTCTCTGTTCATCACTAAGAACAATGTCCTTTCTCTTTCTCTGTTTATCACAAAAACCAGTGTCTCTTTCTCTGTTCATCACTAAAAACAATGTCTTTTTCTCTGTTCATCATTAAAACAATGTCCTTTCTCTTTCTCTGTTCATTACAAAACAATATCTGTTCTCCTCTCTATTCTCACTAAAAACAGATGTCCTTTTTCTTTCTCTGTTTATCACTAAAAACAATGTCCTTTCTTTTTTTTCTAGTCATCACTGAAAATAATGTCTTTTTTATTTCTCTGTTCATCACTAAAAACAATACCGTTTCTCTTTCTCTGTTCATTACCAAAAACAATGTTCTTTCTCTTTCTCTGTTATCATTAAAAACAATATCATGTCTCTGTTTATCATTAAATGCAGGGTTCTTTCTCTTTCTGTGTTCATCATTATTAAAAACAATATCCTTTCTTTCCATCTGTTCGTCACTAAAAACAATGTCCTGTTTCTTTCTGTGTTCATCATTAAATGCAATGTCCTTTCTCTTTCTCTGTTCATCACTAAAAACCATGTCCTTTTTCTTTCTCCTGTCATCGTTAAAATCAATGTCCTTTCTCTGTTACTGACAGAGGGCAACGGAGGCAGCACCAGCAGCCGCCTAAAGTGTGGAAGTGGAACGTGACACGCTGTGTCCCTGCCATTCAGATGGGCTTCAACAAGCATCTGTTCCTGGCGGAGATGGTGTCCGCCAGCATGGCCATGGGCGTCGAGCATTTCGTCTTCTACGTCCAACGGGCGGGGCCTAACGTGCTAAGGCTGCTGCAGGTCTCGTTGATTTAGTAGTATGGAATCGAAATCACAAAAGCACTTTTTTTTTTATGGATACGTTTTCAGCCAATATCTCAGTATCGTTGTTGTCACTAAGAGTACGTACCTAGCGCCTCGGATAGAGACCAAGTTCTAAGTGCTTTACGACCCACGCTGTCGTTTACACAACCGGCGGCCTACCTGAGTAGAGCCGAGTGAAGAGCTGCCCGTTGGCGCTATATTCAGTCGTTTCCTGTGCCACTCAGTCGAATGTCAGTCACTCACTTTATCATTCAATATTTCGGTACATGCCATGTGTATACATGTCCTCTATACCAACGGCCGAACTGGCCTTCTCTTCCGAAAGTTGTCAATGGAATTTTACGTGTGTACAAGATGCTATCGTGCTCTCACACACAAAACTTCAATTTACAGCCTCATTCGAAAGACTTTTCGGGTCTGGAGTCAGAGCCAGCGTTGGCTGCGGGGGAAAAATCCCACTGCACCGAGTCGGTCTGATAGAGATTCGATCCAGCAACTGCAGGATGACCAGGATCACGACCTTTATCAATCTCATAGCGATCTGTTTAGTAGCTGAAGTCTGGCCATGGAAGGACAATCATTTTATGTTGGACGTTGATGTACTGGCCACTATGCCCAGGCTCAATCATAAACAGAAAACGTGCAAAGTGAGGCGACTGCAGGCGGAAATTTATACAAATTTTGAAAAGTCTAAACAAATTTCAAAAAGTAGTTTCAAGGCTCCGCAGAAAAACGTAGACAAACACAACGCGTTTCAACCTATTTTTCATTTAACACGCACCTTGCGCCGAATGGGATGATGATAAGTGACTGCTCGTTCATTTTCGTTGTCCTGAGTGCTGTATATCTTGCCTGACGAAGGCCTAAGAGGTCGAAACGCGTCGTGTTTTGTCTTGTGATTCGTTTTTCTACGTTTCTTGGCAGAGCCTTAAAAATACGTTTTCAAAATTCATAAACAGGAAAGTCAAAGAAACCATGGAAAAATTACAGAAAATCCTGCCTGAACAGGGATATCGCCCTGACCTTCTATCTGTCCACAACCCACTATTGAGTGGTGCTCTCCTCAACTACCAGCAGACTTAAGCATGCCAGCCTGCTGCTTTTCATTAAAGCGAGAAAGGCGATTGAGACACATTTCTAGTCATTGCCAACCGTTTAGATCCACAGTCCAGTTGAGACCGACTATTGCTATCGGAAGCATTTTCATGTCTTTTCGAATCCAGACTCATCAACACAAAAACCAGCCGTTAGAAACAGGACATGTTCCATACAGTCTTTTCTGCTGACATCTGTGTGTGTGTGTGTGTGTGTGTGTGTGTGTGTGTGTGTGTGTGTGTGTGTGTGTGTGTGTGTGTGTGTGTTTCTCTGAGCAACTTGCGCTAACGTCTTGGAATCAGATGCCTCAGAACATAGGCAAAACCTGACCAATGGAAGTGATTTTACTACTCATGGTAACAAATTGGCTAATGGTATACTTCTACTTGTAATCATGGACAGTTTCTACAACAGTTTGTTTCCCATCAAGTGTGCATGATGTCTTCAGGAAATTCTGGAAGGCCTCATCCGCAAATGTGGAAGTCAGCATCAACATGCCGAATGCATTGCATTTACATTCCAATAGAGTGAACTGAAATGTGATATTTCCATCCTGTGAGGTTAAGAAGTGTATGGTTTAAATCTCAGCTGGACTTGGGAGATTACAGGACATGTTTTTTAAAACCATCTCAGTACACGTGAAGACATCCATGGTAGTTTTTTATCTTGCGTGTGTACATATGCACACACCTCAGCAAAGACCCTATGATTGGTGCAAGTATAAATAATGTTTACGAACACAAACATACCCAAGGCTAAAGGCATCACGGCATAAAAGGCAGGGTTAGCAAATAACAATGATAAATGACACACATACCATCATTGTCAGACGAAAAGGAGATGCTTTTTCTTTTTAATTCTGAGCAGGGCATTTGCTATACACCACACACCCTTCAGTGCCCAGTAACGCCATCACCCACTGCCTGTACACTGACTTCTGGCCGGGGATGTACGGGGTGGGAGGGAGGGGGGCACTTCAGGGTGCTGGGAAAAAGTGATGATGGTGGATGGACTGGAGTGGGAGGGAGGGATGAGAGTGGAGAAGAAGAGGGTTGAAGGGGGAGTGGAGTGCAGGAGGAGGGAGAACATGACATATTCTTCATGTCGTTCTTTTTATTTTTCAATTGCGTATCCACTTCCTAGACTCTTAACTGTGAGATGATACCCACTATTATTACATTCCTTTTTCCATTCTCATTGAAGGACTCCGATAAGTACTAATTGACTCCCTTTTTTCTTTTCTTTTTTTTCTTTCTTTCTTTTTTTTCTTGTATGTTCCAACATTCCTGCCATGGTTCCAGGTGTTAGAAGAGCAAGGGATCGCTGAGGTTCATCCGTGGAATCTTCTTATGCCGGAGAAAGTCTGTGTTCTACTCGGCGGAGTTCTCAGCCATCCACGAGTGTCTGTATCGCCACCTGCGCAGTTCCAGGTTCCTGCTGTTCGGGGACCTGGATGAGCTCTTCGTTCCCAGGACACAGCGCACACTCCTGCCACTGCTGTCTGGGCTCTTCGAGAAGGTAGGGTATCAAGGCATTGTGTGTGTGTGTGTGTGTGTGTGTGTGTGTGTGTGTGTGTGTGTGTGTGTGTGTGTGTGTGTGTGTGTAGTGCATCTCTCTCTCTCTCTCTTCTCTCTCTCTCTCTCTCTCTCTCTCTCCCCTCTGTGTGTATGTGCGTGTGTGTGAGAGAGAGAGAGTGTGTGCATCTCTCTCTCTCTCTCTCTCTCTCTCTCTCTCTCTCTCTCTCTCCCTCTCTCTCCCTCTCTCTCCCTGTGTTGTGTGTGTGTGTGTGTGTGTGTGTGTGTGTGTGTGTGTGTGTGTGTGTGAGAGAGAGAGAGAGAGAGAGTGTGTGTGCATCTCTCTCTCTCCCTCTCTCTCTCTCTCTCTCTCTCTCTCTCTCTCTCTCTCCCTCTCTCTCCCTGTGTGTGTGTGTGTGTGTGTGTTTTTCCTTTGAGGGAGAGAGAGAGAGAGAGAGAGAGAGAGAGAGAGAGAGAGAGAGAGAGAGAGAGAGAAGGTGTGGGGGAATTAGTTTGGGGTGGGCTGTGTCGTTTGCTGCGCCATGCTTGTCGCTCTACTTCCAGTCAGTTTATTCTGGATCCCCATACACAGGTACATCCTGGCGTTGTTGTTGTTGTTGTTGTTGTTGTTGTTGTTGTTGTTGTTGTTGTTTTCCCTTTGAGGGAGACGGAGAGGGAGAAAGAAGGAAGTGGGAGGGGGGGGGATAGTAGGGTGGGGTGAGCAATCTCATTTCCTGAGCCACGTGTTTGTCACTCTGCTCCCAGTCAGGTTATTCTGGTTCCCCATACACAGGTACATCCTGGCTGGTGCCCCCCCCCCCCCCCACCCCCCACCCCCTCAGCACTACTTCTGGCAGGGCTGCTGGATTTTTATTCTGGATAATATTCCAGACTCAATCGTGATTTATTGTCTGTCTGTAGTAAGATCAGAAATTCACTTTTTTTTTTCTTTTTTTTTTGCATGTGCACAATTAAACTGCAAATGAACTTGACAGAATAGGATGGGATTAGAACATATTTGCATAAGGTATAATTAGGAGCCTGACAGACTGTCTCTCATCCCTTCCATCTTTAGTCCACAACTGCGCAAGTGTCTTTTGACCCTCTCTCTCTCTCTCTCTCTCTCTCTCTCTCTCTCTCTCCACACACACACACACACACACACACACACACACACACACATACACACACACACACCACACACACACACACACACACACACACACACACACACACACACACACACACCACAGCAAACATTGGCGTATTCTACTGTTTATCTAACCACTCTTCTATCTTCCATTCCCAGCCGCTGCCTCACACTACACACCCACCCGTCATCCTCCCCTGGCTCACGTCCCCACCCCCTATCCCTCATTTTGTTGTTGTTGTTGTCTGTATATTATGCTTGCGTATATATGCATGCTTTTGTCAAGCCTTTGCATACAAATGTTTGTGTGTAAACCATGTACTCTATGATCCTGTGTGCCTGGTTTTATTTTCTCCTTTTTCATTTTTTCTTTTCTTTTTTTCTTTTTTTTCTGTTTCTTTTCATGTTATTGTCTTTAAATCTCATGGCATGATTTGGCTTAGCAGGGACAGATTGAAATAGAAGGCTCTGCCTACCGTCTCAATCCTTGATCGAATAAATGTTTCTCTGTCTGTCTGTCTGTCTGTCTGTCTGTCTGCCTCTCTCTCTCTCTCTCTCTCTCTCTCTCTCTTCTCTCTCTCTTTCTCTTTCTCTCTCTCTCTTTCTCTCTCTCTCTTTCTTTCTCTCTCTCTCTCTCTCTTTCTTATTTCTCTCTCTCTCTCTCTCTCTCTCTCTCTCTCTCTCTCTCTCTCTCCTCTCTCTCTCTCAATGCCCACCCACCCACCACCGTTTCCAATCACACTGTTCGTTTTACTTCGCTGCTCGTCCCACCGCTAGCCCTTCCTTCCCATTCACTCCTCCCTTCCCTTCCACAGGCGCACAACTACACCCCAGTTGGAACACTTCCACAGGCGCACAACTACACCCCAGTTGGAACACTTCCACAGGCGCACAACTACACCCCAGTTGGAACACTTCCACAGGCGCACAACTACACCCCAGTTGGAACACTTCCACAGGCGCACAACTACACCCCAGTTGGAACACTTCCACAGGCGCACACTAACTAACACCCAGTTGGAACACTTCCACAGGCGCACAACTACACCCCAGTTGGAACACTTCCACAGGCGCACAACTACACCCCAGTTGGAACACTTCCACAGGCGCACAACTACACCCCAGTTGGAACACTTCCACAGGCGCACAACTACACCCCGGTAGGAACACTTCCACAGGCGCACAACTACACCCCGGTAGGAACATAATGATACTGAAACGTTTTGTGAAAACAATGAACACTCTCAGTGTGCAGTTTTACGCCTCAACGAATAGATGAGAGCACAGTCACACATGATTATTTCATAACCACTCCTAACCAACATCCACCCCCCCACCCCCACCCCCACCCCCCACCCCCCACCCCCCACCCCCCGGCTTATACTCAAACAGTCAATCAGCCAGACATACTACCACATTCATTGCCGTTCAAGTGAGATTGAATATGGTGAGAAGTTGAATTTAAAAACAAACAAACGAACGAACAAACAAATAAACAATACCATCATAGCAATGAATTGAGAAATACCACAGAATCGGCGATGAAATTTTGGGTAAAGTATGGGAATACCATAGTGAATAACAAGTTAATAATTAACACAAAATGAAGAATTTAAACATACAGACACAAACACAGTAACTAAAGACATACATAACCTAGAATAAATAGATAAATAAAAAAAAAACTAGTAAATATATAAATAAACAAGTAAAGTTAGTGTAGTGTGTGTGTTGTGTGTGTGTGTGTGGTGTGTGTGTGTGTGTGTTGTGTGTGTTTTGCGTGTTGTGTGCGCGCGCGCGCGGGCGCGCGTGCAAGCATGCGTGCGTGGATGCGCGCGCGCGCGCGCGCGCGCGCGCGCGTGTGTGTGTGTGTGTGTGTGTGTGTGTGTGTGTGTGTGTGTGTGTGTGTGTGTGTGCCTAATCTAAATAATCTTGCTGCTAAAAGCAAAGAATATAAAAATGTTTTGAGACGATCTGAAAGAAGAGCAACGAGAAAATGGCATGTAATGATATCATTTTTAGTAATGAAGTATCTGAAGGAAATATCAATCTAGACATTTTAAATGATTCAATTACTGTGGATGAAATTGAAAGAGTCATTAAATGTTTAAAGAATAATAAAGCAGCAGGAGTTGATTTAGTAAGGAATGAATATATAAAGAATAGTGTTCCTTATATGACAGAGTTTTATTGTTTATTGTTTAATCGTGTTTTGGATTCTGGTATTATACCAGAAGATTGGGTGACAGGGTTAATTGTACCACTCTATAAAGGCAAAGGAGATCAACAAGACTGCAATAACTACAGAAGGATAACACTGTTGAGTTGTGTAGGCAAATTACTCACGGCAATTCTAAATAGCAGACTTACTTATTTTGTTGAAATAAATGGACTTATTTCAGAAAACCAAGCAGGTTTTAGACGCATGCATTCAACGCTTGACCATGCTTTTGTTCGTAAATCATTGATTGACATGTTTGCAATCAACAATGGAAAATTATACTGTGCTTTTATTGATTACAGAAAGCCATTTGATTCTATTTGGAGGCATGCTTTATGGCACAAACTGATGAGTCAAGGCATATCTGGGAAAATACTGCACGTTGTAATCAATATGTATGATCAAATAAAATCGTGCATTTTTCTAAATGGTCAAAAATCAGAGTTCTTTGGCAGTTTTAGGGGATTCAAAATGGAGTGACTGACGGCGGAGAACGAAGCAAAATTTAGAAAGAGAGGGTGTTAGTTACCGCCAATGACATTGACAAACAAAGCACATGACAAGACACGATGCATTTCAACCACTTGGGTCTTCTTCAGGCCAAAAAATAAATCACATTTAACATTTAAGACAGTACAAACAAAGAACGAAAATGACTCATCTGTTGTTAGTCCATGTGGTGGGGAGAATAGCCGTTAGGCGGAAATGACAAGGGGGATTATGGGAGAGGAAAAGGAGGGGGGGGGAGGTTTCGTGGGGGAGTGGGGGGGTTGTGTGATGCGATAGGGTTGTGTGTCTAGTTTAGTGGGGTGGTGTGATATTCTTGTGGACGGTTGTGATAATGGTGGATTGATAATAATGGTAAGGAGGGAGGGGGGGGGAGGCAAACTGGAAAAAAAAATTATATATAGAAGGGGTAAATAAGTACATGGACAGAAGAAACTAAAAAAAAAAAAAAAAATTTGGTTTAGGTGAATAAAATAAATGATTTCGCTGGGTGATGAAAGAGGTGGTGGTAGTTATGCGTGGGTAGTTGTGAAAGGTGTGTGGGTAATGTTAATGAGGGAGGGAAGGGGATGGCCTCCTTTTTTTTTTCTCAACCCCCCTCCCCCCCCCCCTCCCAATCATACCTTATCACCCATTTATCTTCCATCCCCTTCCCTCCCTCATTAACATTACCCACACACCTTTCACAACTACCCACGCATAACTACCACCACCTCTTTCATCACCCAGCGAAATCATTTATTTTATTCACCTAAACCAAATTTTTTTTTTTTAAGTTTCTTCTGTCCATGTACCTATTTACCCCTTCTATATTAATTTTTTTTTCCAGTTTGCCTCCCCCCCCCTCCCTCCTTACCATTATTACCAATCCACCATTATCACAACCGTCACAAAGATATCACACCACCCCACTAAACTAGACACACAACCCTATCGTATCACACAACTCCCCCCCACTCCCCCCACGAAACCCCCCCCCCCTCCTTTTCCTCTCCCATAATCCCCTTTGTCATTTCCGCCTAGCGGCTATTCTCCCCACCACATGGACTAACAACAGATGAGTCATGGTTTGATTTGATTGATTTAATTTAGAGTCTGTTCACAACGATGGTGATATTAGACTATTAAAAAAAAAAAAATATATATATATATATATATAAATAAATGTGTATGTATGTAAGTGCATTATATGAGTGTGTGTGTGTGTGTGTGAGTGCGTGTGTACGTGTGCGTGTGCGTGCGTGCATGCCAGCGTGCGCACGCCCGTGTGTTTGTGTGTGTGTGTGTGTGTGTGTGTGTGTGTGTGTGTGTGTGTGTGGAGAGAGAGAGAGAGTGCGTGTGTGTGTGTGTATGTGTGTGTGTGTGTGTGTGTGTGTGTGTGTGTGTGTGTGTGTGTGTGTGTGTGTGTGTGCGCGCGCGCGCGCGCGCGCGCGCGCGGACACAAATACATGAAAGTTTGCCTATTAACGACCATAACAATAATTACAAACTGATAAATCAATTACAACAAATGAATAATAACAGAACTCGATATAGCCTTTGCTATATCAATCATTTTGGGGCTGTAAAGTATTTCATGTAAAGCCCCTAAGGAATCAATGTCTATCTTTAGAATATTATATAAAGATGTTAGAACTGGACATTCAAAAAGAATATGTTGAATAGATAATGGGAGACCACAAGCGCAATCTACATCCTTAGAAAATTTGGTTTTCCACGAGTTTAAACGCATTTTATAAATTATACTGGACAATGATCTTTGACATAATAACATTTTCGTTTTTGCAGGAAGTTTTTCATTGTTCATACAATTTTCTAATAGAGAACTGATTTCATGTTTATCCAATTTTAATTTATTTAGAAAATGTGACATCGATATTACATCCATTTCAAAACCTCCAACTATGCCCACAGTTCCTCAATGGGAGCATATTTCTCCAAATTTTGATATAGATTACACTACTCTAAAAAAAGAAGACAATATTAATTTGATATCAGTAGAAGCAAAAGAACATCTTGAAAACACATATCCACATCATCTTAAAATCTGCACGGATGGTTCGGTTTTAGAATCTTATACAGGAGCTGGATTTGTAATCCCCGATTTAAAAGTAAAGAAATCATTTTGTTTAGGAAAGAACTTTTCAGTTTTCACCGCTGAACTATATGCAATCCTTATGGCCTTATCTTGGATATCTGATCTTAATGTGGCAATTTACAGCATTCTAATCTGTGTTGACTCTAAATCTGTTCTTTGTAGCTTACGAAGTTGGGACGCAAATGTAAGGAAAGACTTAATTTTTGATATAAAATCTATGATACATTCCGTTATGACGAAAGGAACTTTTGTAGAGTTTTGCTGGATCCCATCCCATTGTGGTATCTATGGAAATGAAATAGCTGATAAATTAGCAAAAGAGGGTGCTCTTAGAAAAAATCCAGATAGTAGATTAAAACAGATGAGTCATTTTCGTTCTTTGTTTGTACTGTCTTAAATGTTAAATGTGATTTATTTTTTCGCCTGAAGAAGACCCAAGTGGTTGAAATGCATCGTGTCTTGTCATGTGCTTTGTTTGTCAATGTCATTGGCGGTAACTAACACCCTCTCTTTCTAAGTTTTAGGGGAGTTCGTCAAGGAGAAAACCTTTCACCCTTATTGTTTTCATTATTTTTGAATGATCTGCAACAGTTCCTTATTGACAATAACTGTTCTACTCTAGAATATGATTTAACGCAAGAGTTGAAACTTGAACAGTTTATTAAATTGCTTGTATTGTTATATGCTGATGATACAATTTTATTGGCAAATTCTAAATCAGCTTTGCAAAAAGAACTTAATGCCTTACATATATATTGCAAGCAATGGCAATTAGAAGTAAATCCAAAGAAAACAAAAATAGTTGTCTTTCATGGTCGAAATAGTATGCGTGATTTTTTTTTCTTTGGGAATGAAAAAATAGAGGTTCTTAATTCAATGAAATACTTAGGCATCGAGTTCAGCAGAACAGGTTCTTTTTACAAAGCAAAAAAAAATGTGCTTATAATCAGGCTCTCAAGGCAATGTTTTCATTATTACAAACTGCAAGGAAGCAGAAATTGCCAATTGATGTTTGCATACAATTATTTTATTCCATAGTTGTACCTGTGTTGTTGTATGGTTGTGAAATTTGGGGTTATGAAAATGTTGATATATTAGAAAAGTTACAGTTACGTTTTTTTAAGTATTTATTTAGATTAAATAAAACTGCAATGACTTCGATGATTTATGGTGAAACCGGAATCTATCCTTTATCTGTACTGATTAAAGTAAGAATGATAAGGTTCTGGGCTAACTTAGTTGTTCCTGATTCTACGAAGTATTCAAACAAAGTATATAATATCTTACATGAACTATATACAAAAGGAATTTTCGTTTCACCATGGCTTAGTTATGTTAAAAGTATTTTATTTGAAACTGGTTTTGATTGTGTTTGGGAATCTCATTCATTCACAAACAGAAGTAACTTGTGTAGTGTGTTAAAAAGGAGTTGCAAAATAATTATGCTCGTGATTGGCGCAGTTCTCTTAAAAACAGCAACAAGTGTGTATTCTATAAAAGTGTAAAGACTGTCTTTGGAAAAGAACATTATATTTCTACCTTACCACATATTTATGTTATATCTTTATTTAAATTTAGATGTAGTAACCATAAACTGCAAATTGAAATTGGAAGACACCATAATGTTCCAAGAGAATTGTATTTGTCGTAACTGTGAAATGGGTGAAATTGGAGATGAATTTCATTGCATCATGGAATGTCCAAAATATAATGAACTTCGTGAAAAATTCATCCCTAAAAATATCTAAAACCAAAGCCTGTTTTCAACTTTTGTAATTTATTTCAAAAAGGCAGACGCATTTGTTTGAATATTAGTAAGTTTCTAAAAAAAATGGGAAGATTGTTTAATGAGATCATTACAGTTCACCAGAATTCAGCATTTCGCAACTATGTTCACACATTGTTCTGAGTGAGTTTCGTATTTCTCTTTGTTACATTTGTATCCTCCATGCCCCAACAGGGGTAAAGGATTAAATTTGAATTGAATTGAATTGAATTGTGTGTGTGTGTGTGTGTGTGTGGTGTGTGTGTGTGTGTGTGTGTGTGTGTGTGTGTGTGTGTGTGTGAGGGGGAGGGAGAGAGAGGGAGAGACAACGTGCCTTTACCAGTTGGCACGTAAGTGACTAAACAATGATTTCGTACTGACTAATTAAACATAAATAATTCAAGAAATCAGAAGGAAGTATTGCAGCCATTCTTCAGAACAAAATAAAATTACTTCCATGTCTTTTGTTTTATTGACTCCTATCCTAATCAATAACAGATGCTGACAGCAGCGTTCAAGGATACGAGATTATCAAAGTAGATCCATTAAAACCGAAAACAACAAGGTACTATTTTATATTGCATCTTGCGAAACTGTACGGGACTTAATCCACAAATGAGATGCGAAATCGATTTGAAACGAAATGAAAAATAAAAACATAAAACCCATTATAGTGTGATATATATATATATATATATATATATATATATAGAGAGAGAGAGAGAGAGAGAGAGAGAGAGAGAGAGAGAGAGGAGAGAGAGGGATATGTATATATTTGAAATCACAGACTGCCACGACAAATTCGATCCTTTTATGTATGATATTATGATACAAAATTTTGAAACAATTATTCATGGTAATTAAGATATTGAATGATAAGACCAAAACGAAAATAAAACTACATTGATCAAATTTGGAAGAACTACTTTTAGTCTATTCACAACACATGCTGACCCTATCTTAGAAACAACATTTAAAAGAGTAACTGGCCTCCGGTTTTTGATGGCATCTCGAGATTTATCACCTTTAGGAATACAGACTATAATTCCTTCCTTTTTGTGGTGGACAACTCACCTAGTTTAAAACCTACATTTGAGGATCGGACAACGAATATTCCAAGTGATGGCCAAAAATGTTTGAAGAACTCAACAGTAAATCCGTCTGATCCCGGGCTTTTATTGTTTATCATCTGTTTAAGTGCATAGCCAGCCTCATCCATAGACATTTCTCCGTCTAATTGTATCTTTTCTTGGTCTGTTAAGACAAGAGGTAAATTAACCATTTCAGATATTTTGCAATTCTGAACTTCCTTTGGCCGGTACAATTCTTCATAAAATTTCCCCACTTCTTGTTGGATCTTTTCGTCATCAGATATTTCTAAACCATCATCTAATGTTAACTTTGTCATATTGACTTTTTCACATTCTGCTATCCAACGTGCTCATGATCGAATCAAAAACCCCTGCATTTTAGCTTCCATAAGTCAAACTAGTTCCTCTTTGTCCTGCTATAAATCATGTCTTTCTTCATCAGTCAACTGTTCCTTCTTCTCTGACTTTTCAATATTCACTTCTAAACGCTTCTGCTTTTCATTCCTTCTGCTGTTTTTTTTTTTTCAGTTGCCAATGCTATAGTTTTACTTCTTATTTTCATTAATAAAACACCCAAATACAATCTGTAATAGTAATCTGAATTTCTGAACGCTCAATAAATAGTAGTTGTTCCCTTGAATAGGACAGTACTGCATACTGTTCTATCACAGCTTTAATTTCCTCGTTAATTTCATCAATGCACTGCTTGTCCTCCGACAAAGAACAATTAAATTTCCAGAAGGGGTATCGTTTAGTTTCTGTAGCAAAGGTTAAAGGCAGGGTGATCATCGAATCCTGTCCTGTATCCTGCCTTAATAGCTGCATCCGTGACAAAGGTGGACACAATCTGAAACCAGAAAAAAAATCAAGTCTGCTTTGCTGCAGAGGGGAGGATCTGTGCCATGTGTGTCTTTTCAATTCAGGATTCAACATTCTCCATATATTTGTAAGATCTAGATTAAGCATCATGTCTTCAACTTGCTGTTGTGCTTTAACATTGTTATAATGCTTGTAATTAAAATAATCCATTGAAAAGTCTTGTACCAGGTTCCAGTCCCCTCCGATTACAACATTTTCAACACCAACATCCTTAATATTTTCTTCTAATTCAACAACAAAAATCAGGATCATCATGATTTAGTCCATACACGTTAATGATCAACATCATCTTATCCAAAACGGATACGACAGCAAAAATGTAGTTTCCACCAGTATCTTTGTAAACCTTCTTTAAACAAAATTCAAACTCCTTGTTAAAGAGAATGAATCATAACACCTCTTGAATTTGACATATATGATGCAAAATATGCTTCATAACCCCATTCTGCTCTGAAACGCATTTCAAGCTTGGGGTCAAAATGGGTATCCTGTAAGAGATACACCGAGAACGCTTTTTCTCTTAAATAGTGAAACACATCCCTCCTCTTATTGTACTCCCAGTTCTTATAGAACAGGGAGTACTTTAGAATGGGAACGAAGAAATGCTCTGTGTGTGTGTGTGTGTGTGTGTGTGTGTGTGTGTGTGTGTGTGTGTGTGTGTGTGTGTGTGTGTGTGTCCGTCCGTCCGTCCGTCCGTCCGTCCGTTACTAACGGCTGTAACGGCCTGTAACGGTTTTTCTTCTTTATGGAATATCTCAGAAAGTACTTGGCCGATCTTTGCGAAAATTAGCAGGTATGTTCATTATGGGTCACGGATGATGCCCAATGTTTAGTTTGCCGTTATAGCCGTTACTAACGGCTGTAACGGCCTGTAACGGTTTTTCTTCTTTATGGAATATCTCAGAAAGTACTCGGCCGATCTTTGTGAAAATTTGTAGGTATATTCATTATGGGTCACAAATAATGCCCGATGATTTAGTTTACCGTTACAGCCGTTACTAACGGCTGTAACGGCCTGTAACGGTTTTTCTTCTTTATGGAATATCTCAGAAAGTACTTGGCCGATCTTTGTGAAAATTAGCAGGTATGTTCACTATGGGTTACGGATGATGCCCGACGTTTCAGTTTACCATTATAGCCGTTACTAATGGCTATAACGGCCCATTACGGTTTTTTCTTTATGGAATATCTCAGAAAAATGGGTCACGGATGATACCCGATGTTTTAGTTTACCGTTATAGCCGTTACTAACGCTATAACGGCCCATAACGGTCTTTCTTTTTTATGGAATGTCTCAGAAAGTACTTGGCCGATCTTTCTAAAAATTTGTAGGTGTGTTCTTTATGGGCGACGGATGATGCCCGAAGTTTTAGTTTACCGTTATAGCCGTTACTAACGGCTGTAACGACCCATAACGGTTTTTCTTCTTTATAGAATATCTCAGTAAGTACGGGGCCGATCTTTCTGAAAATTTGTAAGTATGTTCATTATGGGTCACGGATGATGCCCGATGTTTAAGTTTACCGTTATAGCCGTTAGCGGTTCTTCTTTTTTATAGAATATCTTAGAAAGTATATGGCCAATATTTCTGAAAATGTGTAGGTATGTTCATTATGGGTCACTGATGATGCCCGATGTTTAAGTTTACCGTTATAGCTGTTACTAACGGCCCATAACATGGAAAATCTCAGAAAGTACTTGGCCAATGTTTCTGAAAATTTGTAGGTATGTTCATTATAGGTCACAGATGGTGGCCGATGTTTACCAGAATAGCCATTACTAACGGTTACACCAGCCCGAGACGGTTTTTCCTCTTTATGGAGTATCTCACGCGTATTTAGGATAAACTGGGAGTACGTTTATATGCTTTGCATCTTGTTTTGATCTGCTAGGCCTCGGCAGTTCATTGAACAAAACCCCGCAGAGTTACTCATGTTATAACTTTGTAAATGAAGGCAGGAACACACAACTGTAGGCAGAAACACCCATACCCTGCAATCGACGCACTATCCAACTGAAATACAGGCAGCTAAATACAGACAAAATCACCAGTCCCCTGAGTGACAGCAAAAATCTCACCATCTCTCTCACAGCGAGAAAACAGCATATTATTCAACAAGGATTTCCTCCAGTTGAACATAACAAAGACCAAATGTATAAAAGAAAAGCAAGCATGACATAAGACAAATTAAAAAAAATAGTAAAGTAAAAAAAAAATCAAGGCTATAATAACAAAACATTGTTAAATTTTGGGAACGATGCGCTTATGTGCGCCGACAGCATGGAGGATATAATGAGAAATTGATGTAAGTGCTTAAAAAGTACTGATGAAAACAACGGTGGGGAAGAAGGGGAAGGACGGGAATGTGGGCCGAGGCAGCAAGTCTGCAGCCATCTATTTTACACTTGCGATATAGGAGCGTGTGCCGTAGCACGTACAACTGGACTTGTACACGGTTTGCACGAGGACTTCTTCCAACTCGTGAATCATGTTTATGCCCGTCTACAAGTGTGCATGTCCTCAACACCAGTTGCTATTGGGAAAATGGAGCCGAAGGAAAGGAAAAGGAGGGGGCAAAGGGGACACCCGGAACCGTGCGCCAACAACTCAAGCCTGTTATAAAAGAAAAAAGAAAAAAAAAAAAGACAGCCACCCATGCGTGTGACATTGGTGCACGCGGCCCACAATGTAATCCGTCATTTTCGTACTAATAGATCTCAGAGGGATGTGACGGGAGACGCGGGGGGGTAAAGGTAATAGCAAAGCAAAGCGCAAGGTATACAATTAAGGTGCGATTGCATAAATCACCACATTTTCTGGGGGGGGGGGGGGGGGGGGGGGAAGAAACAAGGGAAGTGCAACGTCGGGGAAAGAGGGAGAGAATGGGGGAAAGGAAGGGTGGTGAGGGGAGAAGGGAAGGGGGAGAGGAGGGGCGCAAGGCAAGCTGGGCCCTCATCTGCCAATGCCAGTCTAATAGTAAGCTGCACACGAAACAGGATTTAGGGCCAATATATATATATATATATATATATATATATATATATATATATATATATATATAGAAACAACCACACAATGAAGAAGCAAACAAGCAAGTTTTCCTTTTTCCGACGTTTCGGCTCTGGGCCTTCCTCAGGGACTTCTTTATTCGGTACTACTGAAAAATCATACAATCCTTAACTCTGTCTTTCTTTGATTGCTACTCAGTGAATTGCAGATGGCTGGTACAGGCCCCCAAGAGAGAACAAATCGAAATTTGACAGTTAACAAAAGTGATCAGTGTTGAACATTGCATCCGTATAGACTCCATAACCGATCCCACCTCCCCCCACCCCCGACACTCGCACAACACCCACACACAGAAACAAACTCACACCCCAAAATACACCTCCCCACCTCCCCCCCCCCACACACACGCTCACTCACACACACACACACACACACACACACACACACACACACACACACACACACACACACACAAACACGCCCGCCCACACACACACATGCACTCAATACTGCAGAGAGAGAGAGAGAGAGAGAGAGAGAGAGAGAGAAATACCGTTTTCAATGACATGTCGCAGATTCAATTGTCTGTGCACGTTTCAAACAAACCCACCTCACTTATGTACAGCTCCCGCAAATATGAAAGTATGTGCATAAGCAAGTAAGGTAACATATTTGCAAAGTAAATCACACCTAGAGCACCATTTTAAAGCAGGCTGACCACACACATGCCTACTCCCGAAAAGGTGGAGCAGAGTGGGAAGAGGGGGAAGGGGAGAGGGTATAAGCTTGTAGATAGGGGAAGGACTGGGGGCAGGAACGAAATTATTATAAATAAGGAGGGGGAAGGAGGGGGGAAGGGGAAAAAATATTTTAGTAAGTGCGTGCATTAGCTCGTGCACACGTGCATGTGCGCGTGAGCGCGCGAGTGCACGTAAGCCTGCATGTGAAAAAAAAAAAAGGGGGGGTGGGGTGGGGAAAAGAAGATAGTAAACATGATGGAAAATCGGGTGGGTGGGTGGGGTGGGGGTGGGGGTTAAAAAGTAGGAGGGATACCAGCAAGAGTAGTCACCAGAGGAGCTGGTAGGGAGGAAGAAAGTCAAGAGCCTGGGAGGGGAAGGTCTGAAAAAAGGCTTGAATGAAGGGTGTGGCGGAAAGGGTAGATACTGAAGATAGGGGGAGGGGGATGGGGGGGGGGGTTGGGCGAAGGGGGGGGGGGGTATCGTTGGAAGGGGAGTGGGGTAGAAGGGAGAGTAAGGGGAGGAGTCTAGGTGACCATGTTGAGGCCCTCTGGGTAAACAGTACGTAATTTGTTGAACCAGAAAGATTCCCGTCGGAGTCTGTAATCATTGTCCTCTGAAAAAACTTTTTCTATAATCACACATCTTAGATCCTGAAGGGAGTGATTAGTCTGGTGGAAAAGTCTGGTTACTAAAGTTCCAGTGTTCTTTTTGATGTTTGATCTGTGCTGGTAAAAACGGGTTTTTAATGAGTTTTTAGTTTCCCCAACATACTGGCTGTGTGGGCATTTGCTGCAAAACAGTAAATAGATGATGTTGCTAGTTAAACAGTTCATGTGGTGTCGGATGGTGAATGATTCTCCTGTCACTGTGCTTTTGAAGTTGGCTGTTTCTACTAGGTGTTCTTGGCAGATCACACATTTTCTACCACACGGAAAGCACCCGGGTGGTGAAGAGTCCAACTGATGGGTGGGGAGTGCAGAGGGCATGAGAAAATTTCTTAGGGACTTGCTGTTTCTTTCTCCCAAAATAGGTGGGACTGGAATGGCCTTTTGAAGTCTAGGACTGGATTGTAGAAGGGGGTGAAGTTCCTGTAGCCATTGACGTAGAGGTGGGTTAGCTGGGTTGTGAGTGATTATGACAGGAGTGCGTTGGGTGTGCTGCTTTGGTTTATACTGTAGGATGGAGCATCTTGGCTGACGTTGTACTTTCTCTTGAGCTGTAGTCAAGCATCTTTGACTGTATCCTCGGAGATGCAGTTGTTCACTGAGAAGAAGACACTGTTTTTCGAAATCATCTGGTTTCGAACACAGACGTTTTAAGCGGAGAAGCAGGCTGTATGGTAAGTTCTGTTTGCAGTGGTGTGGGTGACAAGAGCTGAAATGAAGATAGGAGTGGACGTCGGTGGGCTTGCAGTACAGGTCAGTTTGTATGTATCCAATTGTATGTATATAATAAACTAATAAATTCCACCAGCTTTTTCTGGGATAGCATTCTTCTTAAAACCGAAAAGGCAGAGGAGTCAAATTACCACTTTCCGCGGTCACTGAGGAGAAACAATCAGGTTTCGAAATATCGGTATCTGACCAGGAGTTATATGTTAGTGAGTTTCCTCCCCATTGGAGACGGTCTCCCTCTTGGAGACTATAAGCTTGCTGAAGGCTCATTTTGAGAAGCATTTATTTTATTTTTTCCCCATTCACCCACTCAAGCACATACTGTTAGTTAGGCAGAATTATCTACCACTGCAGAGGAAGCCTTCAATTCACTTGACCGGGGATTCATAAACAGAGTATTTGTAGCATGCAGTTTAGGACCAGATAAACCTAAATGGATAACTATTTTTACGATAATATTAAGTCAGCTGTTCTTGTGAATAGCCAGGCATCTTGTTGGTTTCTTGTAGGTCATGGGTGCAGGCAGGATGACCCAGTTTCACCCTACATATTTATTTTGTGTGTGTAATTCCTTGCCATTATGTTGAGAGATAATAGAATTATAAAAGGGATCCAAATTAACAATACAGAACACAAAATTTCACAATATGCGGATGATGTAGAAATTATGGTTGAAGATGACAAAGTGTCGTTTTAGGAAACTCTGATAACAATTCACAGGTTTGGGAGAAAATCAAGTTTGATATTAAACACAGAAAAAACAAGTGCAATATGGCTCGACAGTAGGAAACATTCGACGATTCGCTACATGCAACATTTACGTATTCAGTGGAATCCACCACAATTTAAAATTCTGGGTATCTTATTGACCAACGATCTTGCTGATTGTTCAGAAATAAACATACAGGCTAGATTTCTTGAAATAAGAATGTTATATAAGGCACGGTAAAAGAGACAGATTACTCCACTTGGCAGGGTGGCTGTTCTAAAGTCTTTAATCTTGTCCAGACTAATTCATTCCTGGATTCTACTTCCAAATCCTCCCGATGATGTAATTAATGTTTTTCAAAACTTACTCTTTTGATTTGTTTGGAATAGAAAACAGGATCATATAAACAGAAAAATTGTGGTTAAAAACATAATGAATGGAGGACTTGGTGTGCCAAGAATAAAAGAATATATATTTGCATTAAAACTTGCATGGATTAGAAAAATAAGAATTTCGTCTCACAAGTAGAAAAGTCTTACTTTGGCTAGTTGTCGAAAAATACATCATCGGGACAAAATTGATTGTAGTTTTCCTCAAGGCCAGTCATCCAAAGATAAATTCTGAGCTGATGTATTTGAGGCATATAAAGAATTTGGCTGAAGGATTATACCTTGCATTTCCGAAGAAATGGCTTCCGAAAATATATCTTATAACGAAAATATCAAGATAAACAAAAAAAATTCTTTTTATCAAAGTCTGTTCGACAAAAGTATGTTCACAATTGGACACATTATAAAAGAAGATGGCACACTTTTGGCATACAGAGAGTTCAGTAACAATGGATTTTGAATTTACTTTATTTCGTATACTGGATTATTAAGGGAAGTAAACGCATATATTCGGAAAATGCAGTAACAATGACAAATAACAAGAATGAAGAAAGGTCTGAGTTGTGGAAATTCATCTGTTCAGTCAGCAGAGGGGCACGTGTTTATTATGATGCACTTCTGTGTGGCAACATAAACTCTGCTTTTTGCAATAAGTGGAATGGAAAACTTGACCAGCAATTGGAATGGAATGTCATTTTTTAAACAGGTACAAAAATAAAAGAAATAAAAACTTAAATGGTTTCAGATAAGAATTCTACATCGTGTATTGGGTACAAATAATGTGTTGTCAAAAATGAGAATGGAACTGAATGACCACTGTACATTTTGTAATAGAGAAAGGAAAAATACTGAGCATCTGTTTGGGCTTTGTGAACACGTGGCACATTTTTTGCAACAACTTCAAACAATAATAAAGAGAAATGTCAGCGTGCGGTTTCTTTAGATTTGTCTGTTGAATTGGTATTATTTCGGCATTCAAATCATTTCAGAGGTCAGGAAACCTTTGATTTCACACTACTTCTAGCAAAACATTTCATTTATAAATGCAAATGCGAGAAAAAAAAACTTCCAATTATAATAATCTTTCTACATTATTTCAAGGCAAGATATAACACATATAATTTTGAACAGCAAGTTGCGAAAAGCGTAAAGTGTAGTCCAAAACGGCATGGAAAATGACAGTTAAACCAATCTTTAATAGAGGCAGTTATACCAATCTTTAATAGAAGTGTAACTTATGGACCTCTCTTTTCTCTCTCTCTCTCTCTCTCTCTCTCTCTCTCTCTCTCTCTCTCTCTCTCTCTCTCTTGTTATTTCTGTTTTGTTTTGTTTTGGGCTTTTTTTTGTTGTTCAACCAATTTTTTTAAATGTCCCCCCTACAAATATATTAACACGTGGTACGAAAACTGTGTACGGTACCTGGTCAAAATGTGAAAGTTTGGCTGTTGAAACATAAATGGTGTGAATTGTATGCAGATGTGAAGTGAAATGAAGTGAAAATCTGTGTAAAATGCTCTGTTTTTGCAAGGAGAAAAATAAACTATTAAAAAAAGAAAAAAAGGGGGAAAATAAAACTACAACTTACAAGGTTTAGAACAGGTTATTGACTAATCAGCACGTGTAAGTGGTAACTCATCTATTTTAACTGATCATGTTTACACAAATACGAAATAAAATATTATTGACATAATGGTCCCGCCCTGCGAATACAGTAATCATAGCATTGTCTTTTTTACTTGACACAAACGCCTTTGAAAATACCTAAAGTACGACACAAAATTATAGTAGAAAGAAACTCGTGGAGAGCGTGGCAGCAGAGAGTCCTCAGAAGAGAAGCCCCCTTCAAGCAAGTGTTTCGGCCCTTATCTCCTGACACTCTAGGGGGGTTGGGCCACACCCGGTTCATGACTCCGGGTGTCCCTCTGCTGCCCCTTTTTTTTCCCATCTTGGGACGAGCCATGGCTGGGATTTGAACCCATGACCCTCTGGACATGCTCATTTTCCACTTAATGACTCGCACTCTAACTACTGAGCCACTGGGGCATCTGATATTTGTAGGGAAATTTAAGCCTTATGAAGTTCACTTGTTCCTCCTTGACCAGATCCAGCTTGCACACCTCTCTGACGCTTCTGCCATTGCTTTCAGGGCTCTGGTTTTTTTCCCTCCCTGCAACTGAGAGCTGTTTCATGAGGCTGTATGCAGACGTTCCTACAAACCCCCTAGCTCCAATTTCTGCAGTGAGGACTTTGACCTGATAGCCTTCTCTCCTCAGGCTGTTTGCCAGATCAGCATACTTTTCAGTCTTGTAGATTTGAGCTGCCTCCATTCTGTTCTCATATGGCACCGTGAGCTCGATCATGATCAGCTGCTTGGTTGACTGAGAGTGCACTAGTGGACTACTATGTCTGGTCTCATGCCACTCTTGCTGATGATATCTGGGTGACTCTTCCATTCTGGGAGGTCTGCAGTGCACTCCCAGTCATCTGCCCCGTCCAGCAGACTCTGCCTGCATGTTCCGAGTGGTACTGTTGTTCTTGGCCATGATTTGCTACCTCCTGCCGTGAAGAATGTTGCGGTTGCTTTTGGAGTCCTGATTTTCCCTTTGTGGTGTTGGTACTAGCCCAGACTGCTTGTACAATCTCTTTGAGCACTTGATTGTGCCTCCATGTGTACCTTCCTTGAGCCAGGGCTACTTTATATGAGCTTAGGACATGTTCCACTGTTTGTTTTTCATGGCAGAGGGGGCATGCAGGATCGTCTGTTTTTCCCCACTTCACCAGGTTTGCATTTGAGGGCAGAAGGTCATATGCAGATCTGAGAATGAAGCTGATCCTGAGAGGAGCCGTGTGCCAAATGTCATTCCAAGTGAGACTTCTTTGGAGTGCATTCTCCCACGTTGTCCATTGCCCTTGCTGGCTCTGCTGGACTGCTTTTTGGAGTCTTTTTTGGTCTCCTTCTTTTCTCATCTCCTGAATCATCATGTCTCTTTTGGCTTTTCCTTTGGCCTTTGACCACCATTCAGTTTTGGTCACCCCCAGTCCTTGTCTGTTGGTCTGTGTGGGGTCCTGTTACACACAGTGTCCTGTTAGTATAGAACTCCTAGAAACTTTGTAAAAGAACATTTTTTTTTTCGAATTTGCTGAAAACACCATTAGATTTTGGTTACCATAAACGAGATTGATTCCGATGGATTCTGGATGAATAGCCTCACGCCTGAGTATGACAAACATCAAACGAGAAACATATCACCATGGAACACAAAATAGAAACTCAAACTCAAAATGACCTCAGGAACTCCAGAACGATCGACTAATTTTAGGAAACAAAGAACTAAAGTAATTTCCATGAAATGCCAGTTGAAACGTATGTTTCAAAAATACATTAGTTTCTACCAAAGATTTTCGTCAAAAAAAGAGAAACTATGAATATGTTGAATACCAAAGAAGCGTCAAAAAGTCAACAAAGAAGTACTGATGTTTGAGCGTACCCTATCAAATAAATGACGATTTTGTATATATCACTGATAAAATCATACCAAGTGACAAGACGTGCGAAAATGAACTGTACCACTTAAGAATGTACATTGATTATAAAGTGATAAGGCTTCTGTTTATTTTACTTCCAGTGACTGCTTTGGACGCTAGTAAAATTTATCTCACTTTCAAAACAATCAGGCAGTCATGATTTGCATGCATTAGATGCAAGGAAATTGAAAGATTCATGCCCAATAATCGCCAATACATTGACATATTAATATAATTCGTGTAAAAATATTTCCCCCGAAATCTAAGAAAGCCAAATTTGTTCCTCTATTAATCGAAAAAATCATCAACTTCATCTAATCAGAGACCTATTTCAGTTTGATATATTCTATCAATGTCAATTAAAAATTACATGCAGAAGTCTCTGTGTTCCTTCTTTTGTTAAAAAAACAAAAAACAATACAGTCTATAAAGACCAATTTGGCTGCCATGCAAATCATTTTTGTCATACAACCCTTATACAACTTATCTATATTTTACTGTACACTGTACACAATAGATGCAAATAAGTTTACTTGCATTGTTTTCGTAGATTTTGAAAACGCATTTAATGTAATTGATCACTCTTTGCCATTCTACCTCTCTCTGTCTCTTCTGATTCACTATACCCCTCTCTGTAGATTGCGGTTCTCTGTACTAACGCCAGAATGTCGTGATTTTTCTATCTGATAGGAAATAGTTCTGGTAGGTAACCAACTATCTTAACTTATGCCTGTTAGCTATGGAGCACCACAGGGGTCTGTCTTAGGGCCCCTTTTGTTTTCTATCCTTATCTTTGACCTGTCTTGCTTTCTAAACTGTACTCATGAAATGTTTGGATACGAGGCAGCTATTCATTCAAGTGATTCAGATACTCCACAGGTAATAACAAACTTCAACATGATATTCAAAGACTTGTAGCTTGGACCCTTCGAAACAAACGTCCATATGCCAAACGTAGTGGACATAATTATGTTCGTGTCCGACCAAAATGAGAAGGGGATGATCTCGCTATTGAAATCATTATTTACATATGAGAATGAAACTGAAGAAGTTGACTCACATAAAGCGCTGGCTGTCATTCATGGACAACGTTCCATTATGAACTGACCACACAAAGTCCACTGCCAAGCGTCCTTCAAACAAAATGAATTAGTAGCTCAAAGTTAACGATTTGTTGATGCCAGTTCCTGCACGTTCTTCTTTTGTAATTTTATTCTGTCAATAATTAATAATGCTTCAATCTTATACGACAGCTGCTGTGATACTAACTTCAAACTGATTCACTCTATGCTGAAGAAAGCTTTAAAATCAGTTAAAATTAAGCTGCATAACTGCCAAAGACTACAAGCAATTCGAGATTTTAACTAACCACAACAGTCTCTCAACAAGTCTGGCATAATCATGTAATATCGTTTTCCACACCACGAAACAATCATTATAAATTTGTTTGTTAATACTCAGGCGGGAGTTTATGGAACAGCTTAACAATGTAGACATGCATTTATTCCACTTTTTCATTTCAATTATGTACTCTCTCTCTCTCTCTCTCTCTCTCTCTCTCTCTCTCTCTCTCTCTCTCTCTCTCTCTCTCTCTGTGTGTGTGTGTGTGTGTGTGTGTGTGTGTGTGTTAGTGTGTTAGTGTGTGTGTGTGTGTGTGTGTGTGTGTGTGTGTGTGTGTGTGTGTGTGTGTGTGTATGTATGTGTATGTTGTGTGTACTTGTGTGTGTGTGTTGTGTGTGTGTGTGTGTGTGTGTGTGTGTGTGTGTGTGTGTGTGTGTGTGTGTGTGTGGAAAAAGTGTGCGACTACATGTATGGGCGCATGATGTGCTGCCATATACAGAAATGTGAGTGGGGCTATTGGAAGGCGAGAAAATGTTTTTGATATCTGCATATTCTTTTTGTCAGTGTTTATGTTGTACATATTCATGTTCTTTCAGGTGTCTTCACGCGCACTTTTCTTCAAAGTTATTTTCCTTTTCTTTCTAGACGGCTTTGTGGAGACAGCATTTCGAAATAGATAATAAACTTGACTTACTATGACTACACACACACACACACACACACACACACACACACACACACACACACACACACACACACACACACACACACACACACACATCTTGCGGGATCTGGCTTTGTTATTCCATCTTTAAAAGTTGAAAAGTCTTATCATCTTGGCACAGACATTTCGATTTTTACAGCAGAACTAATAGCTATTCTTATGGCTATGTCATTTTTTTTTTTTTTTATTAATCTACCACTAGATCTGTTAAATGTTCGTTTTTTGTGTAGATTTTAAATCAATTTTGCAATCCCTTGCTTCATCATTTAATTACAAGAATAATATTATCTTTGAGATAAGATATATAATTCATTGCATTCAATTGAAAGGGTCCAATGTTGACTTTTTTCGGACACCATCCCATTTATTACAAGGAATATGTTGGCCATCTTGCAAAAAATGGGGCTGAAAACACTTTGAATGCTATTGAACTGCCTTGCAGTTTATCTTCAGTAGAAATGTGAAACACAATAGAAAATGAAACGATACGACGTGTTTTCTCTTCTGAGACAAAGTATTTTTCATTATTGAATACTCTATTTGCAAGTAGATCAATTTTTACCTTGTCGTACAGACTTTTGTTAAATTCTTTCAAGACAAAGGACTGTAAAGATATTAAGTGTGTCTGCTCTGCAGAACTGACAATTGAGCATATACTGATAAAATGTGCTTCAATAAAACTTTCCTACCTCCGAAAGTCATAGATTGTATTTTGCCTGTTTCTAATGTTAAGGGGTTTTTGTTTTTTTTTTGGTTTTTTTTTTTTGATCAGTGTAATCTTTTCAACCTTTCAATATTTAGATTAGCTAGTTATTTGTTATGTAGTCCTTTTGCTCGTTTCTTGTAACTCTCTCTCTCTCTCTCTCTCTCTCTCTCTCTCTCTCTCTTCTCTCTCTCTCTCTCTCTCTCTCTCTCTCTCTCTCTCTCTCTCTCTCTCTCTTCTTCTTCTTCTTCTTTTTCCCCATTTTTAAGAATGTTTTTGATGATTTTAAAAAATTAAGAAAGTTTTGCTGTTTTTGATGCTAAAGTCTAAAATCATCGACGCAATGAAAAGACTTTCAATAAAATTACTAACGCGCGCGCGCGCGCACACACACACACACACACACACACACACACACACACACACACACACACACACACACACACATGTTTCAGACACCCACCTGCGGGGCGTACATGTTCAGAAACACCTTTTTCAACACCAAACTGCCTGACCGACTGCCCCCCTCCAAAGTGGACCCAGCCAAGTTCTTCAAATCTCATG
Organism: Conus canariensis; assembly: GCA_033310375.1. Taxonomy (NCBI): domain Eukaryota; kingdom Metazoa; phylum Mollusca; class Gastropoda; order Neogastropoda; family Conidae; genus Conus; species Conus canariensis. Next base: position 9,452,944 of record CM065741.1, read on the forward strand.
CAGACAGCATGATGACGCATGTGATTCGTGAAGCGGTCCCCTGGAAGGCTTTCGCTCGCTCCAAGGTGGCTGCCGACCCGCACAAAGTCTCTCGTCTCGGTGTCCATGAAGTACAGGGCTTTCGCCCAGGTAGGTTTTCTTTTCTTTTTGTCCAGCTTGTGTGTGTGTGTTTGTGTGTGTGTGTGTGTGTGTGTGTGTGTGTGTGTGTGTGTGTGTGTGTGTTTGCGTGCGTGCGTGCATGCGTGCGTACGTGCGTGCGTGCTTGTGTGTGTGTGTGTGTGTGTGTGTGTGTGTGTGTGTGTGTGTGTGTGTGTGTGTGTGTGTGTGATCTTCCCTATTACCCACGGTGAGCACGGCACCATTCCAATGCCACCTATACCGAGTCTCTGTGCAGAGCTACAGCAGTAAATGGTTACCTGATTCAAGATATGGAAGGTAGGAGATTATAGAAGGGTGGGCTCCGTCTCCCATAACAACATGCCCTAGACATTGTAAATGTGTGCTTGTTCACCAACCATTACGCCATGAACGTAAAGATTTTTCACTTAGCCACACTCTCCATGCTTGTCGCGCGGTTCACAAACAAGCCATCAGTATCCAGTCATGATCAGGCAACCACCCGGAGGAGACACTGCGCTGCTGCTTCTAAATCAGTTCGGTGCTATAAAGTGGGGCGTGTTCTGATCCAACATATAAACACCACCTTGTCGATGTCGTGGAGCGTGTTGTGGCATAAAGTAGAATGAAATGAACAATCTTTCCTGATGGACTGAATGTTGCAGACTGGTAGTGAAGGAACACACAGCTTATTGTCTGTGTCCCAGACTCACAAAGACTATCAACACTTACATCTCATACCTGTATGGATTGCTGCTAACGTCCACGTGCATTACTTCATTCTACTGTTTCTCATTTGAATTCAGTCCTCTCTCTAGATGTCTTAAACTACCCCTAATTTTTTGCTTTTTCTGGTCTCTGCTTTAATTCCTTGACTTCAGCTTCCAGCAGCTAACAAAATATTCCTATTTGTTACCCCCACCCCCCACCCCCAAGCACACACACTAGTGTGTGTGTGTGTGCATGCGTGCGTGCGTGCGTGTGTGTGCATGTGCGTGTATGTGTGTGCGGGTGTGTGTGTGTGTGTGAGTGTGTGTGTGTGTGTGTGTGTGTGTGTGTGTTGTGTGTGTGTTGTGTAAGACCCCTGTACCCGCCCTCCATTCTTGCCATTTGCCTCCAACAGTTCCAGCTTTCTTTCTCACCTCATATATCACTTGTTCATCTTCACTCACCATTCTGTCCCATACCCCCTATTTCCCTTATGTGATCTTCTTGTACATACGTGCATGCACGCAGGCGCTCACACAGCGCGCGCAGTCGCGCACACGCGGGCGCTCACGCACGCACGCGCGTGCATGCGCTCTCACATACATTTCTCCCTTCCCCTCTCTTGCTAGGTCTTCTACTTTGTTTCCACCTCAGGCCACACCTCTAGCCCCCATCCCATCCTCCTCCCTCCGCCCCCTTCCCATCTCACCCTTCACTTTCAATTTCCTTTCTACCCCCCCCCCCCCCCCCCCCGTATCTATTTATTTGCTCATGTCAATGGTGGAGAGAGAGGGTGATGGTAATGATTATTGTTAGTATGATTACTATGATTGTTGTTGCTTTTATTGTCTCTCCCATTCCCAGCTCATTTCACACCTTCCCTCCTCTTCCCACCCTTTGCTTTCCACCCTCTACACCCTCACCCTTCCCTCCTATCCCCTTCCCTCCCCCCCCCCTTTTTTTTTTTTCCTGCCGTCCAACAAGTCCCCTTCCCTCCCCCATCCTCCAGTGAACTCCTTTTTTCCAGTGAACTTTGTTCTAAGTGAACTCTTTTCTAGTGAACTTTTTTCAGTGACACAACAACAGTAATCTTAAGTGTTATGTTTGTCAGTTGGCCAGTGTGGCTTGAGAAAGGTTGAAATAAACCGAAATATTGCCATTATCTCATGGGTGTTTTGTGGCTTCTATTTTTCATCTTCCATGAACAAGGGTGTGGTGTAAAAATACTGTGGAATTAAATGAAGAGGGGTAGCGTGTGGTGTTGCGAGGAATAAAATGGAGTGGCATGTGGCTGGAATGTATTCCAGTGAGTGACATACAGTAACGAAAAGTATGGTGTGAGTCACGCTGGTCTAGAAGGGAATAAAGTAGAGTGTGGTGTAGAGAGTGTGGTGTGGAGTACAATGGAATAGAATACAGTGAAGTAGAGTGTGGTGTGGAGAACAATGAAATAGAATCCAGTGAAGTAGAGTGTGGTGTGGAGTACAATGGAATAGAATACAGCGAAGTAGAGTGTGGTGTGGGGTACAATAGAATAGAATACAGTGAAGTAGAGTGTGGTGTGGAGTACAATGGACTAGAATACAGTGAAGTAGAGTGTGGGTGTGGAGGACGATGGACGAGAATACAGTGAAGCAGAGTGTGGTGTGGAGTACAATGGAATAGAATACAGTGAAGCAGAATGTGGTGTGGAGAACAATGAAATAGAATACAGAGAAGTAGAGTGTGGTGTGGAGTACAATGGAATAGAATACAGTGAAGTAGAGTGTGGTGTGGAGTACAATGGACTAGAATACAGTGAAGTAGAGTGTGGGTGTGGAGGACGATGGACTAGAATACAGTGAAGTAGAGTGTGGTGTGGAGTACAATGGACTAGAATACAGTGAAGGAGAGTGTGGTGTGGAGTACAATGAAATAGAATACAGTGAAGTAGAGTGTGGTGTGGAGTACAATGGACTAGAATACAGTGAAGGAGAGTGTGGTGTGGAGTACAATGGACTAGAATACAGTGAAGTAGAGTGTGGGTGTGGAGGACGATGGACGAGAATACAGTGAAGCAGAGTGTGGTGTGGAGTACAATGGACAAGAATACAGTGAAGCAGAGTGTGGTGTGGAGTACAATGGACAAGAATACAGTGAAGCAGAGTGTGGTGTGGAGTACAATGGACGAGAATACAGTGAAGTAGAGTGTGGGTGTGGAGGACGATGGACGAGAATACAGTGAAGTAGAGTGTGGGTGTGGAGGACAATGGACTAGAATACAGTCAAGTAGAGTGTGGTGTGGGAACAATGGATTAGAATGCAGTGAAGTAGAGTGTGGTGTGGGGAACAATGAAATAGAATACAGTGAAGTAGAGTGTGGTGTGGCGAACAATGGACGAGGATACAGTGAAGTAGAGTGTGGTGTGGCGAACAATGGACTAGAATACACTGAAGTAGAGTGTGGTGTCGAGTACAATGGACTAGAATACAGTGAAGTAGAGTGTGGTGTGGAGAACAATGAAATAGAATACAGTGAAGTAGAGTGTGGTGTGGAGAACAATGAAATAGAATACAGTGAAGTAGAGTGTGGTGTGGAGAACAATGAAATAGAATACAGTGAAGAAGAGTGTGGTGTGGGGTACAATGGAATAGAATACAGCGAAGTAGTGTGGTGTGGCGAACAGTGGACTAGAATACAGTGAAGCAGAGTGTGGTGTGGCGAACAATGGACTAGAATACAGCGAAGCAGAGTGTGGTGTGGCGAACAATGGACTAGAATACAGTGAAGCAGAGTGTGGTGTGGCGAACAATGGACTAGAATACAGCGAAGCAAAGTGTGGTGTAGAGAACAATGGACTAGAATACAGTGAAGTAGAGTGTGGTGTGGCGAACAATGGACTAGAATACAGTGAAGTAGAGTGTTGTGCAGAGTGTGGTGTGGCGAACAATGGACTAGAATACAGTGAAGTAGAGTGTGGTGTGGCGAACAATGGACTAGAATACAGCGAAGTAGAGTGTGGTGTGGAGAACAATGAAATAGAATACAGTGAAGTAGAGTGTGGTGTGGCGAAGAATACACTGAATTAGTGTTTGGTGTGGGGTACAGCGGAATAGAAATACAACGAAATAGAGTGTGGTTTGTGGTACAGTGTAAAATACAATGAAGTAGAGTGTGGTGTGGGGTACAGAGGAATAGAATACAGTGAAGTATAGTGTGAAGTGGGGTACAGTGGAATAGAATACAGTGAAATAGAGTGTGATTTGGGGTACAGTAGAATAGAATACAGTGAATAAGAGTGTGGTGGAGAGTACAATGGAATAAAATACGGTTAAATAGTTTTTGGTGCGGGGTACAATAGAGTAGAATACAATGAAATAGAGTGTGGTGTGTGGTACAGTGAAATAGAACACAGTGAAGTAGACTGTGGTGTGGAGTACAGTGGAGTAGAATACAGTGAAGTAGAGTGTGGTGTGGAGTACGGTGGAATAGAATACAGTAAGTGAGAGTGCAGAAACAGTGGTAGTGGGGTGTGGAGTGCAGTGGAATAGAATACAGTGAAGTAGAGTGTGGTGTGTACAGTGGAATAGAATACAATGAAGTAGAGTGTGGTGTGGAGTGCAGTGGAATAGAATACAGTGAAGTAGAGTGTGGTGTGGAGTGCAGTGGAATAGAATACAGTGAAGTAGAGTGTGGTGTGGAGTGCAGTGGAATAGAATACAGTGAAGTAGAGTGTGGTGTGGAGTGCAGTGGAATAGAATACAATGAAGTAGAGTGTGGTGTGTGGAGTGCAGTGGAATAGAATACAGTGAAGTAGAGTGTGGTGTGGAGTACGGTGGAATAGAATACAGTGAAGTAGAGTGTGGTGTGGAGTGCAATGGAATAGAATACAGCGAAGTAGGGTGTGGTGTGGAGCACAGTGGAACAGAATAAAGTGAAGTAGAGTGTGGTGTGGAGTACAGTGGAACAGATTTAAGTGAAGTAGAGTGTGGTGTGGAGTGCAGTGGAATAGAATACAGTGAAGTAGAGTGTGGTGTGGAGCACAGTGGAATAGAATACAGTGAAGTAGAGTGTGGCGTTGGGTACAGTGGCATAGAATGTAGTGAAGTAGAGTGTGGTGTGTACAATGGAATAGAATGCAGTGAAGTAGAGTGTGGTGTGGAGTGCAGTGGAATAGAATACAGTGAAGTAGAGTGTGGTGTGGAGCACAGTGGAATAGAATACAGTGAAGTAGAGTGTGGCGTTGGGTACAGTGGCATAGAATGCAGTGAAGTAGAGTGTGGTGTTGGGTACAGTGGCATAGAATGCAGTGAAGTAGAGTGTGGTGTTGGGTACAGTGGCATAGAATGCAGTGAAGTAGAGTGTGGTGTTGGGTACAGTGGCATAGAATACAATGAAGTAGAGTGTGGCGTTGGGTACAGTGGCATAGAATGCAGTGAAGTAGAGTGTGGTGTTGGGTACAGTGGCATAGAATACAATGAAGTAGAGTGTGGTGTGGAGTACAGTAGAGCGGTTTCAGTTTCAGTTTCATTAAGGAGGCGCCATTGCGTTCGGACTAGTCCATATACGCTACACTACATCCGCTAAGGTTTGTGACCACACTGCGCACGATTTGAAGCCGATAGATAAATGAGTTCATGACCAAGATGAGAGAATTTAATTTAAGAAGAGGATCTCTTGGCTACGAGTTAGCAGATGTCTTTCTATGCATTAGCCCAACGCGCTGGTCAAACCTAGGGTACCTACTACCTAACATTGTCTTAGTGGAGAGTAATAATGCGGAGTAGAGTTTGGTGTTAAATACAATGGGATAAAAAGGAGTAGAATGTGGTGAGGAGTATAGTGGAGTGGAATAAAGAGTAGACGAGTGTGGTGTGGAGTGTAACAGAGTAGAGTGTCGTGTTGGGAACAGCAGAGTGGACCAAAGTGGAGGAGAGCGTGGTGTGCAGTTTAATGAGTGGAATACAGTGAATTAGCATGTCGCCTGCAGTGCAGAGGAATGGAATTCAGTGAATGAGCATGTGGTCTGCAGTACTGTTGAATAGAATACAGTGAATTAGCGTGTGATCTGCAGTACTGTTGAATAGAATACAGTGAATTAGCGTGTGATCTGCAGTACTGTTGAATAGAATACAGTGAATTAGCGTGTGATCTGCAGTACTGTTGAATAGAATACAGTGAATTAGCGTGTGATCTGCAGTACTGTTGAATAGAATACAGTGAATTAGCGTGTGATCTGCAGTACTGTGGAATAGAATACAGTGAATTAGCGTGTGATCTGCAGTACAATGAGTAGAATACAATGAATTAGCATATGGCCTGCGGTACAGTGAAATGGAATACAGTGAATTAGCATGTGGTCTGCAACACAGTGAAATGGAATACAGTGAACTGGCGTGTGGTCTGCAGTAGAGTAGACAAGAGTGGAATCGACCGAAGTAGAGTATGATGTGGAGCCCCGAGAAGTGGGAATAAAGTGGAGTGTGGTTTGGAGCAGCGTGGAGGGGAATGGAATGGGGTGTTTCTATGGAGTACAGTGTAATGAAGTGAAGTAGAGTGCAGTGGTCAGTACAATGGGGTGAGATAAAGCAGAGAAGAGTGTGGTTCCGGGGCCGATGATGATGGTGATGATGATGAGGATGATGATGTGATGGTGATGAGGATGATGATGAAGAGGAGGAGGAGGAGGAGGATGGTGATGATGATGAGGATGATGATGAGGATGATGATGATGATGATGATGATGGTGATGATGATAGGAAAAAGAAGAAGAAGAAACAGCAACAAAGTAAAGGACAAATGTAAATAACGCCATTTCCATAACAGTTATCCGCCATAGCATATGGAATCTTAGGACTGCAGAGAATAGAAAAAAAAATCCAACATATACACATAAAGGAGTATAACGTAATCAAGTAATAAGTAGCAATTAATGCGAACATGGAAACAAGTGTCTCGGGAAACCAAATTCCAAATCAATGGCAGAACGCACGTGAACCTTCACAAGTACCTATTGAGCTGCAAGAAATAGCACGAAAATCAATCAGATCATGGCTTTAAAAAAATGTAGGTCACCAGTGCAAACAGGGGTTAAGGAGGTAGCTTTGAAGTGATTTTTGTCAAAGGTAACATTTCCGTTTAACGGCCAGTCACAACACCACGACCAATACTGATATCTCCCTCCATGAACAGAAGCTAGAATCAGCAGTTCACTTAACTGAGGTCCGTCACTAGCTGTGAGTAATCCGAAACAAAGTCTCTCAATGGCAGCAAAGACAATATCAGACTGACCAGTCCAGAACCTGCACGGACAGACAATGTCATCTCCGTCAAGCTCAAGATCAGGCTCCTGTGCGAATTGGTGTATTGTACCTCCTGTCTGCATGCGAGACACGGGCATCATTACGAGACACGGGGCACCATTACGAGACACGGGGCATCATTACGAGACACGGGGCATCATTGCGAGACACGGAGCATCATTACGAGACACGGGGCATCATTACGAGACACGGGGCACCATTACGAGACACGGGGCATCATTACGAGACACGGGGCATCATTGCGAGACACGGAGCATCATTACGGGTCTGGAAACAATCCAAGCCACGGAAACGAGGTGTTACAGCATGACACTCAACATCAGATGTACTGGTCGTCTCACTTATGAACATGTGTGTCAGTCCATCAGAGAGGGCTTCCGACCAGTTGAAGACCTAGGTAAGAAAAGAAAAGTACGATGGTGTATCCGTGTCACATGATTCAATACCCAGGCAAAACTAGTCCTTTGGGAAACTACTGAAAGAGGGAGATGGAGAGGAAGATAGAAAAAGAAAGGAGAGACTGACAACATGACAGGTTCAACAGGATGACCGTTTGCAGAGATGCAAGCCTGAACAAACAATTGACAAAACTGGAGGAAACTCTTGAGCTGCTGGTCTTCAATGTCTCACCGCAGAACCTTTCCACAGAGTGAAGGAAGAAGAAGAAGAAGAAGAAGAAGAAAAGAAGAAGAAAAGAAGAAGAAGAAGAGGAGGAGGAGGAGGTGGAGGAGGAGGAGACCATTTTTGTGTGACTTAAATGATATGGCAGTGACTTCCTGAGAGTTGCTGCATTGGAAGAAAGGGAGCGGAGAGACAGAAAGAGAAAAAATGCAGTAAAGAGAAAGAAAGATAACAAGAAAGAAAGAGAACAAAGTGGAAAGAGGGAAGGGAAGCAAGGCGTGAAGGAAATGAAAGCGCAATAAAGACTGGTGTTGAGAAAGAATTGATGGAGAGAGAGAGAAGAGAGAGAGAGAGAGAGAGAGAGAGAGAGAGAGAGAGAGAAGACAGTGAACAATAAACAATGAACAATCTTTATTTCTTCAGGCCCCGGCCCCTAGAAATGAGGTCAAGTTAACACGTAACTAAAAGACACATGCATCACAACCAATCAGCTTTCTAGCGTGAGACTGTCAGCAAAGGTTTGCCTTAACTTCATGGCATTAAACAGAAATACACCAAGCTTCCTAATATCGAAAATACACCCATTTCTCAACAAGACTGCATGTGGATTGACACCAAAGTTAAGATACTTTTTCCTTGTGCCATTGTATAGAACACATTTATACAACACATGGTCCTCATCTTCTAACACCTTACACATTTTGCGCATAAAATTAGCATTGTTGCTGAAATTTCTTTTGAAAATCGATCCATTGAGAGAGAGAGAGAGAGAGAGAGAGAGAGAGAGAGAGAGAGAGAGAGAGAGAGACAGACAGGGGAGACAGAGACATAGGTAAGAAGAAACATGTGTTCAACATGAAGTTACTGCAGTTATACATGAGAAGATATCCAGATTTCCTGTGCGTCTCATCCTCTTCCTCTTCATGTTGCAGGGTTTCACCACTGTGTTATGGACCCTGAAGTAGGACTGCTGCATCACTATAGACATTTGGGTCAACCCGTGCAAAATGTCGTGACAGATACCTATCTGTACAGATACGCTCGGGACATCATCCGAGAAGTGAAAAAGCTGTTCCGTCACTACAATTCTACAGTCGGCAAGCCATACCCGTGACGATTTTTAATCCCTTCTTTTATTTGTTGCAACATTCTGTTATCATTTCCTTCCCCTCCCTTCCCCCGTTCTATGTCCACCTCCACCATCACCACTATCTCATATCCTTCCTGTACATAGGAATACAGAGAAGAGGGAGGTGGGGGTTGAGGGGTGGGTGGAGAGGATCTTCCAAAATAGACAATATCCCTTAATTCCTTCCCCAGCCCCATTACCCTGACCCTCGCCTTTGAAAGACTATGCCAGAACTGCCCTCCTTTCTGTGGCTTTCTGTGGTTCTGCCTGCACTTTCGTGGATTATCGAAGAAATCTGATAATGTCAAACAAACGTATTTGTAGTGAACGTTGTGGTTGGAATCGCCGTTTTATTTCAAAGGTTGCTAAAAAAAATTATTGAAAGTTATATCCAGTGAGATAGTGATAAATTATACTGATATGTTTAAAGTTCATGGCGAGGGTGGGTCAGAATGTCCCTGTCGTCAACATTGTCGTTGGAATCACCGTTAAATTTCAAAGGTTGTCAAAGAAATCTAATCATACCTAGATCCTATGCGATAGTTATGAATTTACACATTTTTGTTCAAATTTCATGGTGAACCTACGTCAGTGTTTTTTTTTTTTTTTTAATTATTTTTTTCGTTTTCAGATGAAAGAAAAGCTTTCTGAAAGAAAATATACCCGCACTGGCAGCTGTTCTAGAAGAAGAAGAAGAAGAAGTAGTAGTAGTAGTAGTAGTAGTAGTAGTAGTAGTAGTAGTAGTAGTAGTAGTAGTAGTAGGAAGTTACATTTGAATGTTGAATGCTCGCTTGAAAAGAACATTTTTATTTTCGTATGCCGACGGCTACTAATTCTTCTTTCTCAGGCAAAAGTCGGACTGCATATGAAACATGACACTGATGAATAATGCTGTTATCCCTGGAATCTGAAACCAGACGCAACGAAATATAACGTAATGATTTTTTTCTCAAAGACTTGTATTTGAAATATTCCAAATGTAAATGTTGTTGGAAAAAAATATATCGTTTTTAATTTTCAGGAGTTATGATCGGATTAAAACTTTAATTATAAGATTTGACGCACAGAACATGATCTTTTAATTGGGTTTCGTAATCAATACTTGTCTTCTTTTTTTTTTTCTTTGTTTGAAAAGACTGTTCTCCTGGTCATAACAAATGATGGTGAAATATGATGATATGACATGACAGGACCAGTCTGACTTTGTCATTACACCTGAGGTGCTTCAAATGTGTGTCACATATAAAATAGTAAAAAGCTAAGATTTTGTATGTACCTTTTATGCACTTTAGGGCTTCATAGATTGTAAAAGTATAGGTCCAAAAGTACCGCCTTGTAGTATACCATGAAGCACTTCGACATTGGAGCTTTTATTATCATCTATTCTGACAACCTGAGAACTTCATGTCAAAAAACTTCTCGTCCAGTTTAATATATTACCAGTAATTCCATATGCTGCCATATATGTCGGTAATCTCTCATGCGGCACAGTGTCAAAGGCTTTTTGAAAGTCAAGGTAGACAACGTCTACTGCTTTTTCTTCATCCATCATTTTAGTAATGCCTTCCATTACCTCCAAATGTTGCATTACACACAATCGTTTTTGTATAAATCCGAGCTAACATTCCGCATACAAGTTATTGTCAGTCAAGTGTGTAACAGTTGTGTCTCTTACAAAGGATTCCAACCTTTTACATTATATACAAGTTACACTAGTCTATAATTTCCCAGATCTATTTGAGAACCTTTTCTTTGTAAAAGAAAAACAAAACAAAACAGATATCGGCTCACCTTTTTTCCAATCACCTGGAATACAAACAGACTCTGTGGAATAGTTGTGTAAAATGCGTAAAGAACAGTCAGTTCGTGGCTCCATTCCTTTAGTACCCTGCGAGGAATTTAATCAGGTCCCTGAGCTTTGTGAGGATCTAATGCTTCCAGCTTCTTCTGGACTGCAAGCAATTCTTAAGTCACATGCTGGTGTGTTATTAGGCACAGACAAGATCTGGTACATGATTTACGTCCTGTTTTATTTTTATATTCACGCTAGCAAAAAAAAAAAATCATTAGGAGTTTCTGCTTTATTTAGATCGTGCACGGTAGGACCATCATCATTTCTTTTTAAGACACCATTTCCTACTTTGACTTTGGTTTGTTTGTTTGTTTGTTTGTTTGTTTAAGTTTTTTTTTTCTTGTACATATTTCAAAAAGCCCTTTGGACTTTATTTGCAAGTATTAGCAACTTTTCTTTCATATTTCTTTTAAGAGTTTAGGAGGGTTTTTTTTTCCATTGCTTTAGTGCGCTGGTTCCTGGCTATCATATATTTCAAATGGACATAGCTTGATTTCGTTTTAAAGAACCTTTTATACCGTTTGTATAATATATTGGTCCTCTTTAAGGCTTTTTTGCTCATCCATGATAGGTTGATTCTTTTGTTTGGCTGTTTGTTGTTGTTGTTGTTGTCGTTGTTGTCGTCGACGCCGTCGTCGTCGTCGTCGTCGTATTTGCTTTTACTACATCTTCGCAATATACTGATCCAATGTCTTAAGTAATAGTATTTTCAAGTCTGTCCAAATTTGCTTATAACTCTTTAAAATTCATGTCTGACCAGTCAAGATCCTTGAACAAAAGTTCGCATTGACTTATAATCTTCTTTACTCAAGTTCAATGTATACTTTGATGTATTTATTACTTTCAGCCTTGGTGTGTTGTGTGCTTGGCGTTCAGATGGAAGTCCCATGCATGTGCAGCCTGTCTCCGTCCTTTCACAACTGCTGCAGGATTTTTATGAATAAAGCGTGTAAACTACCAGTGCTGCTATGTGCTCACTTCAAGATACAAGATGTGTGTGTGTGTGTGTGTGTGTGTGTGTGTGTGTGTGTGTGTGTGTGTGTGTGTGTGTGTGTGTTCCATCCAAACCCTTCTGTTAATTATGGAGTAAGAATGCCTAGAACTCCACCTACGAATCGGAGGACGTAATGATTTCTGGTTCACTGGAACAAAAATAACGGCCAAACACAATTCGGAAAGGTTTCCCGTTTACCCTCTAGGCCTTTGGCTTTAGCTCACATCGAAGACAGAATGCGTTTTAAAAATGAAAGAAGGTCGATAAATCTCTTAATTGTGTACTCTTAATTTTTCACTTCAGTCTCTTTTATTAACAAATGTCAATGCGTACGTCGGGCAACGTGATTCCTCCACTTCTGTTCACTTCGGCTTTCATCTGTTGATATTACCTACCAAGGACGGCGGTTGGGTCTAAGAATGGAATGAAGTTGAGATGAAAAGTATCGGGAGATTGCTGAGGGAGGTGGAGGAGGAGGAGGAGCATATAAAAGAGAGAGAGGAGGGGTTACGGTTTAGAACTGTTTTATGGTCTATACTTGATAAAGAAGTTTACTTTTTTAACATGTGCAGAAAGAAACACAGAGACAGAGAGGAAGGGGAGACAGACGGAAGGACAGACAGAGAGACAGAGAGAGTCTCAAGGTTCAAGACTTTTGTCATCTGCACTTAATACAGATATTTACTTTTTAGCATGTGCACAATTATCATACGAATAATCTTGACTGTATAGAATGAGATAAGATAAGGCAGTATGTACAAAAGGTATAGTTTCGGAGCATCACAATAGATAGGTAGATAGATGGCAGGAATGATAATGGAAGGGCGGGAGGGGGGGGGAGAACAGGAGAAAGAAAACAGAAGGTGACATGAGAACCCAAGAGAGTGAAGACGGATCAAAACGAGTTACACGGCAAAATTAGTCTCGAACATTCTCTCTCTCTCTCTCTCCTCTCTCTCTCTCTCTCTCTCTCTCTCTCTCTCTCTCACACACACACACACACACACACACACACACACACACACGCACGCACGCACGCACGCACGCACGCACGCACGCGCGCGCGCGCGCGCGCGCACACACACACACGCACACACTCACACACACACACACACACACACACACACACACACACACACACCACACACACACGCACGCACGCGCGCGCACACACACTCACTCATCACACACACACACACACACACACACACACACACACACACACACACACACACACACACACTCCTGA
>CM065741.1:9470916-9473416 GCA_033310375.1 Conus canariensis
CGCACAAGTCCTGTGAAACTTGGTCAGTTTTGCACCAAACGTGTGACGTGAAAAATAGTTAATATGCAAACTGCATTGAATGACGAGTCATGATAGGACACATCCTGAAGTGTTATAGACATTGGGGTGCCTTAGAGATCTTTAAGGGAGTGTCGGAGAAAAAAATTGTTTTTTTCTCGTTTGTGGGGTTTGTTTGTTTGTTTGTTTACTTGTTTGTTTTGTGTGTGTGTGTGAGAGAGAAGAGAGAGAGAGAGAGAGAGAGAGAGAGAGAGCGAGAGAGAGAGAGAGAGAGAGAGAGAGAGAGAGAGAGAGAGAGAGGAGAGAGACGGATACGGATGATTTATTCAATAAAAAGGGTGCATAAACAACATAGAATACAGGCACATGAAATGTTCACTATCGAAAAACGGAAATGGGTAGAGAAACATGGGAAAATTGATAAAATCATGAACAATATTCAGATCGAATTTTAAATGCTTTGTACAAGTAAACAGCAAACTGTTTGACAATATCTTCACGTTCGGATGACATAAGCAATACAAGTCTAAATAATGTGGGATGGTTTAGATACTTAGTAGGGATTAGCTGGTCTCTAGGATTTCTTCAAAATGGGACGACAAAATATAAAATGAACCTCTTCTTCTTGTGTACCTTTACATAATGGACAAGTAAGATTTCGTTCATTATGCTGTTTGTAACGATAGTGATGCAGAGACAAATCAGATATCCCGATTCGAAATCTGGTCATGATATACTTTAAATGTCTGTCTATTTTCATTGATATATAGGCTAGAACACAGTGAAGCAAATTGAATTGCCTATACAAATCAAATCTGGTACTATCCTGAATATGTGCATTCCACAGTTGCCACCTGCAGTCAATCAATCTTGTACGCAGCATACGTAAAAGAAAAATAGTCATGTCCCCAACACCCTGACTGAGTCACACATACCCAAACCCAAGTTCATAGAGTTTAACTTTTACCTTTGTTACCCAATTTACTCTACCCCTTTCATCTAAATCATATAGCATTTATATGCTTTTTTAGGCAGCCTTGACTCTTGCATTTGTGTGAGTTTTAGCCAGTAATGAATGCATCTAATCATAGAGTTTAAACAGATTGGGTATCTATTTGTCTCGCCATATACCAAATCATTAGGTGTTTGTAATGAAACTCCAAGGAATTTCTTCATGGCAAACAAATGCACTGTTTCACAGTGTAACGCCGCATTATCAAGCCCCCACACTTCAGCGCCATATTGTGCAATGGGCTGCACTTGAGAATCAAACAATTTACAAAACACCTGAAAAGACTGATTTCCTTATCTAGATAGATGTTGCATTATACATAAAACAGCTCGCTTTGCCGTGCTAGCAAGATCTTTACATGCCAGAGAAAAACTCAATCGCGTAGAGAAATAAATGCCCAGATATTTATGTGCATTGACAACAGGCATAGTAACTCCATTAAATCTCCATTGCTCTCTAACTCCTAAATATCCACCTTTTCTAAACACAACAATGTTGCTTTTCGCCATGTTTACCTTTAACTGAAGTGAACTTGCAGCTCGAGAAAGACTATTCAACTGAGTTTGAAGACCAATAACAGTTTCCGATAACAAAACATCATCTGCCAATAACAAAATGAATACTTGTAAAAAGTCTGCAGTAAATGTCGCGCCATGTCTACCATTGGAGACAACTTCTGAGGTTAATTCATTGATGAACAAAGAAAAAAGGACAGGGCTACACACATCCCCTTGTTTCACACCACTGGTACACTGAATGAAATCTGATATATTTCCCCCACATCTAACTTTAGCTTTCACATTGCTATACATACTCATTATGCATTTAGTTAGCTTCCCGCGTATACCATTCTTTAACATAATAGGCCATAGAATACTTCTGTTCACGGAGTCAAAAGCTTTTTCAAAATCTATGAAAGCAACATATAATTTACGATTCAAAGAAAATTGTTTTTGTATAAATGCCATCAGAGTAAACATATATTCGACTGTAGAGTAGTTCCGCTTAAATCCGGCTTGATACTCCCCTGTTAAATTATTTTCTGTTACCCATTCCTGTAACATGTAATTAACCACCGTACTGTAGATTTTGCTGGCTGCGTCGCAGATAGAAATACCCCGATAATTGATAGGATTATTTACATCACCTTTCTTGTGCAGAGTAAGAACGATTGATTCAGTCCACTTTTCTGGATACATTCCTTTATCAAAAAGAGTATTAAAGGAGGACACCAAGAAATTCAGAATTGCGTCTGATTTACAACCATGCTTTAAAAACTCACCAATGATGCCATCTGGACCGGCAGCTTTACGATTTTTAATTTTTCTTAAAGCAAACACAACCTCCTCTTTAGTAATCGGACAATTAAAAGCGTCTACTTCTTCGTTGCTTTCTACGCTGTCATACTGAACAAATTCATCGCCTGATTCATCTTTTGCTAGAATCTTTTTAAAGTGTTCAAACCATGTG
>CM065741.1:9478416-9485916 GCA_033310375.1 Conus canariensis
TCTGAGTGGTCAGCTCAGCTGTTCAATAACTCAAGCATTGTCAGTGGCTAAGAATTGTGCAGAACGAGCTTTACTTGGATCTCCTAAGAGATGCAGTCTCCCACTGATTGACCAAATAATATAATGCTGAACAATTAAGTAGTGGAGGAAAACAAGTGCAGGCTATCAATTCTTCAGTTATTATAGTAATGACCTGGCAAAGATTTGAACTTTTCGAGAAAAAAAATGAAGATGGAGAAAATGGGGGGAATATATTATAAATAATGAGAAACCCTTCTCTAGCTGCCTGAGGGAACCATCGTAAACCCTCTCGAAGGCAGATCTATTTGTATTGCCTGCCCCTAGGCCTTTCGTTTGCTGGATCGGACTCATCAGGAAGACACGGCTGATTGTGTCTGCTCTCCTGGTGTCAAATCGAGACACACCACAGTCCATAATTTTGTGGTGTTCTCACCACCAAGGGTTCAAAAAAGAATCCAGCAGCACCCCCAAAGCAGCCAGCGAAGGATAGTAAAATGAAATAAAACGAAAGAGAGAGATATATATATATATCTGTGTGCGCTCGCGCGCGCATGTGTGCTTGTGTGTGTGTGTGTGTGTGTGTGTGTGTGTGTGTGTGTGTGTGTGTGTGTGTGTGTGTGTGTGTGTGTGTTTATGAATATGCACATGAAAACAGCCATGAACTGGAGGACTCCACTGACCCGACTCAGAATCAAGGTCCTCTTCCTGGTCATCGTTGTCATCATCTTGTTCTCCATCTCTGCCAGTCATTACAGTTTGTCATGGGCTGTCTTGGACCGTTGGAAATCGCAAACGACTTCTGCTGCTCATTACGACATACGACCAGGTATTTGGGAAGAGAGAGAGAGAGAGAGAGAGAGAGAGAGAGAGAGAGAGAGAGAGAGAGAGAGAGAGAGAGAGAGGAAAGAAATGTAGATTGGACGTATTAGGCTGGTACACTGATCTTGTTTCTTAATCGCTTGATTGTCTTCTGCTCTCCCTCCCTCTCCCCCCCCTCTCTCTCTCTCTCTCTCTCTCTCTCTCTCTCTCTCTCTCTCAATCTATGTGAACAACTTTGAAACTATATGTGTATATCAATAGGTGTGAAACTGAATGTACATGCTGTTGTTTTCTCATCATCTACCCATTCCCTTCCCCACCCACGTCAACACCATTTCCCACCACTGTTGTGCAAAAATGCCTATCAAACGTTTGCATTCGCATCCCTGTGTGTGTGTGTGTGTGTGTGTGTGTGTGGTGTGTGTGTGTGTGTGTGTGTGTGTGTGAGTGTGTGTGTGTGTGTGTGTGTGTGTGTGTGTGTGTGTATGTGTGTGTGTGTGTGTGTGTGTGTGTCCATCCGTCCGTGCCCCCGAGTGTGTGTGTGTGTGTGTGTGTGTGTGTGTGTGTGTGTGTGTGTGTTGTGTGTACGTCTCTCTCTCTCTCTCTCTCTCTCTCTCCTCTCTCTCTCTCCTCTCTCTCTCTCTCTCTCTCTCTCTCTCCCTTCGTCCATCTGAGTGCGTTTCTTGTGTGTGTGTGTGTGTGTGTGTGTGTGTGTGTGTGTGTGTGTGTGTGTGTGCTCTCTGTCTCTGTCTCTCTCTGTCTCTCTTTGTCTCTGTCTGTCTCTGTCTCTGTCTCTGTCTCTCTCTCTCTCTCTCTCTCTCTCTCTCTCTCTCTCTCTCTCTCTCTCTCTCTCGTGTCCGTGCTTCTGAATTTCTCTCTTTCTGTCTTTCTGTATGTCTGTCCGTCTGTCTGTCTGTCTGTCTGTCTGTCTCTCACTCTCACCCTATGTCTCTCTGTCTGTCTGTCTCTCTCTGTCTATCTGTCTCATTGTTGAACAAACTTGTGACATCAGTAAAAACCAGAGAGAATTCTGGGACATTGTCCATAAAGCTTCCTTTAATAGAAAACAGCCAAGAAACGAGATTACAGTTGACAAGTGGTTCCAGCACTTTAAGTCGTTATTAGAAATAGATGGAAATACTTCCAATTATGAAGATCCGGCTGATAGTGACAGTGATCGTTACATGAATCGTCCTATTTCTAAAGAGGAAGTATTGTTGGCCATAAGAAAACTGAAAGTTCGGAAAGCAGCAGGCCCGGATGGTATTGTTAGCGAGTTACTGAAGTATTCAAATGATCAAGTCGTAAATTTTCTCGCAAAATTATTCAATACACTTTTTGACAACGGTGTATTTCCGGAAAATTGGACAGAATCCATTATTTTACCATTGTTTAAAAAAGGAGATGTTAATAATCCCAATAATTATAGAGGTATCTCTATTACTGATATAAGTGGCAAACTTTATAGTTCTATTATTAACAACAGATTACAAGAATGGATAGACGAAAACAATATTACAGGTGAGTATCAAGCAGGCTTTAAAAAAGGATATTCGACAGTTGATCACATATTTACGTTGTTAGCGCTTGTGCAAAAGCAGTTTTCATATAATCGTAAACTTTATGTAGCGTTCATAGACTTTGAAAAAGCATTTGATTCGATTAATAGAAATCTGCTATGGCCTATTTTATCAAAAAATGGCATAACTGGTAAGTTATTTAAGTGTATCAAAGTTATGTATGAAAATGTAAAATGTAGAGTAAGGTGTGGTTCTAAACTTTCTGATTACATTCGATGTACAGCAGGAGTGAAACAGGGAGATGCGTGTAGCCCTGTACTATTTTCTGTATTTATTAATGAGTTAGCATTACATGTGATTAATAACGGAAAACATGGCGATGTGCTCTCACGTACTGCATTTGAGTTGTTCATTCTTCTATTGGCAGATGATGTTGTTTTATTGTCAGAAACGGTTATAGGGCTGCAGACACAGCTAAATAACTTGCAACATGCTGCTTCTTCGCTTCAATTAAAAGTCAACATGAATAAAAGTAACATAATTGTATTTCGGAAGGGAGGTTATCTAAGTGTAAGAGAACGATGGCTATATGATGACATGGTAATGCCTGTAGTTAATGTTTACAAGTATTTGGGAATATTTATCTCCACTCGTCTGAGTTTCACTGCTGCTTGTAAAGATCTTGCCAGTCGAGCGAAAAATGCATTGTTGTGTATAGTTCAGAAGCTATATGCTCTAAATAACAATTCCTTTGAACTGTTTATAAAACTTTTTGATACGCGTGTCCAGCCAGTTCTGCTATACGGATCAGAAATATGGGGGTTAGACCAAGCCGCTGTTCACTGTGAGTCAGTTCTTTTATTTGCTCTTAAAAAGTATTTAGGCGTAGATCTGCGTACTCCCAATGATTTAGTATATGGTGAAACAAACAGATTTCCCACGTATGTTAATGCTGCGGTTAACTGCGTTCGATATTGGTTTAAGCTATTACATACGGATGAACATAGGTTACCTAACATAGCGTATAAAATGCTGTATGATTTAGATGCTAGGGGAAGGAAGAACTGGGTTTCAAATGTGCGAGTTTGTTTATATAGTAATGGTTTTGGTGACGTGTGGTTAAATCAAGGTGTGGGAAATGAAAATCACTTTATAGCAATGTTTCGTCAGCGTTTGATTGACTGTAGATGGCAAAACTGGAATAACCACATTTACACTAGTGAAAGATTTCATTTGTATAGAATGTTTCGTAATACCCATGACTTGAAGCAATATTTGAAAGCAAATATGGACCGAAAACTGAAGCTTATAATGACTAGGTTTAGACTAGGTATATCTGACTTGAATGTGCATCGATTTAGATATAAATGTTGTAATGATTGCGATCTGATGTGTCCATTATGCCAGATGTCTAAAGAAGATGAGATACACTTCGTTCTTTGTTGTCAAAGGTTGAAAGAAATAAGAGAAAAGTTTTTGGAGCCTAAATATTATCGACAACTTTGTTTATTTAAACTAAGTCTACTCATGGCATGCACTAAACCTGATGCTGTACGTAATTTATCGTTGTTTTTGTATAAGGCTTTTAAATATAGAGAAATAGCTACTTCATAGTTTTGCATGATGTGCCTGCCATAACCGTAGCCCTTTGTATTGCATGATGAAGTGGTATGTATACCTGTACGTTTACCCCTTCATGAGGGGCTGAGGCCTATATGAATAAACATTCATTCATTCTCTCTCTCTCTCCTCTCTCTCTCTCCTCACTCTCTCTCTCTCTCTCTCCTCTCTCTCTCTCTCTCTCTTCGTCCATCTGAGTGCGTTTCTCTTTGTGTGTGTGTGTTGTGTGTGTGTGTGTGTGTGTGTGTGTGTGTGTGTGTGTGTGCTCTCTGTCTCTGTCTCTCTCTGTCTCTGTCTCTCTTTGTCTCTCTCTGCCTATGTCTGTCTGTCTGTCTGTCTGTCCTGTCTGTCTGTCTGTCTGTCTCTCTCTCTCTCTCTCTCTCTCTCTCTCTCTCTCTCTCTCTCTCTCTCTCTGTCCGTGCTTCTGAATTTCTCTCTATCTGTCTTTCTGTATGTCTGTCCGTCTGTCTATCTCTGCCTGTCTGTCTCTCACTCTCACCCTATGTCTCTCTGTCTGTCTGTCTGTCTGTCTGTCTGTCTCTCTCTCTCTCTCTCTGTCTCTCTCTCTCTCTCTCTCTCTCTCTCTCTCTCTCTCTCTCTTCTGTCTGCCTCTCTCTCTCTGTATCTGTCTGTCTCTGTCTGTCTGTCTGTCTGTCTGTCTCTGTCTCTCTCTCTGTCTCTTCTCTCTCTCTCTCTCTCTCTCTCTCTCTCTCTCTCTCCGTGCCTCTGAATGTGTTTTTGTCTGTCTGTCTGTCCGTCTGTTTATCCGTATGTCTGTCTTTCTGTATGTCTGCCTCTCTCTTCTCTCTCTCTCTCTCTCTCTCTCTCTCTCTCTCTCTCTCCTCTCTCTTCTCTCTCTCCCTCCCCCTTCGTCCATCTGAGTGCGTTCTCTTCTGTGTGTGTGTTGTGTTGTGTTGTGTTGTGTGGTGTTGTTGTGCTCTCTGTCTCTGTCTCTCTCTGTCTCGTCTCTCTTTCCTCTCTCTGCCTATCTGTCTTCTGTCTTCTGTCTTCTTCCTCTCTCTCTCTCCCTCTCCCTCCTCCTCTCTCCTCCTCTCTCTGTCCTTTTCCCTGAATTCTCTCTACTGTCTTTCTATGTCTCCGTCCGTCATCACTGCATGTGTCCTCATCTCACCCCTAATGTCTCTCTGTCTTCGTCTCTCTCGTCCTGTCTCCCTCTCTGTCTGTCTCTCTCTCTCTCTCTCTCTGTCTGCCTCTCTCTCTCTGTATCTGTCTGTCTCTGTCTGTCTGTCTGTCTCTGTCTGTCTGTCTCTCTCTCTCTCTCTCTCCTCTCTCTCTCTCTCTCTCTCTCTCTCCGTGCCTCTGAATGTGTTTTTGTCTGTCTGTCTGTCCGTCTGTTTATCCGTATGTCTGTCTTTCTGTATGTCTGCCTCTCTCTCTCTCTCTCTCTCTCTCTCTCTCTCTCTCTCTCTCTTCCCCCCCCCCCCCCCCCGCCACACTCCCCCTCTCACCTTCCCTTCCGCCCTTCCCATATGTTTCTGTCCCCCCCCCCCCCCCACCTCCACTCCCCCCCCAACCTCCACTCCCCCCCCCTCCCCCCGCGCGCCCCACACCTTCCAATCATCCACACCCGATCCCATCACGAGTGTGATCCTCATCATCACAGACACCAATCTTTCCCCTCCCGCCTGCCCCCTGCTTTCTCCCCCCCCCCTCCACCTCCCCCCCCACCTCCCCCCATCCCCCGCTCGTAGGTATGTCCAAAGTGACGCAACCGTCGCCCTCCACCCTCCCAGACCCCCTCTCCCAGCACATCCTCCGTTGGGGCGGCGCCCCTGTGGCCAAAGGCTGTCCCCACTGGCAGAGGCTGGACAACCAACTGGCCGCCTTCGTCTACGCGGCCCACTTCGATGACGTGGAGTTCCCTCCCCTGATCCGCGTGGTGGGACTCGCTCGCTCGGCACTTCCGTTTCAGAACGTCACGTGCATCTCTACGGCGGCAGCCACGATGACCGTCCCGGCATTCCCAGCGTTTCCGGTCGTCTCTGTCTTCATCCGGATAAAGACATGTACACGTGAGTCGGGAGGGGGGGGGGGGGGGGGGGGGAGGGGGAAATCTTTGGGGGGAGAGGAGGAGGGGGGGGGTCCTTGATGATCGTCAGAATAATTATATCGTGCGTTGTGTGTTGTTCGTCCTACGGTTCACGGGTATATTTCATGCGCAGCGTTTTCCTTTCAGGCCATTCCTTCGGAGGATGGATCCAACGAGTCTCTCTGACGTCATTAGCCTGTCTCTCTCTCTCTCTCTCTCTCTTCTCTTCCTCGTTGTCTGTCTGTGTCTGTCCTGTTCTGTTTACTGTTGTCTGTCTGTCTTCTGCTCTCTCTCTCTCTCTCTCTCCTCTCTCTCCTCTCCTCTCTCATTCTGATCATGTTTGTGAATACTGTCAGATGTTCTATTACAAATGTATGTTTATTAAACCATTCTCCTCTCCCCCTCTCTCTCTCTCTCTCTCCTCTCTCTCTCTCTCCTCCTCTCTCTCTAACATTTCTCCTTCCTCTCTCTCTCTCTCTCTCTCTCTCTTCTGTCTGTCTGTCTCGTCTTCTCTTCTCTCTCTCTCTCTCTCTCTCTCTCTCTCTCCTCTCTCTCTCCTCTCTGTTAGATCATGTTTGTGAATACGTGTACACATGTTCTTATTTACAAATGTATGTTTATTAAACCATTCTTCTCTCCTCTCTCTCTCTCTCTTCTTCTTCTCTCTCTCTCTCTCCGTCTCTCTCTCTCCTCTCTCTCTCTCTCTCGTTTAAATCATGTTTGTGAATACGTGTACACATGCTCTTATTTACAAATGTATGTTTATTAAACCATTCCTCTCTCTCTCTCTCTCTCTCTCTCTCTCTCTCTCTCTCTCTCTCTCTCTCTCTCTCTCTCTCCGTTTAGGTCATGTTTGTGAATACGTGTACACATGTCTTATTTACAAATGTATGTTTAGTAAACCATTCTCTCCTCCTCTCTCTCTCTCTCTCTCTCTCTCTCTCTCTCTCTCTCTCTCTCTCTCTCTCTCTCTCTCTCTCTTGTCTTTTAATCGTCATGTTCTTATTTACAAATGTATGTTTATAAACCATTCTCCTCCTCTCTCTCTCTCTCTCTCTCCTCTCTCTCTCTCTCTCTCTCTCTCTCCTCTCCTCTCTCTCTCTCTCTTCTCTCTTTTTAAAATTCTTCTCTTTCCTCTCTCTCCTCTCCCTCTCTCTCTCTCTCTCTCTCCTCTCTCTCTCTCTCCTCTCTCTCTCCTCCTCTCTCTCTCTCTCCTCTCTCTCTCCTCTCTCTCTCGTTTAAATCAGTTTGTGAATACGTGAGCAGATGTTCTTTCTTTTTTTTTTTTTTTTTTTTTTAAAGTGTATGTTTATTTTAGTACTATCTCTAGGCATTTTCTATCCCTCTTCACCCCTATCCGCTGTCAACTCTTTACCGACATCCTTCCTCCGTCCCTCGTTGTTCTATCCGTGGAATCTGGTGTGTTTTATATTTGTTCTCCATAAAGTTTATTGATGTACTTTTCGGATT
>CM065741.1:9500916-9608416 GCA_033310375.1 Conus canariensis
CATCCTACCCCCCCCCCCACACACACACACACACCATCCTGCTCTCATGAAAGGAGAGTGCAACCACCCACCACCCTCCCCCACCCCCAAAACCGCTTTTACAGGGAGAAAAAAAAAAAAGAAAGAAAGAAAGAAAAAGAAAAACGGGAAGACTGCAGTGATGCATTTGTCAGTTTCAGTCCAGGTTGTCCCCTGTCCCCCTCCCCCCTCTCAACACACACACACACACACACACACACACACACACACACCACACACACACACACACACATGCTCTCTCTGTCTCTCTCTCTCTCTCTGTCCATCCCCCCCCCCCCCCCCCTCCCTCCTCTTTACTGAGTGTTTTTTTTTGGACTGAGTGACAATAATAGCGTGCAGATGACAAGTAGCCTGCAAGTGGAATGTAGAGGAAATCAACACATACTATACGCAAGGGAAAAAAGAGTCAAAATGGATCATGTACACAAAAACACACCTTATGTTATACAAACTATACGAAAAAAAAAAATCTATATCATTGCTTTAGAAATTACCATTTATTTTTCAGTTATTACCAATATTATGAATAACTCAATTAGACATACTATTTCTACTGCTCTTTCAAGCGAAATGGGGTTGACAGTGAAGCTAATATACATATATATATATATATATATATATATATATATATTATATATATATATATATTAGCTTCACTGTCAACCCCATATATATATATATATATATATATATTTTTTTTTTTTTTTTTTTTTTTTTTCGTCACTGCCATTAACGCAGATTCGATCCAAAGAAATTAAACAATCTCGTTCTGTGGAAGTCAAGATTTTGCCTAGCAAAACCACTCTCCTGGTTGCGATCCAGCCCCCTTACAGTGCAACGAGTTAACCCCTTCATTACTGTACTGTGCTGAATGCAGGTCGGTGTGTTTTGATTTAAATGAGACTATCTATATTTTGTGTAGCAGGATTTAAAGGACTAATTACCTCACCTCAATGACTCACACTGTCACACGTGAAGCGAGACACGACAGACAGTGGTACTTGGTGACTCGCTCCGTCTTCCCGATTCCGTCACAAGACTACAGCCTGTTAAGTCACCGACAAGCACATTCGATAGTAGCGGTGGAGGGGTTAAGGCCCAAAACACTCGTAGGAGGGGGTACTTCTCTAAAAACTTTCTGTTGACCAGGTTTCCCCTATAGCTCCTTTCAATCAAAATTCGAGCTTTGCATTTGAAGGAACTTGTTCTTAAAGATATTCTATACTATCATCGTAAACTGTTAACATAAGATTTCTGCATTATGCTGTGTGGAACTGAAGACCTTATAGGATTTCTGACACGTAAATGTACTCATTAAAAACGTAACTGGACAATTGAACACGTTGTGCTTAAGAGAGAGTACTTATATAGCGTCTGTCCCCGGCCAGAGACCAAGCTCTAAGCACTTTACAACCTGCATTCTTCACCGTGTTGCCTACACATCAATCTATTTTCTTCTGTGTTCTGTCATCAGGTTTTGAAGAATGTTCATTGGATCCACAGCTGGCAGTGATGCATCATTACAGACAAGCGGCTAAATCGCCTAAGCTGTCAAACGACTCCTACCTGTATAATTATGCCAAGGACATCATCCACCGAATGAAGATTTTACTCCGTCACTTTGACCAGACTGTAAGCAGGCCATACCCTTGACAGGATGTCGTTTTCCTTGTTCTCTCAACTGTTCGTCGCTCGATCTTCGCAAACCTTTCAGCGGCGATTTTCCCATGCTGCTGTCCATGTAACCCCGTCCACCCACAACCACCTCCAGCTTTGTTTTGTGACAGTGCTAGCGCCAGCACTCCCTCCACAGGAGACTTGTTATTGTGACTTTGCTTGAAGGGCACCCCTCCAAGGCGACGCTGCACAGTTGTTGGCGGCCATTATTTTGGCAGAGTTCCGTCATGTTGTGCATTTGTGTGTATCTGTTACAGAATTTTGACATCTGAAGAAGACGAACTTGTTGAAAATACACTCGTTTGTTCTGTGTTAAAGCGTTACTTTACATCGTGTGTGTGTGTGTGTGTGTGTGTGTGTGTGTGTGTGTGTGTAAGTGTGTGTGTGTGTGTGAGAGAGAGAGAGAGAGAGGAGAGAGAGAAGAGAGAGAGAGAGAGAGAGAGAGACTATACAATATGGTACCAAGGCTAAATGATGATCGAAGTTTCACTGTATTTTGAGACAGTTGGCATCTTGGTTTTTGCTTGTTTTGTTTTGTTTTATGTTGTGTTTTGTTTGTTTTTTTAAAATAACGGTTACACTGCACGAGTTTCTCAAAGCATTTCAACCACAGAGGAAACAAAATAGTGGGGACGGGATGGAGTGTGCACAAATTTGATCCCAAGATAAATCATTGAACTGCAGACCTAGCAATTAGCAGTGTCATCAATAGCAGTAGTAGTAGGGACAGGCAGATAAACCTCTTAGCCCCTCTGGCCTATGTTGTTACAAACAGTTTTAATGCTCATTTAATCATGTAGTGCATTCTCCTCAAATCAAATGTGTTCATTTTGTATATATATCCGCAAGATTCTTTTTTAAGTGTTGGGAATTTCATGCATATTCAATCCAAGTAATTATCGCTTTAGACAGTGAATTCAAACATGTGCACTTACGTTTTGTTTCCCTGAAGTTTGCTCGTGAAAGTTTTAAAAATATCTTAGTGTTAAAAATTCGTGTTTTATTTGGCTGGCCAGGGTAAATATCTTGCCCTTGTCCAACCAAACCATGGAACATTGCTCAAGTCTGATCTGTATTAAATATCACTCAATCTTCTTAATACATTACACGTTTTCATTGGCTGCAGTTTGTGTGCGTGTGTGTGTGTGTGTGTGTGTGTGTGTGTGTGTGTGTGTACTGGAACCTTTCAATGCAGACGTCACCTACCGTCATTATGATGGCTCCTTTAAGACACTTTATTTCGGAACATTTTCTCATTGTTTATACTGGATTTCCTTCGGTTCATCTTATAGGCGATTCGGTGTCGAAAGCAACATTCGTTTTGGAATTATGGGCGAATATGTATTTCATCATGAGAGCAAGAGTTACCCGACTTGTTCGATATTGAAGATTTTATGAGTTTATAATATAGGTTATACAAGAGAAGTGATGGTAAGTTTTTGGTTCTCGTTGTCAATGTTTTTAATGTACAACGATCACACTTCATATTTTGACAACTTGTTTTGCCTTTGAGTGTCTGATTGTGGATCTGGATGGCCTCCTATGAAGTCCGGTCGCCAGTTGTCTGAACTGTATAAAGACAACTTGGGTGTACATAGCCAGGATCCTAGTCTTCTGTCTTTACTCACTCGTCGACGAGAACTCTGAGATTATCATGCATTGTTAAGATCTTTATATATGTGACCACTTTCAATCTCACAATGAAGGTCGCCACATTCTGTCTGCAGGAATGATGTCTAGAAATGGGATTGATCTTCATCGTGTCATACATCACACTGCCACACGATGGCCTACTCTGCTCCAAAATGTGGGATGCGATATAACAGTTTTGAGGAATCACTGTATGCAGGCCAGTCCACATACACTACACCACATCCACTAAGTTTTGAGACCACACTGTGCATGATTTAAAGCTGATGGATAAAAGAATTAATGACTAAGATGAGAGAATTTAAGAAGAGGGTCTCGTGGCTACGACTTAGCAGATGTCTGACCCATGCATTAGCCCAATGCACTGGTCAGACCTTGGGTACCTACCTAACATTGGTTGTGCTATTTCTTATCATGTATGTATGTGTCTGGTGAGTGTACACGTGTGCGTATATGGGTGTGTGGGCATGGACCCGTGTGTGTGTACCAGTGTATGCCATGTGTTCAGTCTCAGGATCTTGAATTTAAGTCTGATCCGGAGAAGTAGGGGTTGGATTGGTCAACATGGCTGTGAACTCCGGAAACAAAACCCTTCCATCATTGGTTCTTCGAAGAAGGAATTGAACCACAAACCTTGAAACAAGAGTCTGCTGTCTCGCCCACTATGCCTAACAGGCCCCAAGCATGGGGCCAGTATGGTTTAAGGGACAAAAACAATGGGGAGTGTGCGTGTGGAAGGAGGGGGGCAACAGGGGAAGGGGGAAGGACAAGGCGAGGGTAGGGTCATGTGACGGGAGTGACCGCCCCAAGTCTGCCAAGGACTGAGGAGAAGGCGTCGGCAGTCCGTAGCTGGACTATGTCATCAGTCTGACGGTTCCTCTCAAAGTTTGTTCCTGTGAAGAAAGAACCCCTGCACTCTTCAGTTCTAGCTGATGGGATAGTGAACGTTCAGCTGTGTCCTCAGAGTGTCAACGAATATTGTGAAGTTAACTGGGACTTCTTGTCAATTTATGAACAAATCAGACTATTATAAAGTATTGAAGAATAAAAAAAAAATGCTTTTGTGATACTGCCACACAAGAGAGAGACAGAGACAGAGACAGAGACAGAGAGAGAAAGAGAGACGTCAAAGAGGGATTGCCAACAATATCAATCGAAGCTATCCCATTGCAACAATATCACATCTAGGTAGGAAAAAAATAACCCATCCATACAAATGATCCTTAATGATTGGCATCAGTAGTCCGATTTCTTTTGATACTTACTCTTTTTTTCAAAAACTGGTACTTCACTGGCTTTGGTGATTTATTGTGCTGGTTAATGTACAAAAAAAGTTCACAGTTACACAAGTATCAGTATGATTTTCGGTCCAATGGATGGATTATAAGAAACATGGAAGCTACACCTTAAGTTGCAACTTGCTTGCAGATAAATTCATCAAAGTCCTTTTTTTCCTCTCTCCATGTTTAGATTGTTCAGCGCAACATATGTTGGGCAGTTATTGTTGACATCCAAATCATGTTGTTCTCTCTCAACCAGAGTTCCATTGGCAGCATGAGATGATTTTTTTTACAGAGTCAATGAATTCAACAAACCTAATATACAGTAAATGTCAATGCACCTGTAGACCCAGAAGCACACCTTTTTCATGGGTCAAGTGAAAACCAATGCACCAGTGGTATATACCATGATCTTGATAATGTCACAAATGTGGATGTTGAGATATGTCTTTTTTTTTTCTTTTTCTTCTTTTTTTAATGTGCCTGTTGGCTCAGTTTCAAGTTAATTAGCTAGCAACACTTCTGTTCTCCTTAAAAGTCAGTGATGCAGAATGACTCACTGGAGTGGTGAAGGTGATGAGGGGAAAAACTGTGGTTCACTGAACCTCGACAGGTTTGAAAAGCAGGACTTGGGGTGCCGAATATTAAACAAACAAACAAAAAAATGTACACACAAGGACAGATGTGTACGAAAATGACCACACACACAAAAATGGTCATACATGCATGCACTAAAAGGCTGAGCAAACACACATTCAGCAAAATAAGGATTCTGCATTGCATTTTACTGAACAAAGAAACCGGCATCTCTCTCTGTCTCTTTCTGACAATTTCTCCTCTTCCGCTTCCCTTCTACCTCTCCCACCCCCCACCCTTACCCCTCTCCAACTCCATCTCCCTTGTCCATTCATATACACATTCACACACAAATTTGAAACTGCTGACAATGACATGACTGCTTCATTCCATGGTTGTTGATTAACTGTCCCTTTCATGGTACAAGCACACTAATCTCATCAGCGGGCGTCATCGTAGATCATCATCATCAAAGATGTCTTCAAAATCTGAAACAGAAAAAGAGAAATGCCATGTAATAAAACGTATACAAAATCTGAAACAGAAAAAGAAAATGCCATGTAATAAAATGTATACAAAATCTGAAACAGAAAAAGAGAAATGCCATGTAATAAAATGTATACATAAGTAACATTGGTCATTTTGTGCGAACAAAATTCTCAGTGCAGTGGCTAGAGCAACGATTCTCTTTCTTTCTTTTTTTTTTTTTTTTGCATCACCTCATGGCAAAGTGCCCAATTTTCTTTTCCATAAACAGTTATAAATAATTGAAAATATCGCCAACCTTTAGCACAAATGGTGGAATCCTTTTTCACTTCTCGACAGAATTGGCACAACTTCACCCGAGTCTCACTGGGGTCTCAGTTTAAAAAATAAGATCACTGATGGGCAAAATGTGCCTAACAAACACATGCGTTGATCTCTGTCACGTAACTATGCCTACATTACAGAACTTCACAGGCACGTAAGACAGCCTAACACTAGTACACTACAGTTTACACTAATAACCAAAATGTGACAGAGTACACTGGTACACTACAGTTTACACTAACAGCCAAAATGTGAGTTCCTGCGATGAAAATTTCAAGGGTTTTTCCTTGATTGTTCAAGATCCTACAGGATTTTTCAATTGTTTTAAAATTGATATTTAGAAAAAGAGGAACACTGTGCACACTACAATAAAATGCACACATCTAATACTTGTCACCAGCAAATCTACAGAGAGATTATGATCATCAACAAATGACTGTGATAACCTTTCTGTATAAGGTAAAAGAAAAAAAAATGCATTCTCAGTTCAGTTCAGTAAAGTGGCTATTATAACGTCTGTTCATCATCGATGACATTAGACCATCTGTTCATTGTCGATGATATTAGACAATTTTAAAAGGCAACAGAGATCACTGAGAATGTCTGACCTACTGTATTTGCATTCTATAACCATCTGAGTATGCATGCATCCATGCATTGTAACATATAGTTCACAGTAATAATTCATTTCTGAAAGATGCTGATGTGCACACACCTATATCTTGTCTTGTAGTGTCACAAGTGCAGTATCTCATGTATTTAATTAAAACTTTTTATAATACCAGCAGTCAGCTCTTACATCAGTACCTGTAGATGATAAAACTAGCAGTACGACTTCTTCATTTTAGCCACAAAACCTGAGAGATAAGACCGTATCAGTTCCAAAATATTTCACATTCAAATGATTCATATTTTCAAAACAAACAAGTTACATACAGATGAATTTAAGTCTTAAGAAAACTTGAGCTCTATGCGAGTTGTATGTTGCAACATGCCTCACAAACATTCATTCTCCATAATATCATCACCAAGGGCAAGGAAAGATAATTTTTCTCTTTTCTTTTTTTCAACTAGGCTCCAGGACTAGTTTATAGAGAATTCCACTAGCACACTGAGGAATTCACAAACCTGAGATTTAAAAAGACAATTTGTTGTTGTTGTTGTTGTTGTTGCTGTTGTCAACAGGTCCAAGTATCAAAATCAAATGCAAACTTCAGTTCAAGATCAGTGGGAAATCCTGGTCAAGCAGCTTTGCTTTTGCAGTGCTCTTGTTAGAATAAGAATGGAAAAACGTTTTTCACTGCAGACAACAATGATCTGGTTTCACTTCCTGTCATTTAACCCAGCCTCCATCTCCCAACTTTCCTTTACTAATTTCAAACCGTTTTTAGGATTTCTGAGACGTCATCATATGATTATACTGGACTGGAGACTTAGGTGGAAGAAAAAGAATGGCGATCACTGAGCCACTGCGCTCAAGAGGCAAATTAAGAGTTAACTGCAGATATCGGCTAGATGCCGAAGTAGAATATGAAATAAGTGTGTTTCTGGAGCTAGGGGGATTATTCCAACTACCAGCTCTATGTGCAATGTATTACAATGATCAAGTTGATGTCCCTTTCACTTCAGAGTGAAATTAAAGCACTTAATTTTCAGAATTTCTCAAAGGCAAATGATCGGTGCAGATAACAAATTTATGAGTCTCCTGATGGGATATTCAAAGTTGGAATCCACTCTCACACCTGTATTCGCAATTGCTTAGGGCGACAAGGCGACTGAATTTGTCCCGTCCTGCCACCAGCATACTGCCTACTAGTACTACACACAACTTTACCCCCCAGCTTTACTGATCCCCTTCCATTCCTGCCACACCCCAATGCTCCCATTAGCCACTGCTTTTAAGCAGTCTTCTGACCACCAGGACAAAATTCTCTATGGTCATCAACAAGCACCTGAATCATTTCATTTATGTTTTGCCTTTCTAAGTCTGTTGCACTGTTTGGCTGCCTTGTATATTGTGTTTTCCACTTGCCCTGCGTAAGAAGCACTGTGCATGGGGCTATCTGTGTTGATTTTGGATTAAACAATAAAAGGCATCTCTTTTGCCTCTACACGGAATGGGAAAAGTCTGTAAAGATCTGCTGGTTCTTGCAGCAGACTTGGATGTGTTGTAACAGCGCAATCTGCAGAATCTTAAATGGTTGACTAAAGTGGATGATAGACTGAAATTTTAAAAGTTAGACCAATAACTGAAGCCTGGTACTTGTGCATGACTTGCAAAATGTGCATCAAGCGCTGTACGCCCCTTTTCCTTTTTAAATTAAGAAAAGTGTGACTCCCATTTCCCTGCGATTGATGACAACAAAACGAAAAACCAATAACCCATATTCTGCATTATGTCCACGCTTGTCTAGTGTATGCAGGCATTGCACGTAACATTGTGTGCATGTATGTGCACAGAAACTGAATATGCATGAAAGCATTTCACGCTCACACTGCATGTGTGTGCGTCTGTGCAAAATTGATGGCCAATGTACATTTCACAGAATACACACACACAAAATGAAAACCTCAAAAAAGAAAAACAAGGTCTCTCACCATTGAAGAAGTCCCCGTGCACAGCCTTTTCATTGGCAGTCAGTTCCAGCAACAAGGAACTTGAACCCCCAGCCTGGGCACACAAATTACATTCTTTCGTTACATCTTTTTCTATTCTTTTTTTTTTTTTCATTTAATGACAACATCGATGATTATTACAAAATACTAAAATATCATCTAAAAGCAGCTGGTTGAAGAAGATGAAAATGAAAAATGAACTTCCTCCACACACTGATCATGGCATATAAGGTACCTTGGGCAAAGAGGGAAAACATGCTTACCCCTTTCCATACCTTTTTCACTTCCCTCCCCTTTCCATCTTCTCTCCTCTGCCACTCCCCCCTCCCACCCCATCCCCTTCTTTTTGTCCTTCAGAAACTCCCTGAAAAGGAACTACATGGTATAACAGCATGACATTCAATCATCAATGAAGAGATCTTGTCATACCAAGTCTGAATTTCTAGCCATGACAGTCTCAAAAGCTGAAGAACCAGCAAAAGAATGAACAAAGTTTGTTTGAAGAAAAGTGAGAAAAGGATGCTCAGTGGAGGAGGATACTGCAGTCACTGACCTCGAAAAGGCCTTCCAGACTTAGGTCTATGAAACCCCATTCACCCTTCATTCTGCAGGTTCTCCACAACAACACTGTGAAAGCCACTGCAGTCAAATGGATACAGGATTACCTCAGATCATAGCAGTCCACACTGAAGGAGAAATTTCATATTTATATGATGCTCTGTCTTCTTAGTTCACCCTGCCTATAAATTTCTAACCTTGGATATATATATATATATATATATATATATATATATATGTGTGTGTGTGTGTGTGTGTGTGTGTGTGTGTGTGTGTGTGTGTGTGTGTGTGTGTGTCCCCTTCCTGATGCTATACAATAATGAACTTTGAACTTTTTTTTCTTTTTCTTTCCTTTTTTTTTTTTTTTGTTCCTTCAAAATCCTGCTTTTTGTTGATGACACCATTTGCAGCGTATTTCTAAAGGACTTTAAAAAAAAAAAAAAGAAAAAAAAAATCTCCAGCAAAATTCAGACTGCTTTCTTTGCAGTTTTAGTAAGATAACAATTAGACAACAAGGAATCTAAAGGTTTATAAATCTTCATCCCTCATCCCCACCCTAAAAAAACAAAACACATTAACCTGATTGATCAACAAACTAGGTTTACTTTACCACATTTCCCCATCACAACAGGTATAATTTGGATCTCTAGCTCAAGCTTGCTCTGTGTGTGTGTGTGTGTGTGTGTGTGTGTGTGTGTGTGTGTGTGTGTGTGTGTGTGTGTGCATGGATGGTTATTTTTCTCTGATGAACAGTTTCTCAGACCTCTACAAACGAGATAAACACAGTGCAAACATGAAAATGGCATCAAAGGGTTTTTTTTGTTTGGTTGGTTTTTATTTTACAAATATTTATAATGAAAAAGAAACTTCTTTATCCTAGGTACATTTTTCATGTTTCAAATGAAAGACACTGTACTGTGTATGGGATCTTTGTTTAAGGTCTTTCAACATTCAGGACACTTGTAGCTGAACCTGTAAGCAGCCTCAAGGACATTTTTGGTCTGCAGGGCATGGGTTATGAATATTTTGACCCTATGGTAAATAATGACGATAT
Organism: Conus canariensis; assembly: GCA_033310375.1. Lineage (NCBI taxonomy): Eukaryota > Metazoa > Mollusca > Gastropoda > Neogastropoda > Conidae > Conus > Conus canariensis. The sequence continues at coordinate 9,511,177 of CM065741.1, forward strand.
ATTTATCCTTACTCTTGAGCTTCTCTCTCTCTCTCTCTCTCAAAGAAGCACACGCACGCATGCACACGCACACACACTCACACACACACACATAAACAGAGATTTAATTTTGTTGCCTTAATGGGATGTTGCTCTCTGAACTGGAAGTCTCTTACAAGTTAAATTATTTATTACTCAAGTTAGATGCCATCCAAGAGAGACTAGCAGACAGACAACCACAAAGAGAAAGAGTGAGAGAGAGAGAGAGAGAGAGAGAGAGAGAGAGAGAAGAGAGAAGGAAGAGAAGAGAGAGAGAGAAGGAAAGAGAGAGAGAAGAGAGAGAGAGGAGAGAGAGAGAGAGAGAGAGAGAGAGTGTTCTGATGATGAGGAAGGCAAAATAAAACAATATATTGAAGCACAGGAGTCAAAGGTGTACTGTCAAAAGTATGAATTTTAAAACTAATTTTGGCTTTCAAATTCTTTCATTTACCTTTTCATGCTATGCTGAAGAGAAGTGAACGATAAATCCAGACAAGTTGCCTTTTTTGAAACTCAGTATGAACTGGCAATAGCTTACCTTTCTCCTACATTACATACATAGAACCTTGGGTATCTTACATTTAGCAACCTGCAATACCTACTGTTGTTCCTTTTTGCAAGTCTAGGTTTGTGCTCAAAAAAAGAGTACAAAACTTACAAGCTTTTAGCAAACTTCAATCAAGTTCAAAGATCTATATGATTCACAAATTCAAAGTGTACCAAACACTACATAAGTTACACTAAACACATTTGTGTGTAACCAAAGTAGAGGATAAGCACTGAATTTGATCAATAAATGCATTCAATTAAATCTGTTATCATGACAGTACTGTTGGTAGGAACAGTTAAAAAAAAAATAAAATAACTACTCTAGATACTGACTTTCAACAACACAATTTATTTCTTTAATTGAGTTGAAAATAAAGACAGCTTTTCCCATACTCTCTGACTGGTGGCTTGCAGAGGATAACCATGACAATCCCTTGCATTTGCAAGCTAAGGTGGCTGGGAGCTTTGTTTGGCCACATTTTCAAAAACACTTAAGTTTCAGTTTCACTTTCAGTTTAATAATGAAGGATGTGTCAATGCATGCAGACAAGTCCATATCTATGCTACACCACATCCACTAAGTTTTAAGACCACATTGTGCATGATTTAAAGCTGGTGGATAAATGAATCAATGACGAAGATGAAGAAGAAATTTATGGCCAAATAGAGATGTCTGTCTACAACCTGTAGATTGTCTATCTAACGCTGAAAGCGTCACTCTTGGGTCATAGCAAGCGAGGGGGGGGGGAGGGGGGAGGGGGAGGGGGGGAGGGAGGGGGGAGGGGGGAGGGGGAGGGGAGGGGGGAGGGGGGGATCAAGGAGGGCCTTTGTTGTGTATAGCTGTGGAAACAGTTCTGCTTTGCCCCATTAAGTCTGCTTAACGGTTCTAACCTCTATTAAAGAGAGAAAAGCCAAAACATGGACAGTGTGAGATGGTGCCCCTGGATAACATCCATGTCAAGAACAGAAGGAAGAAACTACTCCGACTCTTTAACAAATACAAGTCTTCTTCCAACCAAGCAGTTAAGGAGAGGTACACTAGAGCCAAGGCCCGGGTACAGAAGGAAGAGTGTAGGAACTATTGGCAATACATAACAGCCTGATTGACCCCCCAGAAGAAGGCGACTCTGAAAACCATGGCAGCAACCAGAAAAAATTCTGGAGCTATGTGAAGACACTAAGGAAAGACAGCACTGGTATTGCCCCTCTGAGCACTAGACCTAGGGAGACTTTTCTCCGGGCAAGAGACAAAGCCAACATCCTGAACAACCAGTACAAATCTGTCTTCACCAAAGAAGACCTTCGAGATATCCCATCTCCAACAGGGATTCCCTCCCCAGCCATGAACAACATCACTGTGTCTGAGGAAGGAGTGAGGCAGTTACTCCAGAAGACCAACCCACACAAGGCAGCAGGTCCAGACGAAATCCCAGCAAGAGTCCTGAAAGAGTGCGCAGACGAACTAGCGCCCATGTTAACATTGATTTTTTCCAACACCTTAACTGAGGGATGTGTTCCTGAGGACTGGAAGATGGTTAAAGTAACAGCAGTCTTCAAAAAAGGAGACAGGAACAACCCAGCAAATTACAGACCAGTCTCACTGACCAGCCTATGCTGCAAATTACAGGAACACATTATAGCAAGTAACATCATGCAACACCTCACAGAACATAACATACTCACGGACTGCCAGCACGGCTTCAGAGCCAGAAGAAGCTGTGAGACACAACTCCTCACGCTGTCACACGAGATCACCTCTAGTCTGGACAAACGTCACAAAGGGATCCAAACTGACATGACCATCTTAGACTTCTGAAAGCATTTGACAAAGTGCCCCATGAGCGTCTCCTTAAGAAACTAAACCACTATGGTATTCGAGGACCGACACTGGCATGGATAAGAGCCTTCTTGTCCCATCATACTCAGCAGGTAGTAGTCGATGGCGCTAAGTCCGAGCAGGCCCCAGTTGTCAGCAGTGTACCACAAGGCACAGTTTTGGGCCCTCTTCTCTTCCTGGTCTTCATTAATGACCTCCCTGATCAATTCCACTCAAGAACTAGGCTGTTCGCTGATGACTGTATTGTTTACAGAGAAGTCAGGAACCAGAACGACTGCCGGTTACTGCAGGAGGACTTAAACACACTGTCCAAGTGGGAAAAGAGATGGGGTATGGAATTCCACCCGCAGAAATGCAATACCCTATCCTGCACCAGATCCAGGGACCCCATCATATCTAGTTATAAATTGAAAGGTCACACCTGGAACGAACAACCGAATCAAAATACCTGGGAGTTAATATCTCGAGAGACCTAAGCTGGACCAGCCATATCAACCGCTCTACCAAAAAGGCCAGCAGCATGATAGGATTCCTGAGGGAACCTGAAGGTAGCGAACCAGGCAACCAAGACTAATGCCTACAAGACCCTAGTTCGCCCCCACCTCGAATACTGCAGTACAGTCTGGAACCCGTACACCACAGACAAAACTAAACAAATAGAAGCAGTACAGAGGAGAGCAGCCAGATACGTCACCAACCGCTATGACTACACCTGTAGCGTTACTGGTCTGCTAACTGACCTCAAATGGGAATCCCTAGGGGTCCAGGAGGATGAAAGCCCATCTAATAATGTTCTACAAGTCTGTGAACAACCTTGTGGACATTCCGCTAGAGGAGTACCTGACACCAGCATCCGCCAGAACAAGAGCCAACCACTCCAAGAAATTCCGCCATCTTAGATCAAAAACCGATGTCCTGAAGTATAGTTTACTTTCGCCGCACCATTCCAGTTTGGAACTCTCTACCGGCAGCTGCAGCCGAGGCCCCCTCTCTGGCACATTTCAGGAGAGAGCTCAGCAAACTTTATTTTTTAAATACAGCCATTGTATGTGTTGTCGTGTGGAAGTGTGTGTGAATGGTTGGTGGGCCTAGACTAGCCTAATGCTTGTTCTGGGGCAGGATAGGGAGTGGGGTAACCCCTCTTGAAAAGGTGAACGTGGGTAGCCTTCCTGCAGCTCCACACTTAGTGGGGGGGGTTTTTTAATTTTTTTTTTTAGGCTAGCTAGTAGGTAATTGGGAGGGGGGGGGGGGGGGGGGGGTATGGATGCTGTCTTTGTTAAACAAGAAAGTAGGACTTTTTTTTTTTTTGATGTGCACACCCGAGTCACTTAAAGTCTATGGAGACGACGTGGCTATTGATCTGAAGATATTTCAGATACAATAACTCACATGATAAGTATCACCAACGGTCGATTCTGATCTACATGTCTCAAGCAAGTTGGGTTTGATGTGACTTTTTTTCTTCTCTCAACCAAATGACGCATACAACTTGCTTTATGATCTTGATCCAGTGAGAAAATACCCTGTACTATTTGCGATTTAAAGATAAGCGTTATCGCCCCCCCCCCCCCCCCCCCCCCCTTTTTTTTTTTTTTTTTTCCAAAAGACCATACAGTACGATAACAAAGTGCTTTGTCTGGATTTCACTGAAACCGAGAGGCGCTCTCCGGTGATGTTCTCAGAACAGCTGATCGACAGGAGGGGTACGAGAGAGAGGGGCTGAGGAGAGATGGTGGGCTGGCAGGATGGGGCTCAGTACATTCAACTGGCCTGCTCTGGTACCTACCTCGTCAACGTCCATGTATGGAACAACGCCATCAGGAAACATCTCATCCGCGGCAACGATAGTTTTCATGGTTGCTCTATCAGCCTGAGACATTCAGATCTTTTTCGTGCTACCTTCTCTTTCTCCTTTTCGTATGGGACCTCCTTTTGTGGAGAAACCGGAAATTATGTATTTGTTTGAAAGAAAACCGGATCCTACCCAAACATGCAGACTTTTTTTTTTTTTTAAAATCTTTCTGCAGTTTCTATTGAGCACATTCAAAGTAAATGACAGATCAAAAACAAATTTCAGTAAATATTTACATCAATTATAGCAAGTCTATACTTTTAAAACAACAACCAATCGAACAGGATGAACTGGAAACATTTAATGCTCACAGATTTTTTTCTTTTTCTATTTATTTATTGTTCATTTGTTTATCTATTCATTTTGCAACCTTTTAGGCTTTTCCATCCCCACCCTCTCCCCTCCCTAAAGGCAAGAAATAGGTTGAAAAAGCCTACTCGGCGGGTACCTTTAAGTAATTTGAAAGGGAAAGCATGCTTCTTGCTGTTCATCAGCGTGTGTCTTTTCTGTTCCGTATCTCAATCATTTAGAAATTATGTTACGTGGGCGCTCATGCTCATTTCCTTATTTCCGCTCTGTCTTCAGTTTTAAGTTTATTCTGTCACGTGACATTTTCAAGGGTCATATGAGTACTATTATTAGGCCAAGCGGGCAACTTCTTTCATCACGTGCGGAAGATGCACGAAGGAGGGTAAACTGAGTTGACCTCAGCTGATTTTCTTTTTTTTTTTTTCCAGCAGGATGTGTGATCTGTAGTTCACTGTTCCCTTGCACAAAAACTGACCTTTGTTGAGTTCGAGAGCCACTCACAACTTGGCCTGGCTGAGACTGTGGACAGAAGCGAAAGCAGGCGACTGTCCGCATTCAATTGGCTCTCATCACCATGAAGGAAGTGCTCGCATTCTTCATCGCTGTCGTCAGTTACGCTGGGACAGGTAAGAATGGAAATTATTTTGGAATAACAGATCCAAACTTTTTTTCCCCCCTCGCCTTTCTTTCTTCATTTTTGGGAGAAAAAGAAATCGTATGAAAAATGCAAAACTCCATACTTGGGTTCCAGATTTAACGTCTTAACCGAAGCGAATCTTTAGCAAACATAAATATTTATCATCGGAGTCGGAAAGAAATTTGATAGAACCTGCTTTGTCGTATTTTATTCTTTTATCTGCCATGGTTGTTTTTTTTTTCCAGTACATATGTAGAAATGAAGAAAAGTCATCATGAAAATTTATCTCTCAGCTTTAGTAGTTAAATAAGGGTGTTTTTTTTTTTTTTTTTTTTTAAGGAAGGGGTGGGGAGGGTGTTTTCTGACTGCCCATCCTACCCCACTGTCCCCTTCCTATGCTGTCTCCTTTATTTCTCCTTCCTTACAGGATTGCTTCTTTCTCATTTCGATTTGTTCATTTCTGTTGCTGGCATCCATGAATTGGCTTAATCGCAACTGTGTCTTCAGGTTTTTCTGTTTAATTCCCCTAGCATAATCAACTGATTAATGTGTCGCTGTGGCTTTTTGTCATGTTTTCAAAGTATCATCACTTAAACAAAACAAATCATCTTTACTTAAGCAGAAACATCTACTCACATGCAAAGATATCGAAAGCACACCCTTCTGAATTACAATAGAAGTAAGCAGCCTGCTTTCAGATGTTATCTCTCTGTACTGTTTCATTCTATCAAAGATTTATAAATTAGATATTGGCTTTCTCTGTCACCTCCAAGAGAACCCACTCTATTAACAGAAAAATGCTTTAAAAAGTAAAGAAATAAAATATATAATATATATATACAGAAAGCTTAGTAATGATACTAGTAGGAGTTGTAAAGGTACTGGCACAACCTAAGCCTTGCAGCTTTACGTCTTGTATTTCAAAACCCTTAAGAGTTGCTTTGACTGATTTAGCATTGCATTTTGTGATTATCGATCATAATTGAAAGATATTTCAATTATGATCGATAATCACAAAATGATTGATCTTATGTTTGCCTATGCCCTTTTAAATTCATCTGCCCACGTTTTCATACAAATAATGGACCAAGGTGGTTAGCCTTTGCTAAGCGTAAAGACTATGACTTCATGAATTTACTTGTGGCTCTTACTCTTCTTTTGCAAACATTTAATCCTTGAGCAGGTATCTTTTTTTGACTGTACTGAAATTTTGCATGCACCAAGTGATGCTCAAATGGCCTTGCTTAACATATGAAAAGCAAAGTACGAGTTCATGAGTATAATCATACAGGTGATTGTATGATGCAGCCAGGCTAACTAGTAAACTGTTTATGGTGAAGCTGAAACCTTTTAGAATGACACTTTTATGTGTAGAATAAGTCAGTTAAAGTACAGCTGAAAACAAAGATTCTTCACCTCTCCCAAATTCATATTTTATAACAATCAAAGTGCAATTAATAGTTTGCTTTTAACTTGGTGAAGAAAAATATGAAGTGTGTGTGTGTGCGCACGCACGCATGCGTCTGTGTCTGCGTGTGTTTCAAACTACTTTTGTACAGATTGAAAAGAAAGGGGTAGGGCTGGGTGGGTAGGAAGTTCACCTGTAGGTAACATTCCTGGAACAGAGTGACCAGAATTGCAAGTACTTGTCTGTGTCAAGGGCAATGCAGCATTGAGATAGTGTTTACCAGTAGGACACTCCAGTCCCAGGAAGATATATTGCTCGATGGTATCATTCTGCATGCGATAGTGAACTGTCAAGTTGAAACAATCTTAGCACCTGCAGATAACACTGAATACAATCAGTACAGTAAGGGCATGGTTTAATAGATGCAAAAACACCTCATTTTTTTTTAAGGCATGCTTTGTTGGAACCTGTTTTGTCTTCTAATTTAGTTCCCAACAAAGAGGAAAAAACCAAAAATTTGTCAGGATTTCAGGAAGCTGGTATTGAGAGGTCCTACTGTGTCAAGCTACTGCTGACTGTAATGATTAATATCGCAAGTTTTGTTTATTGAAAAGTTCCATAGTGTTGGATTACTGTCGATGCAGCAACTGATGTCATGCACTTAAGTGGGGTTTTTCCCCCACTGTTTTACTGAACAGATTAATTTCACTCAATTGCTGTGTGATGAACTAATGAGCTTATTATAATAACCTGCTCAATCACACAGGGTTGTTTTTCAGCGCTGTGAACATATAGAGAAAAGAAGTCCCATTCTGAAAACAGCATAGATCATAGGTCTTGGGGGGTGGGGGGGAGAGGGGGGTGGGGGGGGGGGGGGTGCGGGGGATAAAACACTGCTACTTCATGAAGTCCTAGTTCCTTGATGTTTCCCCTGATGACTTTCATTTGGTCTTATACTCATATTGTGACAAAAGTGGGTTTCAATTTGTAGTTTCAGTAACTTCCATGGTTATGACTGGATGTTAACCATGGATTTCCATATTTGCAAACGGATCTTTCTTCATTCCTCGCCTCGAGGTTTGAGTCCAGTATTGGTGGTTTTTGTTTGTGTGGGGAGCCATTTCGAATCTCACCCTTAACGTGGCCACTTGTCTGTCTTTGGGGACAGTGTCCTCGGCGCCACCAGTGTGCATGCTTTTCATCCCTCCAGCACAGAATCGCCCACTCTTCTTGGAAAGGTGGCAAGGGATGTAACATGCATGCAAGACTGTTGTGCATTCATTTACGCTGCAAGATTGTTATTCATGCATTCACATGCAAGATTGTTATGCGTTCATTCACGCATGGGACCTTAATTCATGTATTGGGACCTTGGTTTAATTTCTCATTCAGCTTGGCTTTCAATGAGCAGGAGTCAAACCTCGAGACTGTGGAGCAAGAGTCTGAGCCTCACCCGCCATTTATGCCTTCAGTGTCCCTTCTCACTGGACTCGGTTCTGTTCAAAACCCACCTTGCCCTGTTCGGTCCCCCCATGGCATGGACTTTTTGAGGAAGCAGCGTGGGCTCCTTCTCTGGAGCGGTTCACCTCCATCATCCCCAGACTACTTGCCAGAGAGGTTCCCTCCCACTGATAAAGTAGGGTCTGAAGGGCGGCACTGTGTCACTCGGAACTGCTAATGCCACTTGGCAGCTGGAGTGGCCTGGTTGGAGACATAACATGTGGGGGTCACACACCTATTTTTCCCCCAGGTCTGTTTCTGTTTGGACATCCCCAAGTTATAAGTGGCGTTTTCCACCAGCCGCTTGATGTTAGGTACTAAAACTGAACATGCTGTCTCTGGTCTACTCTCTGCAGGAAAAGATTTCTTTTTGTGCCCCCCCTCCCCCTTTAAGAGCTTTCTGTTAAAACATTAAAGTGGATTTATTTAATTCTAGAGCAGTTGTACTACTACTACTACTACTACCATTATTATTTTACATAGCTCCAGGTCCTGAGGTTTAACTTTTTTGCAACATGCCATGTATAAGTGACAGCAAGGCAGCTGTCCCTGTCCGCAGTGCCATGTGTAGGTGATGGAAGTCTGAAAAGAAATTAGCTCGTTTATCATTCTATTGATCCAATGGATGCAATCGCTCTCCTTAGTTTCCTTGGGGGGGGGGGGGGGGGGGGGGGGGGGGGGTGTTGCTTTATTTGTTATTGTAATTGAATCATACAGGCATGTAAATGTTACACACGCACACGCACACGCACGCATGCATGCATTATGTGCACACACACTCGCACACACATCTGATATCACTTTTAGTAGGAAGACGTTAAACTGAAGAACACCCAGTGACACACTCTCTCTCGCTCACTCACACTCGTGCACACACACACGCACTTGCACGCATATGCAAGCGCGCGCACACACACACACACACACACACACACACACACACACACACACACACACACATATACAGACTCGCACAGAGATATGCAATGTCAAAGTCTATTATTGAAACATGAAGCTACACCAGCATTGGCAAGTGATGTTCAATACATTTCAGGGCATGGGAAGACTTTTGAGATGGGTGGTTGTGTCCGGATGGATGTTGATGGGATGATCACGATTGACGGCTTTAAGGATGGTCAAAAGGTGAGTACAGTGGATCTTCTTTTCCCCTCTCATCTCTCGTTTTCAGTCTAGTGACTGGTTAGCTGACTACTGGGCAACTAGATGACCATTCGATGATGGTATTTGCTGTTTTAGCATTTTGATATATTATCGCATGGAAGTATTCGTGTGTGTGGTCGTTTTCTGTTATGTTTGGAAAATGTTAAAAGTCAAGGATGGTTTTCACTCTCAGCGTAGCAAGGTCATCAACCCCGAGCCAGTGTGTCTGCCTGCAAAAGTTTTGGATCTAGACATGTTCTTTGCTGGTGTGTCACTTGAGTTGCGGAGGGGGATGTGGGGGGTGTGGAGGATTCTATCATACAAACAGTTCTTTGCTGGTCACTAACTCATTTGTCACTCTCTTTGAATCTGCCTTGAGCATTATTTCTTTTTTCTTTCTTTACTGTCGTCTGCCGTTTTTCTGGTCTTTGTGGACCATTCTGCTGTCCATGGTGTGGAAGCCTTTTTTTTTTTCCCGATTGCAATTTATTGCATGCCAGCTTTTTTTTTTTCTTTTAATGTGATCTGGTGACAAGGTAGTGAAAATGGCGTACACTGTCCAGAGTAGACACTAGCTGCCATTCAGTGTGTATTGTCTTTTGTCAAAAGGCATATTTTGTGAGAGAGAGAGAGAGAGGGGTAGTGTATGTGTGTCAGTGTGTCTACACTTTGTGTATGTGTGGTTGTGTGAGAGTTGCATTTAAATGGTTTTTATCATTTGTTTTGTTTTGTTTGGGAATGGAGAAATTGAGAATGCCTACTGCTTTCGGTACAACCTACTTTTTATCAGCCTTTAGAGTTAATGGTTTGCTTAACCTGTCATTAACTGATTTTGGTCCTTCTTTTTTAGGATATATCTAATCTGTTCAAGATGACAGGTTTCCTGTTTGAGTTTGACAGCATGTGAAAGCTCTCTATGGGGGTTGGCAGGGCTATAATAATGAAAGCTTGAAATCTGTTAATTCTTGACAATCTGAATACGTACCACTAACATGAACCTTCTTTTTTTTCTGTAATCCTCAGATGGCCCAAATATACACCTCATACCTACCAATTTTATCATGAGAATTGTTCAGACTAAAGAAGATAGGAGTGTTCCAGCACACCTCAGTCATTTTCTTCATATACCCTGTCCTGAGGCCTCGTGGATGACTGAATAACAGAAGAGTATTGGGTTTTGTCACAGTTCTGTCTGCAAAACTTGCAGCTTAGCTTTTGTTTGTTTGTTGTTTTTTTTTTTTAAATTTCTCTGAGCTGTTCTCACAGTGAAATCCAGCTTTTCTGTCCCCTCCCTCTGCCTTTTGCTCTCCCTCCCCTCTGTTTCCCCCTCCCTCTGCCTTTTGCTCTCCCTCCCCTCTGTTTCCCCCTCCCTCTGCCTTTTGCTCTCCCTCCCCTCTGTTTCCCCCTCCCTCTGCCTTTTGCTCTCCCTCCCCTCTGTTTCCCCCTCCCTCTGCCTTTTGCTCTCCCTCCCCTCTGTTTCCCCCTCCCTCTGCCTTTTGCTCTCCCTCCCCTCTGTTTCCCCCTCCCTCTGCCTTTTGCTCTCCCTCCCCTCTGTTTCCCCCTCCCTCTCGTGCCATCCGTTTGTTCATCTCTGAGATGTGCATTTCTCTTCTTTTTCTGGGTTTGTCACCGCCTTTCTCGGCTGGCTGGCTGTCTGTCTGCATGTCTGTCTCTGTCTGTCTCTGTCTCTCTCTCTCTCTGTCTCTCTCTTTCTCTCTTTCCCCCTCCCCTCCCTCCCTCCTTCCCTCCCCCTTTTTCTCTTACCCTCCTCCCTCTCTCTCTCTCTCTCTCTCTCTCTCTCTCTCTTGTTCTCGCCCTCTCTGTCTCCAGGACAGTCTTTGATCCATGCATTCCACCCATAAACACAGAATGTGTTTTTTTTTTCCTTATTTTGATTACAGGTTATTTTGCAGCTTTTTACACAAAACTACAAGTTCTGTCTTTTTGCAGGAATTAAGTATCAGTTTTGATCTGTCTTCCTACCCTTCCACTGTCATTGGGAGCTGTACGAAAGGGGGCACCTCACAGAGCATGGACGTGCATTTCAGTTGGTTTGACCGCATGATGGACTGGATCGTAGTGTTCACGACCAAAGATGGCCGCGCTCTGATGGATCAGATGATCAAGTTCATCCCGTCGAACGTCTTCATGAATAGCAGCCTGCCTACTGGTAAGAATGTGCACTATTTTTTGTGGTCAGTTTGTGGTTGAATGCGCCAACAGGCCTTAGGTGGTTGTTATTGCTACAGTAAATGCGCTTAGAACAGAACGTTGAATTTTGTGCGAATTTATTATATGTCTTCAGATGTACAGTGATAATGAAATGGTGTTTCACGCTTAATTTGCAGGTTTATGTGCGCAAACTATCACACCATGTTCAGATACAGTTAAACTAACGAAGTGTCCCGCCCTCCCCCTCTCCCTTTGTAATTCTTAATGAGGTAAAAAGTTTTGCTTCTGATCAGCTTATTTGAAGATCACTTGATGTTTGGAGCATGAGACCAGAACCTTTGCAGTTGAATAATCTCGCCAAAAGTGTCGTGCACCAGTTGGACAGTTGAGTGCTTCAGCTGATGGGTCCTGGGATGTCATATGAATTTCACTGTGTGACATGCTTTGAAGAAGATGCCATAGAAATTGTCCATTGTTCTGCAACAGAAACCAAAAACAGTTAACCTCTTTTGACAGCATGCTTTGTGTTAAAACATTCATTGTCTTTTAGTAATAAAAAACAATTAACCTCTTTTGAAAGAGTACTTTGTATTAAAACATTCAGTGTCTTTTAGTAAAAACAATTAACCTCTTTTGAAAGCATTCTTTATATTTAAACATTCATTTAGTTTCTTTCGATTGAATAGTGATTTTTTTCCTTTAAGTTCATTCATTGTCCTGTGACATAGGCCCAGGCAAGTCGCTGACATCCACACACTTTGTGCACTTAAGTCCTCCTGCCTTCCCTTGCCCCCCATGCCTTGTTGTCCACACCCCTCTGCCTATAGTTCCTTGCGCCCATTATCAGATAGACACTTGTGGTTTAAGAAGTCCATTAATGTTGTGACGGTGAGGAGTGGTAGAGAGTGATTATGGAGGGCAGGTGAAGACGGAGGGTGGTAGGTTCGGGAACCAAGGGACCACAGCCAGTCGGGGAAAGTGCAGGGGGATGAGAGGACTGTTCCTTTTCTTCAGCTTCCAGAACCGATTCATTTTGATTCATGTTGCTTTTAGCTCAGCCAGCTGCAAAGGGCCGTACCAGGTCTGTCGTCCTGTTGAAGTCAACTCAACATCGAGTGTAAATATGCACGTACACATGCATGCGCATGCGCGCGCACACACACACACACACACACACACACACACACACACACACACACACACACACACACACACACACAAACTCAGACCCAGGAACACCACACTTCCAGCCAACAGTGCTTTGTATATATAGCAGAAATCTGGACCACAAAGCCAGCAGCAAGACACCACAAAGGGCATAATCACATAACACTTGTTTCTCACCGGTGCTGATCTTGATGATGATGATACTGATATGAAGATACTGATATGAAAACAGATCCCCAAATAGCATTTAATGGCAGCATTTAACGCCTTGACTGCATGCATATATCCCACAGATGTAGCAGATTTTGTAACCTCAAACGCCCTAATGTGTACCAAATGCATACCAATTTCATGAGGAGAAATTTCTCAACAAACCAAACGGTGAAGTGTTTGAATAAACTTCAGTCGGCCAGCTGATTCATTTGCATCATTTATACATGAACCAGTGAGGTCCAACTGCAGTGCAGTGGAATTCTGTCGGCAGTTGATTACCGCGTACCCCACGTTAGCCACTGGCTTGTAGCCAGTGTTTGGTCATGACGACGTGATCACAGGTCTCGTAACGGTGACATGTTCAAAGTGGTTCGAACATTTCTTACAGTTTTTGCTGAGGAGTTAAGTCTGTTGACAGCTGACTGACGTGTTCATTGGACGCTTTTACTTGAACTGGAATCTGAGGAGAGGGCTTGAAGTATAGTGACCCACCGGGGGGCCGGGATAGCGCAGTTGTAGAGCGCCGGACTCATGATCCTGGGGTTGCGGGTTTGAATTTCGGTACAGGGGGATTTTTCCCGAGGAGTTAACATTGGTTCCAACTGCATTCCCCATACAGTCCTTCGAATGAGACTATAAACCAAGGTTCCGTGTGTGAACGCATGCACGACATCTTGCACACATGTAAAATCCAATCACCAACTTTCTGAAAAGGCCAGTGTGGCCGTTGGTGTGGATGACACGTTACACATAGCATGCACCTTCCCCAAAGATGGAGTATTTTTGGCTGCCTTAATGGCGGGATAAAAAAACGGTCATACACACAAAACTCCACTGCCTGTCTATACAGGCAGTGTCTGCAGGAGTATCAGCCTGCGTACGCAGAAAGAAAAAGTGACCCATCTGAGGAGAGGTGGGAGGGGCAGGGTGGGAGGGGGAAGGGGTATGGTGGGAAACACGTGACGAGGAATTTGTTCGTTCATGGACCAGATGTGAGGGGAAGAGGAGCGGGGACAGAATAATGAAATTCATTGGTTTTCATGTGACGTCTGTGTACACAACCTGTGGATTTGCTCTTTTTCATTGCAAATTCATTGGTTTTCATGTGACGTCTGTGTACAAAACCTGTGGATTTGCTCTTTTTCATTGCAAATTCATCGGTTTTCATCTGACGTCTGTGTACAAAACCTGTGGATTTGCTCTTTTTCATTGCAAATTCATCGGTTTTCATCTGACGTCTGTGTACAAAACCTGTGGATTTGCTCTTTTTCATTGCAAATTCATCGGTTTTCATGTGACATCTGTGTACAAAACCTGTGGATTTGCTCTTTTTCATTGCCTTCTCGCAGCAGAGGAGTTAGATGAAAATTCAGGCTTTTGTCTTGTGTGTAGGAAATAAAAAAGGAATGATTTTCCAGCCGTTATGTCATGAATGAGACCGGTTTCACACACTGCCCATAATGCACAGAAACAAAGCGGGTGATGAGGAATGAGACGGTTTCACACACTGCCCATAATGCACAGAAACAAAGCAGGTCATGAGGAATGAGACACTTTCAGACGCTGCCCATAATGCACAGAAACAAAGTGGGTCATGAGCGGCACAGTTCACAGTTCACAGTAGCAGCGGCAAGATTGCGACATCCCTACAGCGAGTCTTCTGAAGCTCTTCCCTACCAGTCATGTCACTAGGTAAAATGCCCTCAACGAAATGCAACATGTTTGAGTGGTAGCACTGCACATATGACCGTTTGACTGGTGCGCAAAGTTGTTGGCAAGACCGGTCTCCTTGGTGTTTGGTGTCTGTTCCCGTCAGTCTTCAGTACTGCGCCATGCAGGCTCAGTTGAAGTGGAATCAATTGATCAGACGCTTGACCATGCTTTTTTTTTTAATGATTTTTTATCGTCCAATGTTTTTCAACCTTTCTGGCCCTTTCTCCTGTTTTTCCTCTATTTTCCGATTTTGTTTTCATCCAGGAGGGATTTTTTTTTTTTTTTCAACAGAGGAATTAGTGAATAATGCGCTAGTTCTGTAGTACTAAAGCAACTATAGATAGGTGGACTGTGCATTCTATGTACTTTTTTTTTGTTCCTTTTAGATATTTGTTTCTTTTTTTTTTTTTCAAACAGGGGCTGAAAATGAAGGGCAATATCTGAAGCTCACAGCAGGGGTTAGTGGTATGCATCTCAAGGAAGTCCATAAATTATTGATCTGGTGCATAAAATCTGTAAATATTTAATACTGTTTCCTTTCTTCCCATTTGTGGTGATGACCCTTAAGAAAGCCCTGTGGAGGTAGCTCGGCTGTGATAACCAAACGAAACTCTGACGAGAAGACAACACTGATAGGACCCTCATAGCTTGCTTGACTATGAACGACACAAGCTAAACGAAAGGCTATTTTTAACTTCCTAAAAGAAGTGAATTTATTTCATGTGTGAATTTGGTGTTAGATTTTCTATACCCAGTGTTGATTTTTGCAGATTACAGTTAGTGATTTCAACGTGTTGGTTTTTAATCCTAGGATTGGTTCTTTTAATCTCTTTTTAAAGGGTTGGGTAAGGTTTTGCTTTTAATCCTTTAACATATATACGTGGTAGTTTGAAACGTGGTGACAGTCCTGAGATAACCTCTGCTGTTGACGGGACTATAATAATAATAATAATAATAATGAATACTTATATAGCGCCTATTCTGGGCTAGAGACCAAGCTCTAAGTGCTTTACAATCAACTCGTTTACACAACGGGCTGCCTACCTGGGTAGTGCCGACTGAAGAGCTGCCAGCTGGCGCTTCATTCAGTCGTTTCCCGTGTCATCCAGTCGGTATCGTTCAATATCAATCACACATTTTTCCTTCCTTCATTCTTTCCATTTCTCACGCAGGGTGCATGCTATGTGTAACGTGTCATCCATACCAACGGCCAAACTGGCCTACTCTTCCGAAAGTTGGTGATGGGATTTTACGTGTGTGCAAGATGTTATGCGTGCGTTCACACACGGAACCTCGGTTTATAGTCTCATTCAAAGGACTGTATGGGAAATGGAGTCGGAACCAATGTTAACTCCGAGGGAAAAATCCCCTGTACCGAAACACCCCCGGCGGAGGTTCGAACCCTCAACCCCAGGATCACCAAGATTACGAGTCCGGCGCTCTACCAACTGAGCTATTCCGGCTCCCCTATAATTTTAATCTTAATCTTAAACGAAAGGCTCTGCTGTATTTTCAGGACTTGAAGACAACAGTGATAGGACCTGATAGCATGCTGGGCTGTGAACGACATGAGCTAAATGAAAGGCTTTGCTGTATTTTCAGAAATGGTGGCACTCACGGATGTCGGAAGCACGCTGCTGTCGCTGACCAACGCGTCCTTTGTGTGTAAAGCGCAGCAAAGCATCCCGTTCGATTCTGCCACTAGAGGGGCGTACAACTTCACAGTGACACAGGTCATCAGCAACCTTCAGGTGCAGGCCTTCAACCTGAAAGGCGGGAAGTTCAGCCCAGGTGAGAGCCTGAGGGCATACAGGTCATCAAACGTCATCTTCAGCAGTCCACCTAACTTTGGAGATGCTGGTGCACGGGCATGCATGTGCTTAGAATCGTGCTGTCCATTCCCACATTGTAGTGATTTAGTGTGGCTGCGTTATTGTTATATGATACGGTACAGAGTCAAGAGCACCCACTTGCAAGAGCCCTAAGTGCAACTCCAGCGCTTGGACCGACTGTTATAAACTGCCCCTTCACTTGTTAAAAAAAAAATCTCTTGACTCTGCTTCTGTTACTCACCTACTGTAGCCCCACCCTTACTCTTTCAGACTGAATCTCTTTCTGTGTGGACATGTCACTTTTCTGTCTGTTTCATCCGTTCTGTTTGTTATAGAATGAAGTCCCTATGATAGGACATTCAGTGTAATCCCTGGAGACGGTGAGTGAAGGGATTTACATCAGCAACATCATGTATGAGCGTGTATGTTGACAGATGCTCTGGGACCAAACAATGCACAGTGAAAGTAGGCAGTGTTCAGCCTTTTTTTTTTTTTTAAATTGGATACGTTTCACTTCACAGAGAAATGACTGTCTCGTCTGCGGTGTTGCCACTGAGTGAGCCTTTGAGCTTCAGTGTCCTAAAGTTGGTTTTTACAGCATACAGGTTTTTCCAGGATCCACCAGATTTCACCAAATGATCTTTAGATCTTTGTTGTTGTTTGGTGTGTGTGTGTTTTAACCAGGAGTCGGTATGATCTTCAGCTTTAACTTGGTCAACCATATGATCAAACGCTGTTCAGGTGCCTCTGAATGTCATTCTCAGCCTACGACCCTAAAAATTTTGGGGCAAAATAGCCTGTTTATTCAAACTGGCTTATCAGCACATGAATATGCATTAACTGCTACAAAATAGAAGTAAATTGCAGGGAACCTCCACATAAACATGCTAAAGTTCGTTGAAAAATTAAATTTTGTTTTCATGTTAACTTAAAAAAAAAAAATGGAATTATGATGAAAAGAAATGTCTCAGTTTGGCAAAGCATCAAGAAGACCTAAAGTGCATCATCTTGAATGTAATTATAATTGGTATGAAATTGCAATTTGTGGATAGACAGTCTTTTTGCTTTGAGCATTTGAAAATTGTAAGCCTCCTCATTAAAATAAATTTTGAAATATTTGAGTTTGTATGAAGTATCCCTTCAGATTGGCCCAAACTGACCAGACCTGAAAGAGACTGCTGTGGTAGCAAACATTGAAGGGTTAAAAGAGTTAAACAAGTACTGTCGTGTTCTCTTTGACTCGTTTTGTAACCTCACACTTTTCACACCAGCTGAGGAATGCAGCGCTGACCAAACCACCACTGTCCCAACAACACTCACGACGGAGTTGACCACCACGTCTGAAGTCTCTCCAGCTTCGCTCCAAACTAGCCAGACGGAGACCACACCCCCGGAGACCACACCCACGGAGACCACACTGGTCACTACGGAGTCGACAGCTGCACCCATGACCACTTCCACCCGGCTGAGAACATCTATGTGGTCTACAATCAGTTCCACAATGAGACCTGTATTGTTATGCGAGCTGACATTGCCTTCTCCTGCATCGTTTACAATGTGGTTTGTATATGCTTTCTTCTCCCAAACTGTTTTCGTGTTAACCATCTTTTTTTCTTCCCCTCCCCCCCCTCCCCCCCAAATTTGCCAGAAGGGTTGGGGGGAAGGAGGGGGGGGGGGGGGGGGGGAGAGGAGTCTGGGTTGAGGTGAGGAAGAGCGAAAGGGGGCAAAACGGAAGAGCTCATTGTTGCTGTTTTTAGATTTGAACTTTGAATTTTATGGCCAACGATTTCAAAATGAGACCTTGTTTTGGCTTTTCAAAGCCCTCAAAGTCTCTCTCTGTGGTTCCTAGACTTTCGTCTGCTACGAGAAAGGGGAGACTACCTTCCACTTCTGCGATGTATCAAACTTCATGGCAACACCAGGTTTCCTTGGGCGACGTTCCCGCAATTTACATTCCTACAGCTAACATTTGAGTTGGATGTTTTGAAACTTTGGTGATTAAAAAAAAAAAAAAAATTGTGAAAGTAGAAGTCTAAATTGCACCAAATTTTGAGCAGAAATCTAGGGGTTGAAGTGGTTTGTTTGTACCTGCATCTGTGTCATTGTTGGAGATGTTTGTGGCTGATGGTGGCAGTCATTCACCTTCGTTCAGGTGATCTTGATGCCAGCTTCACAGTTCCTTGTTGTCCAGCACATTGCTACTGAAGTCTCAAGCACGTGCAGATGTGTGCCTGCGCAGTCTAGATAGCATTCTGAACCGTTATCTGTTAAGCAACATCCAGATTAATGAAGTGTCGCCAGTCATTTGAATGAATAGTCGCCTGTTATGTGTGCTTTTAGTAAATTTCAGCACTTCAAAGACTGGAGGTGCTTTTCAAATGGCAGGTGATGACTGGTGTCCACAAATGGTGCATCTTCATGCCGAGGTCCATAAGGTCATGGAAATCATGGAACGTCCTGGAATTTGGAAGAAAAAAAAAATCAATCGGGATTGGAAAGACGTGGATTTATGGTCCAAAGTGTGGAAGAAAGGTCACAAAATAAAAAATAAAAGCCTACAAAAATACATACGCTTTGTGTGGGCTCGTGTGTCGGATGTGCCAAGAACATTTTACTCGTTAGTCATTACTGATATGTTCATTTTGACATTAGAAAAAACGTTGTCAGAAAATAGCTTATTTGGGTTATGCAATTTTGTAAAATGGCATGAATTCGTAGAAAAAAAATCGTAGAATTTTTAACTTGTCAACATATAAAGACCCTCCAAAAACATGCAATGCTTCCCAAATTCCATGCATTGAAACAGTGGGGTCACCTTTAATGTTCATAAGTAGGCAGATCGGTTTAACTGGAAATGTTCCTCATTATCGAGGGGAAAGGAAGTATGGAGATGGAGGCTTTGAAGAGGGTTCCATCTTTACCTGCCTGTGTTGGTAACATTGTTGTGACACTATCATGTTTTGAGTGCTTGGCTACCAGGATTTTGTGATCAAGAAACAAGTTTTGTGCATGAGTGTTCTGTCAGCCGCTGTGAAAATCTTTTCTGCTTGCGTTTTGCTAGTGCTGGAATTCAACAGAAAAAGGACATGTACAAATATTTGTAATGATTTGTCGGCTGTAGTGAATGATGAGGTGTGCATTAGTATGTGAATGGTTTCCATACTATCCCATGTCTGGATCGATCCTATACACCCTGAAAAATATATTGGAGTTTTCGGCCTCGGCCAGTTACTGCTGCACAAGTGTGCTATGGGCTTACATGGTTGAGTGTAGCATCCAGCTCCTCTCTGAGCTTTGGGATAATTTTCTGTCTGAACACTGCAAGTGTCATATCTCTCAGGCCTGTTTGAGACTGGGACATGAAAGTCGGCCCCTGTCGTGTAGTCTCTCACCAGACAGGATCTCCATATCGTCTTCATTGGCCTCGACCACCTCATTGCACATTCTGTGGCCCTTCGTGCCCTGCTCTTGGCTAGCATTCAATGCCTCTCCACATCCCCAGTAGGTTTGCGTCATAGATATCGGTACTGGCAAGGACATGGGGAGTGCCTTAATTTTGGATGGGTGTAGTGGCATCTTTCTGAAGGGAATGCTTGTACATGCTGGCTCCATAATTGAGCAGTTACTGTCTCCCCATGGGTGAAACTTCAGTCTGACGACGGAATACATTTCATTAAATTATTTGAGATGGAATTTTCCGTTTTTCGTAAATCTGAAAAAAAAAGTTTTTCAAAAGTCTCTAAAATTGCGCAAATTACGTATCGAGTGCGTCTTACCATAAAACGGAAGTGCCGAATCAGAAGTACTCTTTATTTTAGGGAACAAAGATAAAGCACCATTTGCCGAAATCTAGATTTCAAGTTTGGAGTTCGTTGGAAACCGTGAGAATGTCCTATCTTAAAGAAGGTGATTCAGTTGAGGAGATTGACGCTGGCATCACTAATAAGTGGCGATGGACTTGGCTGAACGAAATAGATGATGAAAAATGACATCGTGTTTGGTGTTTGGAAATGAACAAACCTGGTGTAGCGTTTTGCCGCGTGTGCAATTTGACCTCAAGTATGGATCCAATGGAAAATCTCGGCTAGCAAAGCATGCCAGAAGTCTGGACCATATTAAAAGCATGAAGGTAAGAATTTCAGGAAAATCTTTTTCAGCAGCCCTCCATGCCCCCCCCCCCCCCCCCCCCCCCCCCCCCCCGTTACTCCCTAGTGACACACACACAAAGATGAATGTAAGGCAGAAAGAGAGAGACATAATAGTATGAAAAAGATATTTAAGAAGAAAAAAAAAACATTAAAAAAATGAGGGTTGGTTTTCTGGAAAAAGGATGGGGGAAAACTACTAAAGGTTCTATTTCTTCTTATTTCTATTTCTGCCTTAACAGGCTGACCTGGAGAAAGGTCCAGTGACGGTGAGGAAAGACCCACTGACCACAGGGAAAGTCCTGTTGACAGTGGGAAAGACTACAACTTTGGATTCTCTCTTGAGGGCACATAAGACCGTATGGCGAAAGCTTGGCTGTGTCTGGAGTGGCACTGTCTTCATCTGTCCGTGGGCAGGGGTGGTTGGGTCTGTGGGGTGTGCTCGGCAGCTGGAGGTGGTGTTTTTCGCCGGTGGGCTCTGCAGTCATGAAATACGGGCTGGTACACCCATGGGGATGCTACTTTAAGGCTGTTATGAGCTGCATCCTGTAGTCTGATTTCCCTCTGTTCAGGAGCAGTTATGTCCCTTGATATCTTAATGGAGTGTCCTGCGCGTGCCTGTACCCATCGTCAACACAGCGCAGGCCTCCAAGGGTGGTACAGGACTGCTCTAAAGGCAGGTGAAGACAGTGCTTCTCTGGGTCCTCCCCAGCACCTTCGGGTGTTTCTTTTTCTTCTTCCGTGTAATAAAATGGGTCAGTTTTGGAAGTACAGTAGAAACTCTGTTAAGACCTTAGAAAATGCACAGCTTTGTGATCTTGATACCCTTACTGCCCATCTATGTCCAAGGCACCTACCAAGCTGGTTTTTGGGGGTAAGTTTTTTTTTCTTTTTTCTAAATTTAAAATTATTTGTTCACATAAGCAATAAATATGTGTTTCAAACAAGGCCTCGGTTCCAAATTTCCTTTCATCAGAGGCCACGAAATTTGTCTGAATTTTTAAAAATCAATTTCGGCTGGGGGGCTTTGCCCCCTGGGCCCCCCACCAGGGGTGCTGCCCCTGGACCCTGCCCTTTCAGTTCAGTTTTTTTTTCCAGTTTCACCCATGTCTCCCCGAAGTTGGAATATGAAATACTTACTTCAGTGACGTGTGGTTGCAGAAAACTGAAAATGAAAACTGGCTGTGAAAACATCAGCCGGAGTTCTTTGAACATGGGACAAAATGGTCTTTGAAAAGGACTTTTTGAGAAATGTATGAATTTTTACCTAGAGAAAACATACCCAAAGGGAAATGAGTCCTCGGTCACTATGAAAATGACATGACTTGGATTTCAAAGGGAAAGGGTTGGGGGGGGGGGGGGGGGGGGGGGTGTTCTGAGACGATTTGCATTTTCCTGTCTTTTCATGACCAGATCGGCGGAGGACAAGCAACAAGTGGCCCCATCCCCATCCCCAGAATGAACGGGACTGACGGCGATGTGAAGGTCTCCGGCTCCTGTTGCATGGCAGGCAACACCCAGCAAATGGTCATCACGTTCTACAAAGACTGGACCCTGACCTTGACATTTGCTCGCCACTCGGATTACGCGCTGGGAGACAAGTTCACTTTGCGAGACATCCAGTTTGAGTATGTCTTGACGCCCAAGTTTTTCCCCAATGCTTTTGCCCCGGGTAAGTGGTTAGGTTTGATGCGCATGCTTTTTTCATCTCGAGTCAGGATTTTTGTTCTTCTCTCTATGAACATCCGCCATCATCCTTTTGATGGTTCTGATGTGTATAAAACTGGGGGGTTCCACAATCTGGGATGCTGGTTTTGCAAAACTGGCAGTGGGGAGGAGGGGAGGGGGGATTGAACTCTTTTCCAGGAGAAAAGATCCATTGTAAAAAGCATGATTTATGGTACATGAAGGTGATAGAGGGTATTGGTTCCGTGGGTTCCAGACCTCCCCCTCCCCTATCAACTGTCAACAACAAAAAATTTATAAATGCATAGTTGATAGACCCTCGCCAGGTTGGAGAGCCTCCAGTGCACCTTGTTTACTAGGGTGGAAGGTCACCCCAACCCAGCTCTCGACCCATTTTTTTTTTTTTAAAGAAAATCTGCATGTCACGCTTCACCACATTCAAGAAATCTGTGCCTTGGCCTACCTCCCCTCTCCCCCCCCCCCCCCCCCCCCCCCCAGCTTGTGTGAAAGCTGCTCCCTCCTCCCCTGCCTGCTTTCACAAAATCGGCTTCTCTGCCACCCCCTCCCCCTTCCCCCTCATCCCTAATTTTTTTTATTTTATTTTTTTTTTACAAAAACTGCTGCTAGGTTAGTACACACAGACCCCAGTTTGTAACGGCCCCAGCATGCCTGCCGCACTTGCATGCCTGCGGTCACCAACTTTTACAGATATTTAGTCAAATAGGGACAGATGAGGTACATTTCAGTGGCACTGGTTGGTGTGCATGCATGCATGCTTGCGTGTGAGTGTGTCTGAATGCAAATGCATGTTGGTGGGGTTTTTTTTTTACAGACACCAAAATGGGTCACAAATAAGATGTTATGACTTTTTTTTAAACAGGCACAAAACAGACGGGCAGGGCACAAAATTTGATTGATTTCATGAAGGGGTCAGTGGACGGGGGATCCTACAAATGCGACAGCAAGATCACCACTAAACTGGACAACGGTGTGCACTTGGAAACGACCAACCTCCAGTACAAGGCTTTCAATTCTGATGATGATACCACCTTTGGACATCGTAAGTATATTGTTGCGCTGTTGACAATACAATACAATCCAAAAAACATGCACTGTGTTTTGCTTGCATGTATTTTGATACTTGTATCTGTATATGATGCTGGCATTCCGCTATTGCAAATTGGTTTTGGTGGTGGATCCTCCCCTTCGATATAATCTGCCAGAAGCATGAGAAATTGGCAGCACACAGAAAACCTGGTGGGTAAATAACATTCGTTTGTTTAAAAGCAAGCACAGTAATCTAGCCATGATTGACAGAGGACAAACGAGGTTTTTCTTTTTTTTTCCAGTTTTGAAGCTTGGCTTTTGCCAAAGAGTTTTCAGAAATGAAGTGCACAGTACAGATGGGCTGAACTGTACATCTACTGCTGCATCAGCGTTCCGATGTTGCCTGTTAACTGAACATTATATGCTATTGTCAGCATCCCGTTCTGTTCTCCCTGTTGTCAGGTTTGGTGACGGAACTGTATACTTACTGCATCTTGCTCTGTTCTTTCTGCTGTCATCGGCTGTGGGGATGGTATCTGCAGTCATGTTACATCCAGATACTGGTTGTACAGTCGACTTGGTCACCGCCCACCCCCTCTTCCTCTTCATCGCAGTCCATGGAAGTCACCTGTGGATACTGACAGTGCTGTCGCTTCTGTCGCCCCCACACCATCTCTTCCTGGTGGTTACCCCTCTTTGGAAATCACCTAGATACTGACTGTACAGTTGCCTTGTCACCCCTTCCCATCCTTCTCTTCCTTTTCATTGCTGTTAGTGGAAATCGCCTGTGTTCCACCTACCCCAAACCTCGCACCCCCTTCCTGCTCCTTGCCTGTAGTGGGGATGCTTGGGGTAGCCCTGTCCTCTGTACCACTGTGGAATGAGGACTTTCAGCTTTTGGTGCACAATGTTTCCCAAGTTTTCTGTTTTTCTTCTTGGAATGTTTGGGTGTCATGGGCTCTGCTTTTCATTTGCACAAGGAATGACCCCACTGCCCAGGGGACAATACTGCATCAGTCCCTCTTTTTTTTTTAACTTTGTATTTCACGGCTCAGACTGAGGTCTGTGCTCTCTTAGTATGTTCACCTACGAGTCAGGTGGACTCCCTGTTCTTAAAATTCATCTCGGATGTGGGGTTGATCCGTCTCTCGCTGTGCATGTTGCAAACCCATCCTGAAATGGTCGTGATCTAGCTGCTGCTGCTGTGTTATCTTTAATGTTACTCTGCCTAGTTTTCTGAAGTCGGACAAAAAGCGTGTGATCTTGGGTAACCCAGATGTCGATAGAGCACAACCGCAGTGGTTCTGTTGTGTTCTGTGGAGAAATGCGACCGATCTGGAGAAACAAAAAACAAACGAGAAAAAAAAAAAAAAAACTGGGTAACTGCAATCTTAAAACTGTTTTCACATAAAGCATTTGTTGCCATGCTGTAGGAATGAAGGTAAAGATGTCTGAACAGTGAACATCAGGGTCAAAGACAGGGGGGAGAATGTGAGGGAGGGGCAGGGGGAGCCTAAGCTATACTCTCGCCGTGCATCTCAATGCCAAAGTGCTATTCCAAGACCTTTGGACATCATTCTCAACCCATTCCTGAACAGCACATGGGTGCAGGAATCTGAAATGTTTGATTAGTCAAAGCATCAAAAATTGGAAGGTGCATAACATTTTGCAACAAGACAAAGTAGACTCTTGGTATTTAAATTTTTTTTTTTTTAATAGGTATTAGAATTTAAATGAAGTATTACTGTTCATAACCATCGGCTCAAGTTAGCCACAAGAAGCTGTCCAATTTGTAAACTCGGAAGGGTTGAAAGGGTTAAAGACCATAATTTCTAACGCTCTTTGAGTGTCATTCTTGAGAGGCCTCCGGTCCACTATAACATGCAAGATTCTGTTCAGGTTAATGAGCACATTATCACAACGATGACAGGAGCCTGAGTTCTGTCTCTTTGTTCGAGCATGGTCTGGTGTGCCGTCTTCACACAGATCTCTGATAATTGAAAGTGATGTCGTTCCGGGAATTAGGGTCTTTGACCAGAAACATTGAGCTTCGTCAGCGAACCTACACTTCACTACCCAGGATGGGGCCTCATTGGCCTTGGCGATAAGGCACTACACTCCAAGACCTGGGGTTTAAATCCCGCGTGAGCCAACCAGGTCAGAAGAGAGGTTCTCTTCAGAGTGAACACTTGTGCAGAGTTCTGTCCCCTCCTGATCCTTTGGACGAGACTTTAAACCGAAGGCCTGTGCATGAATGCATGCACCAAAAGAAGAGATAGAAAAAAGCCACTAATTTGAATGCATGTAAAATCCCATTCCACAATTCGGAGATGAGTAGGTCTTTGTATACTGGTGGGGTTGATAACATGAAATAAAATTCATGCATACTAGAAGACGGAATGCGGCTACCTTTGAAGGTGGGACTAAAAGTGGTTGAGTTAGTTCCCAGTGAGGTGGCATAGCAGTGAGCACCAGGGGAGAGGTGGCGGCTCTCCTTTGAGGGACACTGATGTGAGAGGTTAGTGTCAGGCGGTTCAGCAAACCTTCCAGTCATATGGGTGACGGCGGGTCTACCCTGTGTCACCGGGGAACCGCTCCTAGAGATGCGGGACTGTCGAAAAACGGAGGGCTGCCTGTGATTATCGGGCCTGGGATACCATGCTTTTGAGGGGTCAGGCATGGGGGCGCCCCTCTCTTGGTTGGGCTGAAAATTTGCCCTCTCAGCCATAGTCTGTATGGGCGAGAGAAGGGACTTGTGCAGTGCTCCAGCGACTTTCATCCTGCTCCCTCTTTGAGGTGACCCTACGCGGCACAGGACCATTACCACCCAAGCATGAAGGCCACCTGGTGGCCCAGAAGACAGGCCTTTTGAGGGGGAAAGATGCAAAGAAAA
The DNA here is from genome assembly GCA_033310375.1 of Conus canariensis. Classification (NCBI taxonomy): domain Eukaryota; kingdom Metazoa; phylum Mollusca; class Gastropoda; order Neogastropoda; family Conidae; genus Conus; species Conus canariensis. The sequence goes on from CM065741.1 coordinate 9,537,316, forward strand.
CCAACACCCATCGTCTGGTGACCAACACCAGAAAGTGAACCCAAATTCACAAGAAACCAGAGCTGAGAGAGCGACAGATGACGGCCTGCATATGGAATCAGACTCGTCACTGCCAGTGACGCAACTGCCAACAGAAATGCAGATTTCAGTGTGCAAGTTCACCTTGTCCTTAAGGTCTTCCGGCCAATAGGACGTTACTCGCCCACTGGCTGGTTCAATGAGGAATGAAGAAAGACATCCCATCACAAGGTATCAACACTTTTGTCATTATGTGAAAGATCTGCAGTGAACAGTTGCTAATGAAAATGTCTGCGGTTTTTGCAGAGGTGTCGGAGTGCTCTGCTGATGATGGGCACAACAACATTGTTCCCTTTGCTGTTGGAGGTGCCCTGGTTGGGCTTGTCATCATCGTACTTATCGTATTCCTCATCTGTCGTCGGCGGCATCAACAACAGGGCTACGACTCGCTGTAGGATTTGAGCCTGACTGGTAACAGGAGGGAGCATATCTGAACAAAAGTTTTCTTTTTTTTTTTTCTTTCCTCCAATTTGCTGGTTGATTTAGGTTTGTCTTTATTTTGGTGTTTACAGTTAAGTGTGTTTAAACAAAATCAAAATGTTCTGGTTTGGGTAATCTGAATTTTTTGTCATCCAAAAGATGTTAGGACCAGACAAGTCTGAAATTTGAGTGCCAGTGTTCAGGGTATAATGCATCTGACCTTAGTTATATATATTTATGTAGCTCTATGAATGTGTAATTCGAGTTGCATTAAGATTTTCTGACACAAAACCGTTCGCCAGTGCAGCCACTTTGGTTTTGACTCTAGTCAAAATTAAAAAAAAAAGACAGAACTCCCTGTAAAGCGTTACCAATTGACTCATTTTTGTTGAAATTTTCCTTTGTGTCTATGCTGAATTTAGCCCCAGTGAAGACTGCCCTCTCTCCTTCTCCCTCCCTCCCCCAGTAACGCCCACTTTCAGAGGACTACTGGGTTTATCTTCGAGAGGCTCTGTGTTCATTCTGCGTATTTGGTTTTTTTTTTTTTTTTATTGATTTTCACTTGCAGTTCATATTTGTAACATTGTCATTGACTTGCCTCCATTCACCCTTGTGCCTGAATATGTTAGGCCAATGAAAGTCATTCTCAGCCAGTGGCAAACAGCATTCATGTAAAGCAGCCCATTTTAAATCCATTTATGAGTTAATAAATAAGCATTAAATTGACAGGAAAGGCGCACAGAATTTGGCTGAATGTTTCCTGTGATTACTGTGTGTGTGAGTGTTTGTGGTTGTTTGCATTAAAAAAAATAATATGAGTATTGCAAAGAATAAAAGTATTTGAGTTTGGCAAAGCATGGTAAGTCTGAAAGAGGATCCCATGGCATGAAATTTGATATGTTGATACACTAAGTCGTTATGCTACTGTAAGCTGTATGAAACCATTAGCCTGCTGGTGAAAACAGTTTTTGAGATTCTGGAGTTTAAATGAAGTACCCCTTCCTTTCATGCGGATCAGCTCGAATCGACCGGGCTGCAAACTCAGAAGGGTTGAAAGGGATATATATGAAGTTATTTTATACTCCACCTCCCACAGAAATCCATCTCCTCCATCGGCGGGACTTCCTGTCTGTTGATCAAGACTTCCTGTTCCTAGACAGTAAGAATGGTTACATTTTGGTCTGATTGTGATGGGGGTTTTTTTGCCCAGCTAAAGCCACCCCCACCCTCATCCTGCCACAGCCCCTACAACCTTCAGTAGACCTCGGTTGTTACGAATTGACTTTTTCAATAAAGCAAACACATTTAAGATGTTTGAATGCATTTTTGTTTAAAAGTAAAACCAAAATGCCCCCTGATGGGCTGGTATTCCCAAATTCAGCCTCTAAAAACATTTTGTGCTGGGCGGTTTCATTTAAAAGAAAAAAAATCGTGCTTGCTAAACCGCTTTTCAGAAAAAAAGGGGCCGTGATGAGTTGAAGGGATTGGGGAGGGGGGAAAAAAGCCATGAACCAACACATACACGCGCACACACATACTTGCACATGCACATATGTGCGCACGCGCACGTGCACACAGATGACAAGACCAGAAAGCAAACAAAAAATTAGCCCACAAACGTGCTCAATGGGTTGGCGTGATTTTACCACCTCCCACAAAAAAAGATGGAATGTGGCTCCATTAATGGTTTGATCAACCATGGTCAAATAGGCCAGCATTTCACCAATGATGAACTTGGTTGCTGCCGAGGAAAGAAGTAGGCTATATCTACAGCAGCTATGCAAGAAAAAACCATGTCTTTCGACTGAACAAGGGAGTTAATATTGGCTTTTGTTTATTCTGACACAATATTCATACTTGGCCTGTGATGCTAGGTGATCTCAATTTGATTGACACCAATTTTTTAAAATTTTTTATATACAACTATGGTGAGCTGTGTGCTCCTGGGTCAATGTTTTTTGTGCAATATGTACTAAAGACCAGTCACAACGAATTGTTAATGCTACACTAAAGTGTCCTGTATACTCCTCCCCCCCCCTCCCCCAAAACCCACCTCCCATCCCTTCTTTTCTTCTCTCAGGTTGATTTGTCAGACGTTTACATGATGATGTATCCTAAATGTAAAATCAAACCCAAGTTTAGGGCAGTTTTTCATTATGATGAGTTTATACATGACACTTTATGGTAATATTTTTTTTCTGTGTACATTTTTTGTTTTGAACTTAATTGAAGATGTGCTTTAGAAAACTGGCAATCAACTTACACACTCCGATACTAATGGGATTTTATTGTGGTCTCATTGGAATTTACGTCCATGTTCGCTTACCACAAATAGCGTGTTCTACAGTTTCATCATTAGGTGTATGTATTCAGCTAAAAAAAAAAAAAAAAAGCAAATAGTTGAAAGAAAATGCAGATTCTCATAAGCTTTATTCCAGAGAATCACTAGTTATTATTCACAGACTGCCCTCTGGTACCTTCAGAGGCAGGCAGATAAAAGTGTGTGCGTGTGTGTATGTGTGTGCGCCCATGGGGGGGTGTGTGTGGAGAATTGCATGGGTGGGGATGGGAACAAGAGTACAAACCAAAGAAATATCCTGCCGTATATTTTGGTATTACATTGATCTGTGATTTTGTTTGCAATTTATGCTGTTGCTTTGTGATCAACGAATACTGGAATAAATTCTGCATTCATACTGTTGGTGTAATTCTTGTGAGGGTGACAATGCATGTGTGCAGCCTTGAACGTGCTATGTGGATGCATTCATTAAAAACGTGAGAATTGGAACCAATGATGTTCATGACCCATGACTAAAGATAAGTGCTGTCAGGTCACAGGGAGGGTTTGGTTTATACTGTATACTGTGAAGAGAATGGACCAGAGACAGGTATTCGGCCCATCAGTGGTGCACACGCCACTCTCGGCTAGATGACCCTCTGTTATCCAATGACTGCCATAGACACAAAGCATCTGCTGATGACCCTCTGTTAACCTTTACCAGCCGTGTCGCCTAATAGTGGGGGATTTCTTTCCCTCGGCCGAGTCGCCCAAGGCTGTGACGGACAGACAGTACATTCTGCGGTGTCGCCCACTATCGGTGACTGGAACATAAAAAATTCCTACACTTCCCATAAAATGATCCAAGGGAAATAAGCTCTGTAACTAGTCTTGGGGATGTTGAAGCGAAATGTAGACCTTACTTTCAGTGCTCTATCGTGAACTTGGCTGACCCCAGCAGCTTTGAAACGAGGAACTGACGGCACCAGGCTTTGCCGCTAAGTGCGCGCGAAAAAATGTCGGTTAGACGAAGGGATGGTAGCGATTTCTCGCTCAATGAAGCGCTTGAAATCATTACAATGTGGATCTGGTGATGAGGGGAGTGAAGAGATGGAAAACTATGAAAGAGAAGAGGAAAGTGAATTGTTGGAAGATGCAGCCATCCCTTTATCTTCTGATTTGGTGTTGAAAAAGAACGGAATAGAATGTAAACAAAATTTTTTTTACTTGTCGGACATGTTTTTCAACATGCAGTCGTGTCTACACATTCAAAGTAAATGATTCAAAATTACTATGTTTGATTAGTTGAGTGTTCTTTCCTATGATACCAACACAATACTGCCAGTTGTCTGGCTACCATAAAAATAAATTAAAAAGTGGCAAAATATGCAGGTCGGCAGGGACTGAGCGCCATGCGCAAGCGCGTGGCAGCAGGGAATTGTGCTGCACATGCCACTCTCGGCTAGATAGTATTAACCAGTGACAGCCATGGACACAAAGCATCTGCTGATGGCTGTCAGCAGCTTTTGGTGAATTTTGAAAATTGAAAACCAATTTTCTGATTGTTTTTGTTCCGAGTATGCAAAACATTTTATGAAATGAAAATGAGCTTTCTGTTGAATAATTTAAAAGCCGTACTATATACGCTCCATTAACTTTTTGTGTGTGTATATGTGTCGGTCTTCTCGATATCTGTTAAAGTCAAGGCCGTGCACATATCCCAAGTCTGCCAGGTTGGCACACTGGCAGACTGAGGTCGTAAACAAAACATGTTTCAAGAAGGTTTTAATATACAAGAAAAGGCAGTTGTATAAGCAATTAATTCAACATTTTTTTTACCATTAAGAGCAGCTCATAGACAAGTTTAATGACAAAAGTAAAAATGTATGTCAAATACTACACACCAAAGCAAATGTTGCCATCCTTTTCACAATAATCATAACATCACCATTTTTTTTCAACAAGCAATGATGCACAATAATTAAAAACTTTTTTTTTCTTAGGAACAGAACTAGAAATACATTATACCAAATCTGGCATGTACAATTTCAGTTAATAACGGATAAATTTTAGCAAATACTTTGCTTGGAAACGGTTTACCTGTAACCTATCTCAAGTCTTGCACCAAGTGAACAGAGTAAACAAAGTATGTGGAAACATTTGTAAAATGCACAATTTCGAAATATATCAAAGACAAGTGCTTTCACCTTAATTAGGGAACAGTTTTTTCCTTTCTTCCACTATCTGTAACAGAGTACACAAGCATGTATGATGTAAACATGCACGCCAGTGTATACGCTTGTTTGCGTACAGGTGAGCAATAAGAACGGCGTTCCCACATTACTTGCAGATAATATTTGTAAGTCTGAGAATGTGACTGACAAGCGCACAGAATCTTGTAGGTCCTTGGATTAGGTAAAAAGTCTATGCACCTTGAGAACTGTTTTTTGCACAGCATTTTAAGTGTGCATTCAGGTCGCTTTCTTTTTTCTTCCAGGTAACATTTGTTTTGTAATCGGCTTGTTAAGAAAAGATTATTACAAACAGTGCAGCAGATGGAAACATTGCAACTTAAATGAAAACAACTCAAATTTCAAATGACAAAGATAATATGTGTAATGTTGCAAAATAATGATGTTCTCATGTCATACAAATGTAGGTTGTGTTGGTTCCAAAGAGGACATAATTTATCTTAATATTTATAATACCTGGTGCACAAGTTTAGTTATTGCCCTTTTCTCCTATGCAAGCTTTGTCTTCAGGCGTGTTTCCTACACCGTCCGAGTCATGAATTATGCTGTTCACCTATGCTGTGCACAATTTCCGATTTCACTTCTTCCTGTTCATGTGTACCAGTTGGCAAAATGAATCTTAAGACAATAAGTCTAATCTGACCAGCCGCCATGGCGAAGTGGTTAGCGTCGCGGACTCCCGGCTGGGAGGTCGTGGGTTCGAATCCCATCAGAGTCATGTGGGTTTTTCTGCCCCGACCGGCTCCTACCCAGAGTTGAGTTTGCTGCGGACTCAGTTGGGAAGACTGGGACCACACAGTCGAGTTTCATCCACTTAATGGATGCGTTTCTGAGAGTGTTGCTCAAATTTCCTGACCAACACTGCAGGTGCCTGTATCTCTCGGGCCTGGTTGACGCCGGGATATATTATGAAAGGAAGCGTAGAGAACAGCCCTGTCATGTAGTCTCAGACCGAAATGGAAATCCGTAGCATCGTCTTAATCATCCTCATTCTCATCGATCAGCATAAAAAAAAATGTCTCAAATTCTGTGGCCCTTCATGCCCTGCTCTCATGGTGACCTCAATTTTCAATGTCCTCTCCATGTCTGTGGCCTTGGTTTGGTTCCGTCGGGGTCACCGGTATCGGCGAGTCCATGGGGGCTGTCGTTGGACGGACGTGGTGGCGCTCTCCGGAGGGAGAGCTCACTCACGCCGGCCCCGCGACTAAGCAATTATTGTCGTCAGTAGGGGGCTTAGTAGGTGGTGTCCTGCGTATGTTAGATCAGAACAGGCGCCACTGAACACCACCGAAGTGACTCGGCAGCAGTGCAGTGTCTCCGGTGGGTTGCCACTTGACATTGGCTGCTCCCTGTGGGTTGCCGGTGCCGGGGCTGCGGCGGGTCCGACCGGGCTGTGGCTGTGGACGGGATGTCGGAATGAGCGGCGTGGGTGCACTGCCTCTGAAGTGGCGCAGAGGTGGGACAGAAAAAAAAAAAAAAAAAAAAAAAAAAAAAGTCTAATCTGACAAAATCCCAGAAAAGGTGGGGGCAAATTTTGCTGAAAAAAGAAAAAGGCAAAATGCACACAACCGAAACATGTGGGACCCATGAAATCATGATCAGGGCCTTGAAAGGTTCTTGGTGTTGATTACAGGAAGCCAATGCCAGATGTGCTAATACATGACAAAATTCCTGTTAAGAGAAAATACACGACAACAAACATTAACAGTGCAGCAAGGCCCTTACAGGAAGAAACACAGTAAGTGCATGGATGAAACCTTTCAAAACTGGAAATGAGGAAAGCCAAGTGAGACCATCACATCGGACATATGCAGGGAAGGAAGCGTCACAGTACCATCAAGGACACCACCTCCCCCCCCCCCCCTCCCTCCCTTCCCCAGACTAATTCTGGCCACATTTCCCACCACTAACCTTAATCCACTTTCCCCAGCAACTGACCTGAAGAATGAAAGACTTCTCTAAAGGTAGAAAATGCAGTCAAAGACTGGATTTCAAAGCATGGTCTTCAGAATTTTCTGGCAACATGTTGCCCATAAGCTCACAGCTGGCGATTCTGCACATGGTGATGCGATAATCCCCAGCAGCAGAGAAATAGACAGGGCAGGGCATGCTGGGAAAATGATGGCCACGATCAATCAAGAAATGTCCGTGACGCAATTTTCCAGAGGATTCTGAATCGACGGTTTCAGAAGACGCACTCCGACCTTTCTACATCATATGACATAGAACAGCAAACCGCTAACACCTGATTTCACTGGTTACACATTCCGTCTTTTCTCCGTTGTATGACGTGAACAAGCAGATCAGTAACATTTGATTTCATTGCTTAACCCATGCCTCTCTGCTGGGGACCGAGAGGAAGTGAAAGATTCTGATGGCAAACCATTTTTCAGATCCATTCAACAAACAATTATTTTGACATCTGAAACATACATTACCCAACAGATACAGATTGCTGTGTTTTATAGTTCCACAAGATGAAGCTGCTGTCAGCATTAAGTACGCTAAGAAAAATGATTTTTAAGGCCCCAGAAGATTTCTGTACTGTGACTACAGTGTCTACGGACCACTTTCCTTTCTTCTGAATCATCACATTCCAGCTGACTGTACAGGGCTTCCTCAGGACTTTCCATACACATGGGGAAAAGCCTTACATCCAGAAAGAAAAAAAGAAATGAAAAAGGCAAATGTACTTGACAACCAAACAGCAAGTACTGAACAGCGCAAATTGATCAACCTCAAGTCTGTGTTGCCTGTAGCAATATTCTGAATTGTTACTTTGAAAAATTGTTCTGAACTTCATACACTTACATGTTTATATCAAATGACGATTACAGTTGCAACGTCACTTCCTGAAATAATAACAAGCAAGCAAACAAAAAAGACAACTGTGATCCTCAAATAAACTGTGTGCATTGAACAACACACCGAATGACCTGATGGTATGTACTGTTGGTGTTATTAGTAAGAACCATTACATTAAAAGCAAACAAAACTTCTGAACTCCACACATGTACATGCTACGAATGAAGTTTCAATGAAAGATTCCAAAATAACGTATTTTCCTTCTAAATAAGGAAACATTTCATCCACGTCTCTTCATATGTCTTTCTCATCTTTGTACCTTCTCAATGAGCTGCCTAAATTATACACAAAAAAGGGGGGGGGAAAGAGGAACCCCCCCCCCCCCCCCAGCACAATGCTTTTTTTTTTTTTTTTAAAGCAACAACATTAATACCCACAGAGAATATAGCCTATTGTGATACAAAACATTCAACTGAAGAAGCATAACTAATGTAATGCAAACAGAAGCTGTCTAGGTGCATACAATCTTTGAATGTTCTTAAAACATTCTTGAGATCTGAAACCTTTCTTGGTTCCGGCTGGTGGTTGTTTCAGCTTAACAAACACCTGACCATAAGGGCTAAGAATTCGTGTCTGGATCATTTATTTCATTTCTATTTCACCCACATATCCATCATCACATTTTGCATTTGTAAATCTGGCTCATTGTACTTACACTTACAACTCGCCTGGTGTAAGATGCTATGTCCTCATATGGCCGTGTCAATAAATAAGCAACACCTCTTTCAATTTGACTGGAAAAGCTCTGTAAATTATTTGTAGCTTCACAGAGCACACTGACTATGCACCAATGCAGAATTCTGGTAGATCGATTTAAATAATTGTTTTTTTTTTTTATTTCTTAGAGTTGACAAATGCCCCAAATATAATCTAAAAGGGTGTTTTATTCATCATGAGACGCAACATGCAAGTCAATAGAGAGACCTACACTAATTTGAAGGCACTGACAATCCTGGAAAACCAGACTTTCAATCATGAAGGATACTTTGAAATGTGCATGAAAATTGATTTTTTTCCCCCCCTTTATTTCCTCTAAAGGAATTTCTTTTTAATTCCTTCACCAAAATGAAAGATGAAACCAGAGAAATGTCCAGAACAAACGGTTCATCCTGAAAGGTCATTGGCATCAGTTACAAACAAAAAATTTCACTAAGATGTCAGCTTGCTGGTGACACCTTTCAGTCTTTTGCACTGGTATTATATGTATTGTATATTCTTTGTATGCATCTCTGGTGATTTTTTAATTTGTTTTTGTTTCCAAATTTAAACTAGCACGTCCATTTTCATCATAGTTCTTGCATTTTGTCAATGCATTCAAAGCTCAGCCCATGCACAACCTTGTCTCAATTTAATAGAACTTCTTTGTCCATAGGAACAAAGGAAGCATGACTGACAACTGAGCAACCACAAAAAAAAAAAAGGTTGTTTGTAATTTGATGTTGTTCAAGTGGGTAGCAGTTATTTACATAATTCTATGTTAATCAATGTCAATGTTATGGCAATCGAAAGACACAAGTAGCAAATATGTACAGACAAGAGCGTGTGTGTGTGCGTGTGTGTAGTGGTAGTAGTTTCATTTTAGTTCTTTTCATAAAATTATGTGGTATGTGTGTGTGGTATGTGTATGTGCGCAATTGTGTGTGTGTGTGTGTATGTGTGCGCACACATGTATTTGTGTGTGTATACTTGTGCATGAAAGTGTGTATCATTTAATTTGTGAAGCCCCATGCATGTGCACGTGCAACAACACATATGAGTCTGTGTACCGAGACAAAAACACTCGCCCACTCTTACATCACAGTCATTATGCATCTTGGAAAGAAAACCTGATTATGTGTGTAGACAAGAAAAAAAACAAGCCCCGAGTCTAAACTAAAGAAAGATAATCAAAACTCAGAAACACACAGAAAAGGGTGAGGGGAGGGAGGGGGGGAGGAGGAATGGTGGGCTTGGGGCAAAAAAAAGAATGCAAAACTGGAAAATAAAAGCTCTAAAACTAAATATGATACCACCAAAATCAACGACATGCAATAAAATTTCCTGTACATTTAAAACATTATCACGTAACGTTAAGAAAACACCCTCCTGTAAATTTAATCTGAAGTAATAAAACAATGCTGAATTTCAACTGTTCTATAAATGCAAACTGATATATACATGCTGAATTTCAACAGTCCTATAAAATCAGACTGACAATACAAAAGCTAAATACCAACACACATAAAAAAATAAAAAAAAAACAGAAAAAACAGAAAAAAAGCCAAACACTTCTCCTGCCACTGCCTTATGAGACAACTTGTATAATGGCATCTGCCATCTAAATCCATTCCTCGATACCGTTTATTTCTTCCCCAAACAGACTTTTTTGTTTGTTGTTTTTTCTTTCTCTTTCCCTTCTGCAATCCCACACCAGCCTCTACATCCATATCCACTCATCCATGGCGCTCTATTTTCCCCACCAGATCCAGCTGTTTGCCAATCTCTCACTGAGGCAATGCCATACCAGTCCATCATTCCAACACACCGTTCACTGAAACCACATCCAATTCTCTTTCTCCATCAGTATGAGGCAACATGAACACTCCACTGAAACGTTTCTTTCTCTTTCTTTTTCTGTTCTTTTTTGTTTCGTTTTGTATTTTTGTTTGTGGTGGTGTTTGAAATTTATCCAAAGTTAATAACATGAAAGACGCAACTGCAAGTGCCTACAGGCAAGAGGAGATTCAACCTCTTCAAACGAAATCTTTTCTTATGTGCATCTTTACATATTCATGCATACACAGGGAGGAGGGAAGAAACCTGACCCTTATTAAATATTACAACATGCATTATGCAAGATCACGTTATTAACAATAAATCATCACACATGTTGATTTTTTTTTTCCAAAGTGTTTTTTTTTTCCGTGCGAGTATTATGAACGTATACATTATCTGCACCTGTTTCCATAAGCATACAACTTGCATCTATCACAGATTTTTTTTTTTTTGAATTCCAAATATATTTGCTAAAAAATAATTGTCCTGAAGATTTTTTTTTTTTCAATCTTCTGTTACATACAACAGCAAGCATTTGATGACATCTGCTATTCACTGACAATGCTTCACAGCATGCAATCGTCTACAACATCAAAAATATTAAATATTAATAATTACAACAGATCCAACTTAACAGAATTTCAAACACTGCCAGTACATGAACAATCATGAAACAGCACGTGCAAGTATGTGTGTGCTCCTGTTATTCACAAAGTAGGGTGAAAATACACCCCACCCCCACCCTCACCCCAGCATGGATGTTTTGTTTCTGTCACCCTCATTCTTTCATTGCGTCTTTTTTTTTTCTTCTTTGCATAGACCACGGCTTTTCTACATGAAAAAGGTTTACAAGAATATTTCTTAAAAAAAAAAAAAAAAAAAGAAAAGTCACAGAGCAGTCTGATTTCACTTTGATGAAAGATTTTTGTCTTTAAATTGCATGTCTTAAGTTCTATTTCACTTACAGTATATGAAAACCTGGTTAAAAACTCACTTGCAAATCTGATTAACCCATTCTAGGGATTTCACACATGTGTTCGTTTATCTGTGTGTCTGTGTGCATATGTGTGTGTGTCTATGTGTGTAAATGCATGCTCACACATGCATTTGTGCATACCTGTGTATAATTGTGGGAGCATATGTCCACGCATGTACTGCTAAAAAATTGTCTGCTTCAGTATCATATTTCGGGGCTTGCATGTCTATGCCTTTTTGTGCTTGCAAATGAATCTCCATCCTTTCCCAAACTATCCCAGTTCAAGTCATGTTGTTGATACCTAGCCGCAGCTGAAAACAACTTGAAATCTGTTAAACAATGATACTACCGCAGCTGAAACAACTGAATTTCAAACAGATACCTAGCCGCAGCTGAAAACAACTTGAAATCTGTTCAAACATGATGATACCTAGCCGCAGCTGAAAACAACTTGAAATCTGTTCAAACATGATGATACCTAGCCGCAGCTGAAAACAACTTGAAATCTGTTCAAACATGATGACACCTAGCCGCAGCTGAAAATAACTTGAAATCTGTTCAATCTAAAATATCTTCCAAGGAAGCCGAACTAAAAAAAAAATCTTAAATAAATGTTAGCGAACCGCCCAGAGAAACGTGGACAAACGAGTCACAAGACAAAACAACAGCGTTTTGACCTCTTAGGTCTTCCTCAGGTGAGAAACAAACAAATAAAACAACGAAAATTCACTTAGCTTTGATCGCTTCAGATCACTTCAGAGTTCAGCGCAAGCTAGGTCATGCTAGGTATCATCAGCTTGCGCTGAACTCTGAAGTGATCTGAAGCGATCAAAGCTAAGTGAATTTTCACTGTTTTATTCGTTTGTTTCTCACCTGAGAAAGACCTATGAGGTCGAAACGCGTTGTGTTTTGTCTTGTGACTCGTTTGTCCACGTTTCTCTGGGTGGTTCGCTAACATTTATTTAAGATTTGTTTAGATTTCCGCCTGCAGCCGTCTCACTTTTGCAACTAGATCTTAAAAAAAATTTTTAAATAAAAACCCAAAAGAAAACAATAAAAGTCATATCTTTGATGAAAAGTGATAAATGAACAAGCAAAAGGCCACCACTGTGTTGTTTGGACTGACTTTTCTTATCAACAAGTTCAAGTAAAACAACTGAAAAGAGAGACACACTGAAAAGACACACTACATCAGAAGAAACATTGCTGGAAATACTTAACAAGAAACATTGCTGGAAACATAGTGCACGCTCCTAGGCTTCTCATGTCAAAAAGCCCAATATCCGTCTTAGTCTTCGTAGGGGGAGAAGGGGAGGGGCTGGCTGGTCTACAAGTAAGAAAATGACTCTCGTTCCAAGACCTGGGTTCGATTCTTATCTAAGACAGCGTAGTCATAAAAGATCTTCTCTCGTGGACCGACCTTCAGCGCGGGCCACCACCCCATTCTGTTCCTTCAGATGAAACGTTAAACCCAGAATGCACGCATGACAAACCTTGCACACACACTTACATCCCCACTCAACCTTTTGGGGAAGAGTAAACCATCGTAAGTCGGTGGGACTGATGACAATAAAAACATATATGTTCATGCTGTGTCTTCGTAAATCATCCCAAACGACAGACTGTGGCCACTCTTGATGGTAGGCTTAAAAGCAATCACATGTATATGCAAATGTCTCGCCATTGGTGACCCTCTCAAGCTCCGGATGAGGAGTGAAGATAGAAAGAAAGTCCATAACCAAATGGAAAATGTTTAACAATAATGAAACTTCTATGGGTTTTAACATTTGTTTTCTTTTTCTATGGCTTTTAACATTTATTTTCTTTTCTATGGCTTTTAACATTTAATTTCTTTTCCTATGGCTTTCAACATTTATTTTCTTTTTCTATGGCTTTTAACACTTTTTTTTCCTTTCTTTTTTCTCTTTTTTTTTGTTTTTTGTTTTTTTTTTGTTTCGGTATCTTTGTTTGGTAAAATGTCCTTTTTACTTTTTTTTTTTCTAAAACCATGCACATCTTTCAGGGTTGACATTTTCACCCTGGTCTCTCTACCCGACCTCCATTCTGCCATGATTCCGCCCTCACCAGTACCGGGGAGTGGCCACATACACAGTGCCTGGATGCCTGTAGCGGCGGTGATGTCCGAAGCCTCTGTAGCCTCCGTAGCGGTAGTCGTCGTCCACATAGACCATCTGCTGAGGGGGCTGGGCGATGATGGTGGTTGCCCCCTGGGTGGTCTGGATGACTGGAAGGAAAGAGACAACACAGTTAAAAAAAAATTCATTTAAAAGATGAACAGTTGATGCCACTCGATACTATGTGTAGTGTAATATTTTGGTTTCCTCAGAAAAATAAAACAGATTTTTGACCGCCGATCTTCTATGAACAATACAGACTATCTTTGAGAATGCTCAGAAGATTTAAAAACAGTAAAAAAAAAATCCTCAAAATGTTTTCCAAGCAACACATTTGGCAGACTGACAAAACTCACAGTAATAACAAACAACGAACAAACTAGAAGTAAAACTGTAGTATTGTAACCTTTTGCTCACATGATGAGACAATAATGTGCCCATACCTCCGAACAAATGCTGATTACAACAACAATGCACCTAGCGCAAATGCAAACGGAACAGTCGTACAAACAAGCAGGGTACAAAAAACTGCAGGTTGTGAAAGGCAAGTGTTCACTTTGTTTAACAAACCAAATAGACAATGAGAGGGGGAGGAGATGGGTAGGGAAAGAATGGTGGAGAGAGGGGGGTGGTGAAAATGGGACAGGCTGAAGAGGATGGAACCAGCGAGAAGGGAGAGGGGACAGGGTGACGAGGGGAGATGGAAGAAGTGGGGGAGTTGGACAGAAAGGACTTTTGAGTATGGGTCAAGGGATGGTGTGCGTGTGTGTGTGTGTGCGTGTGTGTGTGTGTGTGCGTGCGTGCGTGCGTGTGTGTGTGCGTGCGTGTGTGTGCGTGCGTGTGTGCGTGTGTGTGCGTGTGTGCGTGCATGCATGCGTGTGTGTGTGTGCGTGTGAGTGTGTGTGTCTGAGGAAAATGAGAAGTGAAGGACAGAGGGAGAAAGGATGTTGGATAAAATCTGGTTGGAGGAGGTGGGGGGTGGGCGTTAATTTGCATGGGTCGACATCAGAACAGACTGGCTTCTAACCGAAGGCTTACATGTTGGTAACTGAAACAGAAGTCTTGAAAATAAAACAAAAAATACCCTTTCTTTGACCATGGCTGTTTTGTGTATGTGTGTGAGCATGTGTGTGTGTGTGTGTGTGTGTGTACGCATGCGTGTGTGAGTGTATGTGTTGTGTGTGAAAGAGACAGAGAGAGAGAGAGAGACGCACAGACAGAGAGACTGAGACTGACAGACAAACACTGTGTGTGTGTGTGTGTGTGTGTGTGTGTGTGTGTGTGTGTGCGTGTGTGTGTGTGTGCGTGTGCGTATGTGTGTGTGTGTGTGTGTGTGTGTGTGTGTGTGTGTGTGTGTGTGTGTGTGTGTGCGCGCGTGCGCGCATCTTTAAGAAAGAGCGGGAAAGAGAGCTAGAGAGAGAGAGAGAGTGTGTGTGTATGTGTGTGTGTTGTGTGTGTGTGTGTGTGTGTGTGTGTGTGTGTGTGTGTGTGTGAGGGAGCGCATGTGTGCATGTATGCGCGTGTATGTGTGTGTGCATGCGCATGTCTTCTTTTCTTGGAATATAAACAGGCCGTACTTAAAGAAGTTCTACGAAACAGACCTACTCTTCCAACCATCTTCCAGTCTCCTTGACCTTCTCACCTTGGTGTTGAGGATGGGTGCTGATGACCTGACCAGGGTAACCTCCGAAGGGCACGTGCTGATACGTGTAGCCGATGGGGACGGTGGAGGGATTGGTGGGACTTGGACCTGGGGCTTGCATCAATCGTGCTTCATCTAGGGCGTACTGCCAGGCTCTGCCACATGAGGTCACGTCAGGTCAAGCCAGCCACAGCAAGGTTGCCAACAACGTTCAAATCAGAACTATATTTCCTGCTGTCTCTTTTCGTTCATAGACTATTGACTCCTAAGAAAATCAGAACTATCAATTCCTTCTGTCTCTCTTCGTTCTTAGATTATGACTCCTAAGTTCACTATTGGTAGGATTTTTGTGTATGGTGCTGTTTTAAGTCTCACCATTAGGGTACCCACATTCTAATTTTCTTTGCTGTCCCATCTCCAGTGCAATCTCAGTGGCACTGCACTCATGCCACTTCTTCTGACCCCCCCCCCCCCCCCCCCCCCCCCCCGTCCACAGCCATAATCTGGCCCAGCCCACCACAGCCCCAGCAATCAGCAGTGAATGTCAAATCTTCAAGAGGCAACCCACCAGAGGAGACACTGCACTGCTGCCAAGTCACGTCCGTGGTGTTCAGTGGTGCCTGTTCTGATCCAACATATGTAGAACACCCACTACAAAGCCCCCTACTGATGACAATAATTGCTAAGTCGCTGTAGTGAGTGAGCTCTCCCTCCGGAGGGTGCCACCACGTCCGTCCAACAACAGCCCCCATGGATTTGCCGAAACCAGTGACCCTGGCATAATGAAACCAAGGCCACAGACGTGGAGAGGACATCGAAACTGAGGTCACCATTACAGCAGGGCATGAAGGGCCACAGAATTTGCACAATGCTCAGGCACAGGATTGAACGAGTTCACGTCTGACCCAGGGGGCCGACATCTGCACAGACATTGATTTTGAAGGGAAAAATGCTCTGACTAGCTGTCTTGGCGGTCTACTCTCAAGACTGGCAACAATCTGTGAGTCTGACAGGATAGATTAAATGTTTGACAAATTAAATTTTATAAAAACAAACTTTTGAACACTTCAATCGTTTCCAATCAAGCCATAACGATCTATCAAAGTGGGTATTTTCATCGATAATCAAATATAAAGGAAGCAATCATCCAAATCTAGGCACTGCTTAACTTCTCTTCAATACAATCTCAATAATGCCTTCAAATGAGTTGGTGGCTCAAAACCAGCCGGATCAATCCAGGTGATAGAGCTCTCCATTCGACCTTGCAGTGATTACTAAGTACACGTATCGACACCACAAACCTTTGGACTGACTTGTCGAGGAGACTTCGGTAAAGACAACGGCATTTTCTGCTGTAGTCGTCTGCTCTACACTCTGTGTAAATTGGGAGGCTATCCTTTGGAATGCAAATTTATATTCATTGTTTGTGTCTTGTCCCTTTCATTCAACAACATGCTTTCTTGACAAGCCCAGATCAAAGCCGCATGCAAAATGTGTAGATATTGGGGTACCTGCGATATGGGGAATGTGTAGTCTAGAGCAACGTCCGGTGAGGGTCATAGACCCATAATTTCATAAGGATGTCTGCAACTTGTTCTGTAGAGGTTCCACCATACTACAAGCTGATCTAATATTACCCCATGGATTGAAAATGTTACATAATCTAAAAGGAAAAGCCTCTTGCCTCATGTCATCCTCGGTCTCGGCACAAAGAAACAGATCATTTCCATCTCTCATCTCCAGACCAAACATGCAGGATTTTCCGCCACTTCCCTCCGGGACAGAGGCTGATCGTACCTGAGGCACAGACAGCAATGATGATTAATGTGACAAATGTGTACACATGTACAAATAAGCACATCTTGTACACACACACAGGTTTGCATATGCCAGCACTCACATATACACATAAATGCATACATCCACGCACATTTGCGTACACATATATGCACAAAGCACACAAACGTGCATTTAAGTGCACACACACAGACAACCCGTAATGCTCTCACACACATATACACATACATACATATATATAAAGCAGACACATATGCATATAGACACACAAAGATACAAACCTACAATGGCCCCATACAAACATACACACACACACATACCTAACATATATACATAAACAAAACACACACATTATATGCACATCAGAGCACACACATCCAAACCTATAACACTAACACTAACACACACACACAGTGAAACAAACACACACACACACACACACTGAAATACATACACACACACACACACACGCACATACACACAGTGCAGTAACACACACATACACATCCTTCATCTTTACCTCAGATCCAGTTTTGATGTCTTTACACACATTGCGTAGTATGAACACCTCTTCTGCACGTGAACTCTGCTGCGTTTCAAAGTAGCGCAAAAGGCCATCTCTGTATAGTACAAACCAGTTCCTTTTCCACCGATGCAACACGCTACCTGAAATTGTGAAAACAGGATATTTCTTGTCAGGATTATAGTTATGACTTCTATCATTATAGAAAAAAAATGGAAAAAACAACAACAACAAATGCATACAGTTAAAGCAACATGTATTGCCACACTTTTCTATGCAAACTTTTTCTGTGCATATTTGCTGTAGTAACAGTTGTAGCATTTTTTTGTTATTGTTACTAAATAAAAAAAACATACAAACATGTTTAAAAAAAAGTTTTTTTTTTAATCACAAAGGAAGTTTGGCTGCAGATTTCCAGACATTGTTTAATGGCAGGTCATGCCATGATAGATGGAAACACAAAAATACCATGCATAGCAAACACAGAGGACACAACTGTGATATCTTTCATTATGGCTTTGAATAAAAACATTCTTCCCCTTTGAAATGCCTGTGTGTGTGTGTGTGTGTGTGTGTGTGTGTGTGTGTGTGTGTGTGTGTGTGTGTGTGTGTGTGGCTACCTGCCTGCATGCCTACCCACATGCTTGTGTGTGTGTGTGTGTGTGTGTGTGTGTGTGTGTGTGTGTGTGTGTGTGTGCATGTATGTGTGCATGTATGCATGTGTCTGTATGTGTGTACCTTCCCAAGCATCCTTATGACTAAAATTCATTTGGTCATTAAATGATAACATTTTATATTACGTTCTCATTGCCTTGAAAATTAAAAGCATCCTACCTTCTTGCTGTAGTGCTCTATCGTGACTCTGTGTGTGTGTGTGTGTGTGTGTGTGTGTGTGTGTGTGTGTGTGTGTGTGTGTGTGTGTGTGTGTGTGTGCGTGCGTGTGAGTGTGTGTAAACCTCAACTTTTTTCGTTAAAGTGAGATTCTCACATTCACACAGTGCAGTATGTAACAAGATTAAAGACTTGGACACACACATGAGTGTGCACGCAAACACACACACACACCCACACACACACACCACACACACACACACTCACACACCACACACACACATGTGTACACTCATACACACCACACACACACACATGTGTACACTCATTTACATTGTTGACTGATGTCACAGTGATGTGGCTTAAAAAAAAAAAAAAAAAGACAGAAGAAAGAGGGAATATTTAAAACTCACTTTGTCGGAACAGCCATCCAGCCTTGGCAACATCACTTCCAACATTCATGATTGATCTGTTCAGTCAGTACTAATCTCTTCACACACACATGCCACACACACACACACACACACACACACACACACACACACACACACACACACACACTGGTTATTAAACCTAAAATGAGAAGATTACATACTGTAAACAACAAATAAAGACATAAAGCAAGACATTTACAAGTGAAAAATATGTACCAATACAGAAATTTCATATATAAGTATTTTATAAATTAAAACTTGATGCCTTAAAAACCAAATAAAAACAAAGTAAAATGTATTTGTGGAGAACAAAGAATAAGAAGCAACCATGCCGTTTGACTGTTTACCGTAAAGTTTGGACTATAAGCCGCGACTTTTTTCCCCAGCTTTAAACCCTGTGGCTTAAACAACGATGCGGCTTATTAAATTTTGCGGATTTTTCCGATTTCAGAAGCATCACATCCTCGTCTATTCTTAGCTTCTCTGTAAGTCACCATATCATGTTTACTGTTCATGAATTTTTATGATGCTTTTAACTACAATTTTCTCTGTAATCGTGTAATGGAATCAGTAACCCGTTCAGAAATACAGGAATCAACATACGTAAAGCCCATTACTGATATCTTTTTTCATCAGAAAATTGTACTTCTTCAAACACATTTACCACTATTATCAGGCATGTCTTTGAGTGATGTCTTTTCAGATTTAATGTTTGCCTTCGGTGTTGTTTTTTCTTTACTTTGTAGTCCAGTTAAGCATTTACTGTAAGATTATTGGCAGGTATATTGTAGGAATGTAAAGAGGAACATATATACACTTAGATTACCACATTATGCATAACTTGCATAGTCACAGACATTTATGCATCTCCTCCCCCCTCCACCCCCACCCCTCTCTCTCTCTCTCTTCATTGAATATCACAGATGTAAACAGGTGTAAAACTAAAGTACTACTGCTGCACACACACACACACACACACACACACACACACACACACACACACACACACACACACAAACACACACACACACACACACAGAGTTATTAAATCTAAATCATACCAAGATTACAAACTGTAAACTTCAAATAGACTTATAAAACAAGACACAAAGTAACGCTAGTTAATCAAGATACATCATAAAACAGACAACTGAATTAACAACAAAGTTGTCCTCATGAGGCATCAAAAGTAACAGATATATAATACACAGAACAAAACTCCCCATGTGGCTGTCAACCCAAAATTATGTCAATGATTACTTCAAAAAGCAAGTGTACTACGTGAGATGTCCATTTAAATGCAAAAATTGCATGTCAATGTACTAAATTGTAATGAGATCTCTGACAATGAATGCTAAAAGAAATATCCAAGTTGTCTAAGCAACTATATCAGAGAGCACAAGCTGGTCACGATACTGAATGTATATTATATTTATAGTCATTTAGTTTTGCGTTACTTCCCTATTGCTGCAGTCTCCCTCTTCTTCCACTTGTGTCCAGCTGTCATACTTAACAATTATTGACGTGTAGGTGATTCAGAAAGGAACTTGCGCAGCATGGGTAAGAAAAAACAAACCGATGAACAACATGTCTGGCTATTGGTTCTGCTCAGCACACTCGGCTAATTATAACGCCGAAAGAAGGATGTATAAATAAATGTCTCAGTTTGAGAGCAGGTTGTTCCGATCATGAATGATTTGACAGAAAAAGGAGTTGTTGCTGTTGTCAGTGTGGCTTCGAATACACTGGTGGTCTGTCCGCAAGTCTGTATTGTGTTCGGGAATTTTGATACAAACGCCAGTCAAACTCAAGACCATCATCATCATCCATTTGGACAGCCCCTATCAACTGGTTGATTACCATGCCGTACTATGGAGGTTGATTACCATGCCGTACTATGGAGGTTATGCTGAGATGGAAAGCCACTGTAGGAAGATAAAGACCTACGACAGTGGAGAAACATAAAAACTGGGGGAGTCCTATTCTATGTGGGTTTTATCAGCAGACTACTGTAATTTTCGCTCTTCATCTGGAAACGAGTTCCAGACTTTGATATTGCCACCATTTATCAGTCAGAAATGTACTGTCCATTGCCTGTACCTCTTGTACCTGAAATCAAGCAGCGCCAAAGTGTGAATTTTGACGGAATCTGAATCTGAATCGGTACTTGACAAAACTCTAGAGAGCATCACGTCAAGGGGGGGGGTTGGTGCGGACACACCGGCGCCGTTGCTATGCTGTGTTGCGGATGATGCTCTTGAAGGCCTCCACGGACTGTGCCTGGACTGCGTCCTCAGGCAGGCGATTCCAGTCTCTCTTGGTTGCTGGGAAAAAGGAGTTGGCAAACTGCCTCGTGCTTGTGTGTTGATACTGGAAATTCTGTGAGTTTGACTTCCTAGTGCATGTTGTTTGTGGTGTCAGGTATTCCGATGGGTCAATGGCTACCAGGCCTTTGGTAACCTTGAAGAGTAGTATTAGGCGTGCCTCTCTTCTGCGTTCCTCCAGGTCAGACCAACCGAGTTCTTTCAGCATCTTGGTGACACTACTCTCACGATGGCAGTCCTTGTTGACGAATCTAGCAGCGCGTCGTTGTACTGATTCGATAGCCGATTTATCCTTCTCAAGGTAAGGACTCCAGACAGTGGCACTATATTCTAGCACAGAACGCACCATCGAGATGTAGGCTGTCTCCTTGAGTAGCTTCGGGCAGTGACGGAGATTGCGGCGCAGAAAGCCAAGGGTACGATTTGCTTTTGTTACCGTCTGGTTAATGTGAATGCTGAAGGTCTGATCACTGCTCATCTGGACTCCAAGGTAGGGGCTGTTGTCATCTTCCTCTAATATATGACCACTGAGTTGGTAGAAGAACTGCAATGGTGACTTTGTGCGTGCAATACGGAGGATGTAGCACTTTTGGGCATTAAATCTCATGCCCCATTTATTTGCCCAGTCAGTTAGATTCCGAAGGTCTTGTTGCAAAGCTTGTTGGTCTTCAATGCAGCTGATGGGCCTGTACATTTGACAGTCATCAGCAAACAAGCGTGTCTGGGACTTCACTGTCGCTGGAAGGTCGTTTATAAAGCACAGGAAGAGGATCGGCCCCAGAACTG
Source organism: Conus canariensis (assembly GCA_033310375.1). NCBI lineage: Eukaryota > Metazoa > Mollusca > Gastropoda > Neogastropoda > Conidae > Conus > Conus canariensis. Next base: position 9,559,192 of record CM065741.1, read on the forward strand.
TGCCTTGCGGTACCCCTGAGAGTACAGTGACTGGGTCCGATGCAACGCCCTCAATGACGGATTTATATGACTGAAATTTCACGCACTCTATTAAAATTTAACATGAACTTGGCAAAAGAGAGGAATTATACATTCCAAGCCTGTTCATACAATCAATGTCCTTTCACTCTTATCATAACACACACACACACACACACACAGAGGGAAAGAGAGAGAGAGCGTGGTTGGACAACCAATAACTTTTCAGAAATATGAATGAAGACAGTCATGATACACTGGTAGAAACCAATAAAACCAAAAATAATCATAATCATTCGATTTGGATCACCAAATCTCACGCAACTGTTCACAAGACAAAGGATGTACCTCCTTCAAGATATCACTGCTAAGCACGGAAGTGTGCAATCGGAATGTTTATGTCCACAAGGAAAAGCACTTTCTGCGCATGTGCGATTACGTCATACAAAGTTGTTTACTATGGAGCCCGAAGGTGCAAGGTGAAGTGCAAGGTGAAGACGACGATTCAGCGTCTTTTTGTTTTCAAATTGACATTAAAAGTTATTTGTGTGAGCTAGAAACAGGCGTGAGAATGAGATAACTGATATTTTCATGCTCCCGGAGACAAGAGGAATATGGCCATTGTCCATGGGTTTCTGTACAAGAATGTTATCGACTAAACCTTGTCGTTCTTTTTTCTTAGCAGTCCACCTTCAACCAGTTGAAGATTCGGACACTATGACGTTATGAACTTAATGAGAATGGCTGAAGAACAGTGTAAGCATGAAATAGGAATCGCCGGGGGGTAAATTCAGCAGACGCAACACAGACTGGAGGATGAGGGAGGGGAAAGACATACGGGGAAGTTGGGACCGTGGAAAAGCCGGGTACAAAGGCTTGAGAAATACTGACCCATTGGCGCTTATGCAGAGTGTTCATAAAAGTATAGAACATATCACAAACCACACACATGGTTTGTAAAACGGACTTAGAGCCATCAACGGTCGTTAATAACTCATTTATTTTCTGTACTTCTACATGGGAGAGCTTAAAATAAGACTGGTCAATATACGGAGATGCAAAACATCTAAAACGTTAACGTTATCTTCAACACAGGGAATATCACACCAGGTATGTGTTTGAAATTTAACTGTGGCTGATTGGTTAGTAAAACTCGCAGGTCATTTGCGTCAGCGGGGCGAAAGAGGACCGAGGTTTTACTCCTTCCCTCTCCATGACAGGGAAGGTGGCACAGCCAGCAGCAGGAGGTGGGTGACAGTTAGCATTGATGACTGCTCACATAAGCCTGGCCACAGCGAGATCAACATTTTTTCATCGAAGGTTTTCATTATGAAAAAAAAACGTTACCAAAATTTCCGGTGTGTATTAAGGAAGTGTAAAGCCAGAAGGGTTGTTTGAATTCTTTTTTTTTTTAATTTTATTTATTTAAACAACTTGTGAGCTGACTTCAACACGGTGTCAGCCTTGATATGGCCCTTTGCACTCGGCTGGGCTATAAGCAACATTACCTTACCTTACTGTGTCCATCAAATTAGTGACAGTGAGTATTCACAGTTTGAGTTATGTAGCCAACATCAGTTCAGTAGTAGAGCCTGTGAGTGAAGATGTGTGGGAGCGTGTGTGCACGCACACCATGCTGTCAGTGACAATTATAATCTGTGGCTTGTTCAAATACCTTACAATTTTTTTTTCACACTCATGGCAGTGTTAAGCAGTGAACTCATTTTGAATTTCAATATTTGACTTCGGGGAAAGGGGAGAAAAGAAAAGTTATGTCCTGTTATAAATTTCAAAGTCCTACAATAGGACAAGTCAGTTTTGGAGCAAAAGATGATAGGCATAAATGGTGTTCATTTAGTCTGGTTGGAATACCTCCATTTACATTTCTGTCTTTTATGGCAACTGCAGTGCATGTTTCTGTTGTTGTGGACACAACTTGCAAACATTTTTAACTGCATAAACTTGAGCATACCTGTTCATGTAAGCGCGCAGTTGTGTAATATGCGACATTTGTTCACTTCATGAGTGATCCTTGTTCTTCTGCTGAAGGGATCAGATTGAGAGGGATGACAATGTAGGCAAGGGGAGGGAGAGGAGGAGGTGGTGGGTGGGAACCACTTGGGCATTTCATCTGTTACCTATCACCTATCCCAGAGTCTTGGAGACCGTTGGTGCGCCACAGAAGACTTTGCAACCAGCTTCTCCACTCCTCCCAGTTCTCAGATGCTCTTTGGTAGTTGCTGAGTGTGAGTGTGAGGCCAATTCGGGCATTTCACGCAGCCCAAACTGACCAGTGAAGGAGACATTTTAGGTGGCTGGGGGACAGCATGGGATGTAGTGATGTGGGAGAGGGGGGGGGGGGGGTTGAGAACATGCTGTTCGGTGGGCAGATTGGATCCTGGAATACATCTCCATGACTGAGGCCCTTGAAGATCATGACAGCACAGGAAGCTGTGAAGAATCCATCGTATTTTCGCTTTGTGGATGAACAAGACAATGAGGAGTGTCCAGAAGACTGCAAGGCAGAGAGGCCTGCCAAAGAAGCTTTGGCGTCTTGCCTTCAGCTGAATAAAACATCTATACATCATCTAGTGAGATAATAACCCTTTTTTTTTTAATTGTTCAAGAACGTGAGATCAACTCCAAGAAAGAGAACATTGACACATGCTTATCAAAGAGCACTACACATGGTCACAATTTTTTTCTTTTTTTTTTCCAGAAAGGACCTGAGAGTGAAACAAAAGACAATAGCTGAGGGTCCGGAGGACCACGCTCGGTTCTGAAAGCCGAAGGATTATCCTGAAGGAAGAGAATCGAACCTAGGTAGACTGCTTTCACTGGAAGAACCCTTGAGAAAGCATAATAGAGAATGAAAAGGGCACTGGCTCACCAAATTAAGAGATTTTCCACTTTGATGATCAAGTTGACTGATTGACTCTTTAGAATTTCACTCTTCAAAGAAATTTGACTTTATGCAAAACTACTGATAGGGAGGGACACGGGGAGGTTTAAAAAAAGGTAGGGTGCAAAGGCTGAACAAGAGACCCAATCTTACCAGGGCCAAACAGAGTCACTAAACTCATCACGCTAAGCGTTATTGAAAAGGTAAATCTGAATGTTCAGAACCACTTGTTGACTCACAATGAACATGCAAGAGTCCTGGATATGCAAAAAAAAAATTAGCAGCCAGTCTCCCTTGGCCCTTAGCCTGAGAGTTCTAAGGGCAGTTCTGTTGAATCAGCCTCCTCAGCTGAGCTCCATTCAGTGAAATTTCACTTACTTGAGAATGTGGAATTGTTCTAATTGAAAAGGTATGGATTTTCAGGCCTCTTTCACCTTTTCAAAGATGAGGACAAGGAGACAAGAGCTAGGTGAGGGAGGATGATAAAGGTGTGGTTCTCTTCAGAAGACTTGGGGGCTGAACTGGGCATCCTGACTGAGAGCAGTGATCAGCTCACAGAGAGGAACTGGCAGCGTGAGAAATCGAGGACATGAAACCGACATGTTAATGTATGCATCATGCTCAACATTTTTTAGCTACGTTGAAAGGTCTCACAACTTGCAGGTCTTACCAGGTTGACACCCAAAACAGCTGAGAAGTCTGATGTGTATGTACATGGAATGGAATCATCGCTTGGAGGGAACAACAGAGGCAAATTTCAGAGAGCTGGTCAGAGTGGCAGGTCAGGTTCGAATCTGGTGACTAAATGGAAGACACTGAGTAATCCTGCCAGGTAGCAGATGACATGTAGAGTTTACAGCTTTTATGATTAAAACCTAGCAGACCACACAGTGCCATTTCAGAGTTGTCAATGTGTAGGAAGAAAAGAGGCTGTCTCCAGAACTTTCCTAATATAAAATTTGACCATGGGAGAAAAGGAGGATGTCTGAATAGTTGGCTATAATAAAACCTCACCTTTGAATCTTAAAGAAAACACAAGCAGAGCGCAAAGGGGCATGTCCCCTGGCCTAGGAAAGAAAGGAAACCAAGTCAAAGTTCATTACAGGAATGTGACGCATGAATCAAGTGGAACCCGGTTGCACAGAGCGAGTGTTGAGGGATGGATTTAGCTCCCTTCTCTCTCAGTTTTGTTGTTGGGACGTTTTAGTTGGATGTTCTTGTTGAGTAGGATTATAACACTTGTTTGGATAGAAAAGTACAAGGGGGAAAAAAAAGAACCATGGATATATCCAGAACGATATGACTTCCCATGCCAAATGGCTGGCCTATCATCAGCAATTTTGCTTACAAATCTCATGCATGATTTTGTATGTCACTTGAGTTGTTTTGTGTTAAAAAAAAAAAAAAAAAACCGGGGGAGAAATATCCTTGCATGAGCTTTTATGAGTTTTTTTTTCTAAACATCACTATCAATCAGTGCATTGTAAGGCATTGACAATTTTGTACCATTAGTATGTCAGTTACAAAATTTTGAATAGAAAATGAGAAAATAACCACCATCACTTGGAGGACAAACCAAGTCAAAATTCTATTATTGTCATAATTTTAGACATGAGCTTCTGCGTGGACCATGCATAAACATTGGTCTTTAAAACGGTTCACGTTACTCGAGGAACTTGGGGCCTGGCTGGTCTTGTGGATTACACATTGTTCCCTTGATTCAAGGTCCTGGGTTCAGTCCTTGCTCACGACAGGGGGGATGGGAGTGGGGGGTGGAGGGTAATTCTTCATTGACAGCATCTTTACAAAACTCCAGCATTCTGCAAATCCTGTGGATGAAACTTTCATTTGAGGTCCTGTGTGTTAATGCATGCAACAAGAAAACAATGGTTAAAGAGCACTGTTGTATGAACAAGTCCCATGGATATTGCTATTCACAGGAAAAATAGACCATTGTGTGTTGGTGGGATGGACTCACACACACATACACACACACACACACACACACACACACACCACCACCACCACCGCACACAGAACACAAAAAGCACGCTGGTGTCATCTTTATACATTATCTGTGACGACAGAATGTGGCTGTTTAACTAGCAAGATTAGAAATGGCCATGCATGCAAAAATTTCACCAAAGATGAACCTCCGAGTCCTAGCTGAAGAGAAAAGAAAAATGAGTAACCCAAAATATTCCAATGGAGAGTAAAAAGACGCTTAACTGGCTACACTGTTAAAGCTCTCTTGACAAAGGTTTTATGTTCATTACGTTTGTCTGTGTTACATATATTCCACCATAGACATATGAAATTCAGGTAGAACAGGAACAAAGTTCATGAATAAATGAGGAAACAGAACGACATTAACTGCATTGTACAGTACTTGAATGAAAATTGTGAGATGTTTGTTCTTTTCTTCCAGACATGGCAGGGATTGAAAAGTGTAAAAATGGTAATTTGCATTATCGCATATTTTGCACACCAAAAAGTCAGTAAAACTGTACATTGCAAAATGATATATTCTGTGCACCAAAAAGTCACCAATCATATCAATCTCACTCAAAACACAACACTCTGGTTTTCTTTTTATTGAAAATAATTTATCTGTAAATCTTGGCCATGCCCAATCATGCCACTTTTAACAAATACAATTCCTTAAAACATACCTGATTTATACATTTTACAGAAAAATGCAGAAACAACCTGCTGCAATAAACAACTTGGGTGCTAACATGCATGTAATGAAAAATATAATATATCCAGCTTAAACAGACAGTTGGGATACGAGAATCGATACTATGTTCAAGATATTTTAAACTGTAAATTCATCTAAATTCTTTGTGTAATATATGCCCAGGATACATCTGTTTTGTTTGCATGAAAATATAATCCAAATATTCCTAGCAATTGTATGATATTAAACGTACTCTTTTCAAGTCACAGCGTGTCTGAGTCCATGCGAGCATATTTGAAACTGAAAGGCAATAACACATACAAATATGAGTGTTCTTAAATGCAGACATGCAAGCACTCGCTCACACACACACACACACACACACACACACACACACACACACACACACACACACACACATGCACACACATATCCATCAAATTCAAACATATCATATTTGACATGTCTACTCACAAAGGCATGACTGATTTAGGGAAAGCTCCAAACGCACAACTGGATAATGGGTAAGTTTCATATTCTGCAATTTAGTCTCCTGTCCAGCACCTGGCTTAAATAAGCATGAAGAAATGTAACGCCAACACAGAAACACTCCAAATCTTACAACCTCTACAAATAGAATGCAATCACCATGAAACTTAACAAGACGCATTAAAAACCAAAGTCAACCGTTTTCTGTCTAAAAAAAACAGGAACGAAATGTTGTAATTTACACTAAAGTAGTAAAGCACTTCCAGCAATGTCATATTCTAGGAACCCCTTTTCTTTGTTTATTCTAATTGTCACTGTTCAGCCACTTAGAACATTACCCTGAGGTCCATGGAGGCTCAGAATATTTATCAACAAGAACAATCTACTGGTATTCATTTCACATAAGTGCCTCATCTATCCATTGACAAATGAATTGAAAATCTTTTTTGTGAAAAACCCCCCAAAAAACTCTGTATCCCTTGCAGCATTTAATTTAGCACTAAGATGTCAAAAATTCTGTCTCGCAAAATCTTTAAACAGGACAAAAAGATGTTGTGTTCAAAAATGTTGAATACATAAATAAGAACATATTGCATGGCAACACACAACACACACATGCTCGCACACGCACACACACTCATGTGCGTACATGCATATATACATACACAAAAACATACATACATAGCCAGAAGTACAAGGCCATTCTGAAAGCTGAGAAATTTGCAGCATTTACTGATGTCCTGTATGAACACACGATGTTGACTGCTTTTGATCAAATCTGACTGTGTTTGCTTGCGGCGAACATTAAAATTGTTATTACAGTTTGAAATGTGATGCCAAGCCTATCCTTTTATTGTCTATTCTACAGAAACAACATAATGTTGAAAACAGGCAATCACAAACTGAATAACGTTTAAGCAAAGCGTTTGTCATGTTCTGCTGAGAGGGGGGTGGCGGTGGGGTGGGGGAGAGTTTACAGTCACAAACAGTAACTTCAGAATAAAAATCGGAAATGAAATGAGGCAGGGAACAGTAAACGATAAACAGTAAACAAGTTGGGTATTTTTTGCTCCCATAAGAAAACCTAACACAGAGTAACTTTTATTCAAGACTGGCACAGCCTTTTAAACTTGAATAAAGTCAGACAAATACATAGACGAACAATCTAATAGTGGGGGAAAAAACAAGCGCAGGCCAGCAACTGAACTATCTTCATAGTAATGACTTAGCAAAGATTTGGACTTAAGGAGGGGGGGGGGGGGGGGGGGGGGTAATTTGAAGATGGAGAAACTGGGAACATGAAATTAAGAAAATATGTTACAGATATGAAAACTCTTCACTAGCTGCATAAGGGAACCATCGCAATCTCTTTTGAAGGCAGATATATTTGTATTGCCTGCTCCGAGGCCTTTCGTCCGCTGGGTCGGACTCATCAGGGAGACACGGCTGGTTGTGTCTGCGCTCCTGGCGTCAAATAGAGACACACCACAGTCCATAATACTGTGGTGTTCTCACCACCAAGAGTGCAAAAAAGAATCCAATAGCACTCCCAAAGCAGCCAGCGAAGAGTAGTAAATGAAACCAAACGAAAGTGTGGGGAGGAAAAAAGTTGCTGAAAAACTAAAGACATTATGCAAACAGTATAAAATAACGGGGACAATCTTTGAGCCTACGCCTGAGGATCCACCCAAAGATGCAAGGGAGATCAAAAGACAAACGCACAGACGGACAGAAACAAATACAAATAACCTCAATTTAATCAAAACAAAAATCGGAAATGAAATGAGGCAGGGAACAGTAAACGATAAACAGTAAACAAAAAAAAACAAAAAAACAAAAAAAAACCCAACTTGTTTACTGTTTATCGTTTACTGTTCCCTGCCTCATTTCATTTCCGATTTTTGTTTTGATTAAATTGAGGTTATTTGTATTTGTTTCTGTCCGTCTGTGTGTTTGTCTTTTGATCTCCCTTGCATCTTTGGGTGGATCCTCAGGCGTAGGCTCAAAGATTGTACCCTTTTTTTATACTGTTTGCATAATGTCTTTAGTTTTTCAGCAACTTTTTCCTCCCCACACTTTCGTTTGGTTTCATTTACTACTCTTCGCTGGCTGCTTTGGGAGTGCTATTGGATTCTTTTTGCACTCTTGGTGGTGAGAACACCACAGTATTATGGACTGTGGTGTGTCTCTATTTGACGCCAGGAGCGCAGACACAACCAGCCGTGTCTCCCTGATGAGTCCGACCCAGTGGACGAAAGGCCTCGGAGCAGGCAATACAAATATATCTGCCTTCAAAAGAGATTGCGATGGTTCCCTTATGCAGCTAGTGAAGATTTTCATATCTGTAACATATTTTCTTAATTTCATGTTCCCAGTTTCTCCATCTTCAAATTACCCCCCCCCCCCCCCCTCCTTAAGTCCAAATCTTTGCTAAGTCATTACTATGAAGATAGTTCAGTTGCTGGCCTGCGCTTGTTTTTTCCCCCACTATTAGATTGTTCGTCTATGTATTTGTCTGACTTTATTCAAGTTTAAAAGGCTGTGCCAGTCTTGAATAAAAGTTACTCTGTGTTAGGTTTTCTTATGGGAGCAAAAAATACCCAACTTGTTTACTGTTTATCGTTTACTGTTCCCTGCCTCATTTCATTTCCGATTTTTGTTTTGATTAAATTGAGGTTATTTGTATTTGTTTCTGTCCGTCTGTGTGTTTGTCTTTTGATCTCCCTTGCATCTTTGGGTGGATCCTCAGGCGTAGGCTCAAAGATTGTACCCTTTATTTTATACTGTTTGCATAATGTCTTTAGTTTTTCAGCAACTTTTTTCTCCCCACACTTTCGTTTGGTTTCATTTACTACTCTTCGCTGGCTGCTTTGGGAGTGCTATTGGATTCTTTTTTGCACTCTTGGTGGTGAGAACACCACAGTATTATGGACTGTGGTGTGTCTCTATTTGACGCCAGGAGCGCAGACACAACCAGCCGTGTCTCCCTGATGAGTCCGACCCAGCGGACGAAAGGCCTCGGAGCAGGCAATACAAATATATCTGCCTTCAAAAGAGATTGCGATGGTTCCCTTATGCAGCTAGTGAAGAGTTTTCATATCTGTAACATATTTTCTTAATTTCATGTTCCCAGTTTCTCCATCTTCAAATTACCCCCCCCCCCCCCCCCCCTCCTTAAGTCCAAATCTTTGCTAAGTCATTACTATGAAGATAGTTCAGTTGCTGGCCTGCGCTTGTTTTTTCCCCCACTATTAGATTGTTCGTCTATGTATTTGTCTGACTTTATTCAAGTTTAAAAGGCTGTGCCAGTCTTGAATAAAAGTTACTCTGTGTTAGGTTTTCTTATGGGAGCAAAAAATACCCAACTTGTTTACTGTTTATCGTTTACTGTTCCCTGCCTCATTTCATTTCCGATTTTTGTTTTGATTAAATTGAGGTTATTTGTATTTGTTTCTGTCCGTCTGTGTGTTTGTCTTTTGATCTCCCTTGCATCTTTGGGTGGATCCTCAGGCGTAGGCTCAAAGATTGTCCCCGTTATTTTATACTGTTTGCATAATGTCTTTAGTTTTTCAGCAACTTTTTCCTCCCCACACTTTCGTTTGGTTTCATTTACTACTCTTCGCTGGCTGCTTTGGGAGTGCTACTGGATTCTTTTTTGCACTCTTGGTGGTGAGAACACCACAGTATTATGGACTGTGGTGTGTCTCTATTTGACGCCAGGAGCGCAGACACAACCAGCCGTGTCTCCCTGATGAGTCCGACCCAGCGGACGAAAGGCCTCGGAGCAGGCAATACAAATATATCTGCCTTCAAAAGAGATTGCGATGGTTCCCTTATGCAGCTAGTGAAGAGTTTTCATATCTGTAACATATTTTCTTAATTTCATGTTCCCAGTTTCTCCATCTTCAAATTACCCCCCCCCCCCCCCCCCCTCCTTAAGTCCAAATCTTTGCTAAGTCATTACTATGAAGATAGTTCAGTTGCTGGCCTGCGCTTGTTTTTTTCCCCCACTATTAGATTGTTCGTCTATGTATTTGTCTGACTTTATTCAAGTTTAAAAGGCTGTGCCAGTCTTGAATAAAAGTTACTCTGTGTTAGGTTTTCTTATGGGAGCAAAAAATACCCAACTTGTTTACTGTTCAGAATAAAAGATTCACAACTCCTTCGCCACAGTCTTGACAAATATTGTATCCACAAATAATGACTTCCAAAAATTCACAAAATGAAAAGAGAGAGAAAAAAATAAAAATAATCGTCACTAAATATCTCCACAACCTGTCAGATGTTTACTCTAGATGATATGTAATTTATTCATCTTTGATGAAGCTATATATATCTACATAATACACGTACAGGGAGAGATGGGATGAACGTTAATTCTCCTGTGTTCCCAAATCTCCACACCCAAACGGCACAGGGGTCAGGGTTTCAGCAGGAACTGTGGAAAGGAACTGGGGAGGAAGAAACTGAGGGGGGAAGGTACGATGGAAAGTAAGGAGGGATGTGTGCGTGCTTGGAGAGAGGGGGGGAGGGGGGGGGGGATAGCATTCAGCTTCACTCACATTATTAAAATCATGATGGTTGCTCAGTACACACAGATCTGTTCTTGTTCAAAAAGTCATGTGACCCTCTCAGCTGGACTGTTCCCAGCATTCAGACACGGGCGAGATGAGGAGGATTTTTAGGAGAACGCAGACCTCCACAACATTTGAACAGATCTTTGATCCATTCTCGCAGGTCTGCACCCAAGTCTGATGGGTTCACCCTTAGGCTACGAGCCATCTTGCCACCAAGTTTGGGTGAAAACATCACCTCCCTGACAGAGGTAGCAAAAGCAAAGCATTTTAAGAAAATTTTCTGAACTGACTACTGAACCACTCAAAACATCAGTGTGTATCTTTACAACCAGTGTATATTTACAGGAAAAAAAGTACATAAAAAAAATGCACTGAAGGAAAGGTAGGCTATGCTCATGAGGAGTGGAAAATTAAGTTGCAGTATATGACAGTTGCTTCCCTTGTCAGCAAAAAGCAACAGCAGACTGAACAGGCTCTCTGTCTTGGGGCATGATGAACCAATGTAGGAATGTCAAGGTTCTCCAATACAACAAAAAATGTATAATATATATAATATGTCATTTGATATGCAACCAATAAATATCAAACAAACAAAAACACAACATGTGTAACATATTATATATAATAAGTCATCTGATATGCAACCAACGAATATCAAACAAATGAAGACACATCATAATCATTGGACACAGAGAACATTTCCAGAATTTTCACAGACCTAATTCCACTCTGTTGTGAACACATCAGCAATACGAGAAAAAAACACACCATTTCTTGCATAGTCTGTGCTAATTTTAAGTGTTACTGATACAGTAACAGCAGCACAACGAAGACATTGGAAGGCCATACTGGTCAGAGGTAATAACCCTTACCAGTACCAGCAGGAGCACACTGGAATGGCTGACAGCCGTGTTGAGTACTGTACAGGTCTGTGGTCCTAGTTCTTACCATTTCCAGCAGCAGAACACTGGAATGTGTATGAATAAATACTCGTTGCCACTACCAGCTGTGGAAATAATTCCTGCTGTGGAACTACCACTACCAGCTGTGAAAACAATTCCTGCTGTGGAACTACTTGTTACTACTATCAGGTGCGGAAATAATTCCTGCAGTAGTACTTGTTCTCACTACCAGGTGTGGAAATAATTCCTGCAGTAGTACTTGTTCTCACTACCAGGTGTGGAAATAATTCCTGCAGTAGTACTTGTTCTCACTACCAGGTGCGGAAATAATTCCTGCAGTGGACACACCTGTTGCCATCACCAGCCGTGAAAAGAACTCCTAACAGCGACAGCATGGGAACAATGAAATGGCTGACAGCCTGACACATCTGTGGTCATAATTCTGCTGGTAAGAAAACACTGGAAGGCCAAACTGGTCCAGCTTTTTTTGTTCTGAGCTGTTGGTGCACCCTGCATTGAACTGATCTATCTCCATTATGGAAAATGATTGAGTGCTTCAATGTCTCATGGACTGCTCAATTCTTTAAGTATAAGAGTAATCCGGAGTAAATGACCTTAACACTTTTTATATGAAAGCAATCAAGAAGAACCAGACTGATCTGTCTTTAAGCAGACCAGTTAAACCCTGTAACATAATCAAAAGGCTGAACTATATCAAAATCTTAACACATATAATTGCAGTACATAAAAGGTCTAAGCACAGATGGGCCAGGGTAAGTCGTCAGAGGAAAGTGAAACTGCCCAAACTCAAGGCACATCACTGTCATAGACGGGTCACATTTCTACCTCTAGAATGCCATCCCCTTTCTTTTTTCTTCAACATTTTAATAACTGATGTCAATTCTCAACGACATATTTCATAAAAAGAAAAAAAAAAAGACTTTTTTTTTTTTTCCGATTCAGTTCAGTTAATCTGCATAATGATGGCCCAGACTAATAAACCTTTTTTAATTTGTAGCCATCCGTAATCAACAACGAGCATTCTAGCTGTTATCAGTCCTGAGGGAAACCTCTCTCGCATCAAATAAAACGGCCCAACATCGTCCCAAAAGAGATGAACAAAAACATGAGAATGACCTCCTCTTTGTAACACAAATCGATAATCCTGAGCTTCTGCTTAGCGGCATTCTGGCAAAAGAGGCGCAGTGGAATCACCACATGCAAGACGTCCGGAATCATCAGGCCCATGTCCCGCACATTCTGGAAGGAATGGCCTTCACCTTGCATCACATGAGCGATGAACTGGTCCATGCCACTCACGATGATGTGGACAAGGTTGATGGAAATGATGGCTGAGATCTTCCAGGAGGAGATTTCATTCTCACGGTTACAGAGGTTGAGAACAATGGCGGTGACCAGCATCTCGGTGACGGTGAACATGAAGTGATGGATGAAATACGTGTACAGTTCTTCATTGTAGTAGCTGAAGAACGACCTGAAAGCATAAAAAAAAAAAGCTAAACAGTTGGGGTCAATTCTTTCATTAATAACATGAAAAAATCATTGTAAAATTTACAACCCTTCTATAAATTACTTGTATGCTACCAACACCTTTCTTTTTCCTCCCCTTGTTAGTGCTATTTACTAAATACTAGTTTTTAAGTTGTAATCCAAGTCCTCATGTGAAAACTGTCAGCATCTAGAAACATGCCACCTGTACATGCTGATGTTCAAAACAAAACGACCAGCTGAATATGTTGAGATTTTGACATCTAAACCTGTCAATATCTTAAACCAGACCACCTGTTCATGTTAAACTTTTGTATCCAGTTGAGGTGCTTTGTCCTGAATGTTTTGTCTTGTAATTTGTATATCCCTATTGTCAGGCAGATTAATTATAAATTAAAAAAAATATTGATAAAACTCCGCTGAAAAACACTGACAAACAAATCACAAGACAAAACACCATAACAACTATGCGCACAACTCTTGATTAGTAGCATGGAAACCTGAACTGGAAAAACTGGCTATGGCTGTGTTTTGTCTTGTGATTCATTTGTCAACGTTTTTCTGCTGAGCTTTATCAATAATTTTTCAAATTTGTTTAGATTTCCGCCTGCAGTCGGCTCAATTTGCAACTAGATTAATCATAATTTCTCTTTAAAAAAATTTGTATCCAGAACTGTCAGCATCTAGAAACAGACCGTCTGCACATGCTGAGGTCTTGAGGTCCAGTGTAGTGCAGTGCTTCATGTCAGTTCAATGTCTATTGCTCCCTGAAGACTGTGCTACGGGAGCCTGTGACAGAGTGTGGCTATGTCCACAGAAGCCAGAACTGGTAGTTTGGGGGAGTAATGCCACTGGAGGGCAGGAGAAGAGGAGGGAAAGGGTGGAGGTGGGGGTGAGACGCACAGAAGATGAGATAGTTAAAAAAAAAAATCAAACTTGTGCGTCAAGGTGCTGGAACGAGGTGAGCAGCCCAGGGTGTGGATGTGAATGCAGGAGTCTTTTGGAAGGATCTGTGTGAAGTAGTATAACTAAGGTTATACTACTTCACCAAGATTCTTTCCTGCCATCAGCACCCTGAACACAGTAATCATCCAGTGACGATACAGTAATCATCCTGCCCCCTCCCACTCTCCTCACTCCAGCCAGTCCATCCCTCTCCCCCCCCCCCCCTCCCCCGTCTCCATCCCCATCTCCCCCCTTCCCCACCTGCCCCCTCCCCCTCCCCCCTTCCAACGACAACTGTACTGATCTCAGGATTATAAGGTTGGTGTAATGATGATGATGATTGCAGAGATAATGGTAACGATAATAACAGAATTTTGGAAGCCATGCACACTTACACAGACTCATGACAGACATGCAACCACATGCAGATATACTGGCAAGCATAGGCACCCACATATATGCACTCATTCATGCATTCTTGCATACACGCACACACATACACAGAGAGACACTCACGTGCTTATGCGTAGACACATGCACACCTATATGCACACACATGCATGTGTACACACACACTCGGGCACACTTGCACACGCACGTGCACAAACATGCTCACACACGCGCACACTCACACAATCAGACATGAGCGTACTTGTCCACACACAGGCACAAATAGTACTAACAAATGGTTACATACATATTCAATGTGGTCATGCTGTTGTTGGGTATATTATGGTGATCTAGTCCTTTGATCTTATGTTCATGCAATGTTTATAACCATTATATGTTGACAAATTTTAGTTTATGAATCTGTGTGTGTGTGATTGTGTGTGTGTGATTGTGTGTGTGTGTGTGTGTGTGTGTGTGTACGTCTGCGTGCATGCATGCATGTGTGTGTGTGTGTGTGTGTGTGTGTGTGTGTGTGTGTGTGTGTGTGTGTGTGGATAGAAGATGGACTGTGATGTGCAGATAAGTACATAAGTGGTGAGTGTTGATATTTAATTTTAAGCTTATTAATTTGATTTTATTCTATTGTATTTTACACTGTATTCTGTGATGTGATATTGCGATGAGTCACCACAAAATAATTTTCCTTCATGGACAAAATAAACAACTTGTGAACTTGTGAAGGAGGACAACATCTCTAGTCACATGTCAGCCACCCTGACAACATTCCCCACTCACCACCAGGAATAGTAGTGGGGGTACAGGTTGACAAAGTACAGGAAGAGCATGGAGCGGCGTATAGACACGCCTCTGCTAAAAAGCCCCACCAGATGGCGCACACTCTCGTAAAACAGCAGGACAAAGACGGCCGTGAAGATCCAGATTTTCAGCGTGGTGCTAGTGGCGTTGAAGTAGACGTGCTTGTAGGTCACCACGCCAGGGTTTTCGTATCGCCCTGAAAAGGAAAAGCTGTGATGCAGAGACCAGGCAAGGAAAACTGGTCAAAATGCTGTGGCGGGTCATATCAGACTGTGGCTGTGGATGAATGGTTGGAATGAGCGGCACTGTGCAGTGCCACAGAAGATGGGACAGAAAAAAAAATGGTAAAAATTTCAGTAGAAGCAGGGAAGGGGAGGAGAGGGAAAAGTTGTTCTACCATACCGTAAAATCACATTCTCTCCATTCATACAGCACTCTTCAGGGATGACATTTTGCTCTTTCCATCCTTTCTTGGAATACAACCGAAAGTGGGAGGAATCTCATGCCTGGACACTGTCACATGACCATGTTTGGTTGTGGAAATGACAATTCCTTAATGAGAAGAATAAGCATGAGCACATCAACCTGTCACCTGAGCAGTGCTCCAGTGCTGTTCAAACACACCCAAGCATTGCTAGGGCACAGAGCTGAAGTGAGTTAATGAATTGCACCACTGCACAAGTCTCTTGGCCATTAATCACAGCACATAGACAGTGTTAATGTGTAGGTCAGGCATTTCCTAAGTTTCGTTTAAAAGACCTTCATCTCAAACCTTCTCTTCTCTATTCATTCACTTATCCCTCCATCCAGCTGTAGAATCTATGCGATGCCTTATTGTTAACAGATGTGGTGTAGCGCATTATGGATAATTCCACACACAATGACTGTCTTGATGAAACTGAAACTGAAATTGGTGTTATTCTGATGTACTTTAACCATTACACCAGTATAAGCAACCTGTTAGTTTTACGTCTATACAGACTATGACTATCAATAATTCTGTACAACTCAGTCCTCTGTTCTGATGTACTCTAACCACTGAACCAGTAAAAGTAACATGTTTGATTTTAATCATGACAACCAATAATACTCAGTACCATGTCCTACATGTATTTAAACAACTACACCAGTCAGTAACTGTTAGACATACACCCCTTGAAATCTGCTACGGATATTTTTTTGCTGCTTCATAAAAAAAGAAGGGTCAATATGTTTGGATAACACACATTTCTTATGGAAAGAACAGAGCGAGGAGAGTCACTGTGTCTGTTTGTCAAAGCAGTATACATTTTTGACAGAGCATGCAGTTTAACATGCGGCAGCCTGTCAGCCTCCCCCCTCCCCCCCCCCCCCCTCCATCCCCAACCTCCCTCAGTGAGAATTCCTGAGTTTTCCATGTTTTGTTTTTGTTGTTGTTGTTTTTTTTTTCTCTCTCCACTGGATCCTTAGCAAACTTTGTGGGGGGTGTATACAACAGATATCAATGATAGTGGTTTTTTTTTTCTTCTCTCCACTGGATCCTTAGCAAACTTTGTGGGGGGTGTATACAACAGATATCAATGATAGTGTTGTTTTTTTTCTCTCCACTGGATCCTTAGCAAACTTTGTGGGGGGTGTATACAACAGATATCAATGATAGTGTACAACTGAATACCAATTATTAGATGTACTTCTACCAAACACGCTGATGTGCATCAGGGCTCCATTGTTGGAGGTCTCTGGGACCCTCCCTTGAGGATTTACAGGGATTCTACAGTATCAACCAAGACAGCTGGGGCAGGCAAACACTGCCAACGTCGTCACATATCCCGCTGTCCTGCACAGCAAAGGGAGATAGAAGTGAAAGCAGAACATGAACTTTCATTCAGACAATACTTGTATGCAGTGTCAAAACTGCTCACATTTCAGTTAATATCAGCTTGCAGATTAGAGCGTCCTGCTGACGTATGAACTGATTTTTGTGTGCGTCCTTTCAGTTCTTAGAGGATAAAAGGTGCACACATATGTTTTCAACAAAGCCATAAATGCAAGCTCACCTCTGAAGACAGTGTCAAAACAGGAACAGGTACAGCCATAACGGTCCACAGGAGGCTTGTCAGGAACCCAGATCATCATGTAGAACACACCTGTCAAGAATGTTGGTATGGATTGTTTCTTTTTTGTTATGAATAATGGAAGCAGTAAGTTAATTGAAATCGAAATGCAGCTAGTGTAATAAACTGATTAAATATATCATAAACAAATCGAACGCAGCATTCATGTCCACAACCACATGCTTTAGTGTGTTTCTCAATTTATGCATGTGTGTGTGTGTGTATGTGTGTGTGTGTGTGTGTGTGTGTGTGTGTGTGTGTGTGTGTGTGTGTGTGTGTGTGTGTTTGTATGTATGTGTGTGTGTGTGTGTGTGTGTATGTTGTGTGTGTGTGTGTGTGTGTGTGTGTGTGTGTGTGTGTGTGTGTATGATTCATGCCTATATGTACGCATGAGTATGTGTGGGTATATACACCTCTGCTAGCATGCAATCATAGATTTGACCTCATGTGATATGGCAGGACTTTTTCAACCATGTCTTTTGAGACAGAAGTTTTCTAAACTGCAAAGGAAAGTTTGATACCTACACCAAGTATCGAAACCATCTACCCCCTGCCATCCTTCCCCAGTCACCATTCATCTCCACTGCCACACTTTCCCTTCTTCCTCTCCAGTCTTCTGTCCAGAACAACAAAATAACAGTCCTTTCCAATGTGCAAGTTTTGGCTGATTTCCTCTTTTCTATTCTTGCGCATTCACCCCCCCCCCCCCCCCCCCCTCTTTTTGGTTTTTGTTTTGAAAACCCAGATACAAAGGTAAGCATCTCTTCATCATACCAATTATCAACAAAAGGATCTCAAGGCAGATTTGCACTTTTTTAATCTGCCAAACCTCAGAAAGGATGCTACTCCTTTTGTATACTTTGAATTATCTTTCCCCTCACTCTTGTTTCCTTTAACATGAAATACAGCTCATGCTTCATTGCATTTCCACACCCCTTGTTTCTTCAACAGGAGGAACGAACACCCTTTACATTTGCAGACAGGATGCATGATACTTCCACGCATTTGCAAGATGTGGAATACCGGACCACAAGCCTGTCTCCCTATCCATCATCATTTTTTTGTCGCTTGTTTTCTTTCTTCTCTCTCCTACCCTCCCCTCTCAGTCCCATTCTTCCCATGCCACCCAGCAAGACGTCTCCCCTTGCACAGCCACACAAAGGCTCTTGCTGTCACAGCCTCAGCATCAGCAGTCCACAAGGAGTGATCAGTATCAGTACCAAACTGTCGTGCGGCCGCACACCTGAAGAGATGCTGCAATGCTGCTGAACCATGACAGCACTGTCCAGGGGCGCCAGTCAACAGTTTCTGGGCAGTTCTGCGCACTTTGACAAGCTGCAGACTCCTCCCTCTGCTAGTCTTGCCGGTTTTTGTTTTTGTTTGTATTTTGTTCCACGACCTTACAACCCCAGGAAGCTGGAGTTTCTCTAAAGTCATGGCAACGACTCGTTCTTCTGAGCAAAAAAAGAGAATTATCTTTCTTTTTTTTTTTCCCCCTATTTTTTGTTTCTATAAAGACATGTTCATATGTCTGGGAGCTGATGAATCCAGGAAGCAAGGCAGAAGTTAAGCAGTTGTCCAGCAAGTGCTTCCTGGTGAGTGGTAGAGCACTGCATCTGGTCAGGTGTTTTGAGTTCAAATCCCACTGTTACCCAGCTCAAAAATTAACATTCTTGCTTCTCATCTTAACTTCCTGTCATTCTGGTGGTGTGGGTGTCGAGTTGGATTGGGGCCCTGTTTCCTATATATACCGTTTATAGTATGTTATGTGGTTGTGGTTGTTGCACCTGAATGTCACTGACTAAAACAAACTGTTGAAGGAAAGTGTCCAAAACCTGTTTCCTCAAGATCTATTAACACACTTGCCTTGCTCAGTTTAGAAAGGTTTTTCAGATACTTATGTAGCAGGTAAGCAGTGATAAAGCCTGACTGTTAGTAAACATAGCTTTGGATTCCTAGTGAATTCTTTCTACACTTCCTGAAAATGGCGAGAGACTGGAAAAAGAAAACCAAAAACCAATACTAGATAAAGCTACAGCAGTATGGAAGCTTTTGATCAGCCATACAAAAATGTCTTTATACCTCTCAAACCCACCAGACCTGTTTCAATGAAAGGTTAGCTAACTTTAAAAAAAAAAAAAAAAAGGTAATATATTTTTTGTCAGCACAGTCGGTTTCTGTTCATCAAAAGAGAATGAAATAATCAGTAGTGTCATTTGAACTATACACTTCCAATACTACAGGACTGGGAGGACCCATACTTTAAAGAGCGATAATCAGACATGGCAGCACTGTGCATATGGGTCCTGGTAGACCCGCATCCTTGATCAAAGTATATACACTTGAGGACTTACTTATGAGCATGGGTCCTGTACAACCAGCGTCATCTGAAGAGGGATAAACACAGCCAAAACACACAGTGATGACCATGTAAAATGTACGAGTACTGGGGGACCTGCATCGTTGGAACTTTGCAGCTTTCAGACAAACGTTCTTATTCGGAAGGGGGGAATTAGTTAAGAAAGTCCCCCCCCCCCCCCCCAACCCCTTGAACGAAAAGACATGGCAATGAAAAGATTTAAAATGCAAACTGGGAAGGAGTATGCTAACAACAAAGTCATGTATCCGTTTAACTCTTGACTGTCCGGTACCATCCAACCCCTATTATCAAGTGCCATCCTACACTGCCCATCCAAAGTGACCCACAATTTTATTCCCATATGCTTCATCTGGGAACATTTGAACATTAAGACATACCGTTTGAGAATAATGGTTCTTGCAGAAATGACTGCCATTTGAAATGAGCTTAATCTGACTCTTAAAAGTTAACAGGAAATTATCTTCCAGCTCAGGCTGAGTGTGACTGAATAACCGTGATTTGTAACTGTTCATTCAACATGACTGTGAACAATTTAGCGCACTTTGCACTGCTGAATATTTTACATCTTAGAAAGACAGGAAGACTGTGAAGGTACATTCATTCAAAACTTCAAAGGCAGCGTGTGAAAACGACTAGTAAGAAGTTTCAGATCTATGGAATGAAGGCAAGAGACCACATTGGTCAACTTTACATGTCAACAGCACCCAGACACACACACACAGAGCAACAAAATCTGATAAGACTGAAACCAGAAATTTCTTCATGTCATCAAGAAAAAAAAACACATACACACCAAAGGAGAGTTTAAAGGGTTAGACCTCTACACAACAAAATAAAGGAAGGAATGTGAGCATTTACAAGTGAATTCAAGAATCAATCTGCATCATTCATGGAACTCACCTATGTGCAGGTAGGGCAGTAAAACGACACTGACGGCTGTCACAATGAAGGCAACGAGTTTCTGGCAGAACTGGCTGTTCACTGCCGTGTAGTGGAGCTCTGTCATCTGACGCTCAATGTACTCCTGCATACCCATTGCACCCTCTCCCCTCTCGCTGATCAGGACATCAGATCAATACATCATCGACTGAGTCATCGATCAGACAAGGAAGTGATCATTCATTTACTTTTCTGGAGACAGACCTGGGTTGTTTTTTGAAACTCTGGTCGTACAGAGGTCATGCCAGTTTGATCGTTTAAGGGTTTCATGGCAATTAAATTTACTATTACACTTCATTTTTGTTGTTGTTGTTGTTGATTTCACTTAAAGGAAATGCTGTAAAACAGGAAAAGTCAACACCGATGCATTGCTGTCATTACTACAAAAGGCATGGACCCAAAGAGAGCCACTTCATTAGAAGTGTGTAGTCAAAAGCGACAGTTAGTAAAGGCTAACCTTTTCTGATTACCACGGGTGCCTCGGCACCCTTACATGCATTCAACTCATCAGAACCTGCACATTTATCAACCAGCCTGGCGGAAATTTCATGTGTCCATCATCAATGCAAATATGGGTTCTTTAATCTTACAAATAAATAAACAAACAAGCACAACAAACATTCATCACTTTTCGTATTAAGCAGCATGGATATGTGCACATGACTGCCATACAGAAGGAAACAGACGTCCACTTTCCTAAAGGAGAAGTATTAGTATGGGCACACCCACATGATTCAGTAAGGAATAATTACTGTATGTAATGTGTGGCTGCAGGCACATCCAGTTAGTGAAAAACACAAATTTCTCCACCACATACACGAAAGAGTAAACACTTCAATTTCAAACTGGAACACCAGCACGTGTGTTCCATGTCACAGCCTACAGAGTACCATGTTGCAGCCTACTGAGCTCCATGTTGCAGATTACTGAGCTCCAGACTGCAACCTACTGAGCTCCATGTTGCAGCCTACTGAGCTCCCGATTGCAACCTACTGAGCTCCATGTTGCAGCCTACTGAGCTCCATGTTGCAGCCTACTGAGCTCCCTGTTGCAGCCTACTGAGCTCCCGATTGCAACCTACTGAGCTCCATGTTGCAGCCTACTGAGCTCCCGATTGCAGCCTACTGAGCTCCATGTTGCAGCCTACTGAGCTCTCTGTTGCAGCCTACTGAGTTCCAGATTGCAGCCTACTGAGCACCAGGCTGCAGCCTACTGAGTTCCCTGTTGCAGCCTACTGAGTTCCAGGTTGCAGCCTACTGAGCTCCATGTTGCAGCCTACTGAGCTCCATGTTGCAGCCTACTGAGTTTCCCTGTTGCAGCCTACTGAGCTCTCTGTTGCAGCCTACTGAGCTCCAGGTTGCAGCCTACTGAGCTCTCTGTTGCAGCCTACTGAGCTCTCTGTTGCAGCCTTCTGAGCTCCAGGTTGCAGCCTACTGAGCTCCAGGTTGCAGCCTACTGAGCTCCAGGTTGCAGCCTACTGAGTTCCCTGTTGCAGCCTAATGAGCTCCATGTTGCAGTCTACTCAGTTCTATGTTGCAGCCTACTAAGCTTCATGTTGCAGCCTACTGAGTTCCCTGTTGCAGCCTACTGAGCTCTCTGTTGCAGCCTACTGAGCTCCAGGTTGCAGCCTACTGAGCTCTCTGTTGCAGCCTACTGAGCTCTCTGTTGCAGCCTTCTGAGCTCCAGGTTGCAGCCTACTGAGCTCCAGGTTGCAGCCTACTGAGCTCCAGGTTGCAGCCTACTGAGTTCCCTGTTGCAGCCTAATGAGCTCCCTGTTGCAGTCTACTCAGTTCTATGTTGCAGCCTACTAAGCTTCATGTTGCAGCCTACTGAGTTCCCTATCGCAGCCTACTGAGCTCCCTGTTGCAGCCTACTGAGTTCCCTATCGCAGCCTACTGAGCTCCCTGTCGCACCCTACTGAGCTCCCTGTTGCAGCCTACTGAGCTCCCTGTTGCAGCCTACTGAGCTCCCTGTTGCAGCTTTAACTAAGCTCTCTGTTGCAGGCTACTAAGTTCCAGGTTGCAGCCCACAGAGATCCATTTTGCAGCCTACAGAGTTCCATGTCACAGCTTAGAGTTCTATATTGCAGCTTACAGAGTTCTATGTTGCAGCTTACAGAGTTCTATGTTGCAGCCTACCGACTTCCGTACTGCAGCCAACAGCATTTCATGTTGCAGCCTATGGAGTTTTATTTTGCAGCCTACAGAGTTCTATGTTGCAGCCAAATGAGTTCCATGTTGCAGCAAAATGAGTTCCATGTTGCAGCCTACAGAGTTCTATGTCACAGCTTATAGGGTTCTATGTTGCAGCCTACAGAGTTCTATTTTCCAGCTTACAGAGTTCTATGTCACAGCTTATAGAGTTCTATGTTGCAGTCTACAGATTTCTATTTTCCTGCTTACAGAGTTCTAGGTTGCAGCTTAAAGAGTTCTAGGTTGCAGCCAACGGTGTTGTATGTTGCAGCCTACAAAGTTCGATACTGCAGCGTATAGCGTTTCATGTGCAACCCACAGAGTTCTATGTTGCAGCTTACACAGTTCTATGTTGCAGCTTACAGAGTTCTATGTTGCAGCCAACAGTGCTGTATGTTGTAGTCTACAGAGTTCCATACTGCAGACTAGAGCATTTCATGTTGCAACCTATGGACTTCCATGCTACAGCTCACTGACTTCCATGTCACAGTTTCATGTTGCCGCTACAAAGTTCCATGTTGCAGCCAAGTGAATCCCATATTGCAAGCCAACTAAATTCTATGTTGCAGCCAAATAAATTCCATGTTGCAGCTGACTGAATTCCATGTTGCAGCCGCGTGAATCCCATGTTGCAGCAGTAACACGCACACTTTTTTCCCTGCATCCTAGCTGATGTATGAAAGCTGAGGTTCTTTATGGTTTAACTCCGGAGTTCTATAAAATAGTTTTAGTTCTGATACAACACTTCTATAAAAGCATTTATGGCAAAATAGGAAAGGGGAACGGCTCCGAGTTGTACATAAAATTGTGGCTGTTTTCTTTAAATATCTGTTTTTGTCATACTAACCTTTCACATCAATCAAATTAATATCATTATTATACCAAATTGTGTTTTGCACATTGACATTGACAGAAGGAGGCCCACTGAATATCATTCTTGCAATTCCATATACATTTGGAACTATTTTCATATCCTTGATGCAACCTTAAAAACACAGACATGGTACTATGAACTGTGAACTTTCTTTGAACTAGTAATTCTGCTGATTGTTTTTCTTGATATATATATATATATATATATATATATATATATATATGTGTGTGTGTGTGTGTGTGTGTGTGTGTGTGTGTCACGTAGGAAGAGTTTACTCTGTAATTTGGTGCATTTTCATAACCTTTGGTGAATGTTGGGTTGTTGGGTTTTTTTTTGTTTTTTTTTTTGTTTTTTTGTTTTTTGTTGCCTTCGTGCAAGACATGAGACCAGTTTCAAAGAATAACCCACATGACAATCAGTCCATGAATATCCAGCCCCCCCTCCTCCTTCCTCTCCCCTCAAATTGCCACACCCTCCCATCCCCCTCCGTTCCCCCTCCACACAATAATATACACAATAATTAGTAATTCAGTATATCCACACAAACACACACAAACACACACACACACACACACACACACACACACACATACACACACACACACACATCAGGGTATGAATAGTTCACCAATTTTCACCCTTTTCAAAAAACAGCCTGTCCTAAGCATTCTCTTAAAGATACAGCTTTTTACTCTAAACTTATATAGACTGACAACGAACTTCACAGAATTTGCTCAGCTTGATTGTTTTCCTATTATCCTACAGAAATGCCAGATTCTGAGTACTGGTTACACACCACAAAAGCAGACAATGTGTTACCTCCAACTGATGCACAAAACATTGGAACCTCGAAAACATCAAGGCTTGAATTTGTCTGAAATGTTCTGCATAAGATGAGAATGAATTACATCTAGAATAACCAATCAACGCTTTTTTTTTCTTTTCTTCCTTACTTGTTAATGAAAGACTGAAGCATGAAAAGGCAAGAATCCAAACACTCAGATTTCTGGAAACATTTTTACCACAAACCTGTGTGTAAAAAAATTGCTATTAATTCAGTTACAGCCTGGCACATGATAGTTAAACTGTATCAAAAATTTTGAATGAAAATGTGAACCCAACAGACTTTGTATCAGCATTCACAACCAGCAAACTGGCAGAGCAATAGTAGATACAGTTCAAACATGCATGAGAATCATACAAAGCTCCACTTGAGGTGAGACTGAAACTAACATTTTCTAAATAATTTTATGGATGGTAGTACATCGCTCAAATGAATAAAATTAAAGGCAACAGAATAATTATTTTTCTCTTCCTATATGATGTATTATAGTCATATACCAAACGTTACCAGACACAAATTTATGTAACTATTGCCGATGAGAAATTACGGTCTACAATTTCAACAGATCCAAAAAGCCATGTTGTGGAAGGTTCTTGACTGAACACAGGCATATTTCAAATTCCTTTCAAGTATCAGAGATACAGAGAAAAATGAGGGGTCAGTCTTGAAAATGATGGGCCAAGTGTCCACCATAAAGCTCACATGCAGGCATATCTGAGAATGAAAAAAAAAAAAACAAAACAGATGAACTGTTTACAACTAAAATAACGGATGAAAATTTCAAAGATCAAATTTAGAACTAACATGAAATTACAAAAGATACTTTAACAGACAATGCAATGCACTTCCACTTGAAATGTTTCTCATTGTTTCTTTTAAGTATCCACCACCTCTGACTGAATGAATTAAACGCTGGCGGTGACTTGCCACAGTGTTGGACATCAACTGATCTGTGCACCCGACAGGTTTCATCTGGTCAAAGTACCAAATGTCATTCAAAAGAGAAAAAAACACTACAGGGTGGTAACACAGCAGGTGCACCAACAATCTAAAGCTCTGTAAACGTTTGCAGTATGACAAGACAATCATGGTCTTTGGTAATTCAAGCCAATGGATAACAGCATAGTTTGGAAAGCACGAACCATGATTTGTCTGACTGTGAGGTTATCATTCAGCCATGTCTGTGACAGTTTTCATAGCAACAGACACTATTTGGAAAACCTTGTGTGGGGACAAACTATCGTTTCTGACTTCAAATGCATGACAAGCGCCCCTTGCCAGTAGTGTGGTGGTTGGCTATGTACAGCCCTAACAGACCTAATGCCTTAATGGAGAAAGAACTCACGTTGACTGGAAACAGAGTGAGACAGATGGCCTCATTAAACCAAACAGCACAGCGATCCACGCTTCCCAACACTCTAGCCCATGTTATGGTGTGGCAATTCCAATCAGACAATGACAGGTGTCCCAGAAAACATGACCAGTGCTCACTTGGACAGTTTGTGTAATTTGTTTGTCTCCCCGTCAAGAGTATCCAAACATCATCAATAATAATGGCTGAGCAACAAAAAGACAAAGACATCTTCATCTATCCCACCTCCCTTTTCTCTCTCTCTCCCTCTCCCTACAAAATCAATGCACTTACTTTTCATTTTTAACCAGGTATTTGGCGTATCTACGTAACAGGCGAAAACATTTGGAAGGAAATGACATCTTAATGGCTTGTCTGTCTCAGAGCGCCTTCTCATCAATGCTCCACATGAATGATGCAGCAGCCACAAAATGAACAGTCACTGAATTAGTTTGCCACTGGCGTCAGCTGAAAATTCTGAAACAGAGAGCACATCAGTTATCATTCCATTGTCTCATATTTTCTTCTTCCTGTTGGGGATATCACTGTTCCCCACACTCGTCTGTTCTTTATGTAGACCACTATCAGCACACATGATGCATGCTATGTATGTGTCTTCTTTTTTAATTCATTAATACCATTGGCCCATGTGGCCAATGCTTCCAAAGGATTGGTGACAGGATTTAATATGTGTGTAAGATGTAACGTAATTTGCACAAGGAACTTCAGTTAACAGTTTATTTCAAAAGACTTTTTAGGGATCGAATCAGAACCAATGTTAAATCCCAGGAAAAAAAAATTCCCTCTCAAATGGCCAGCTTTGCAAAGACTCGAACCAGTGACCCCAGCACCACCAGGTTTATGCTGATGTATTTTTATGTAGTCCATAAAAGTACATATTGTCAGGGTTCCACATAAAAATCAAAATATTACATGTCACTGAAGATGTCATCCCTGGCTGCATTGTGTTTTTAAGTGTTAGCCCTGAAACCACTCCGAATGGCTAGTAAGGTTATGAGTTACAATGTAATGCAACTCAATGTGTTTGAAGATGTGAGTGTGCATTGACATATGAGGGCATATGGTTGTGTACACACTGGGTTGTGCTATGTCATAGTGCATAACTGTGTGTGTGTGTGTGTGTGTGTGTGTGTGTGTGTGTGTGTGTGTGTGTGAAAGACTTTGAGCGTAAGTTTTATGCACTGGGAGAAAAATGGGCAAAAAAGGTGGAGAATCCATACAGAGGAAGTACTGGGTTTAGAGGAGGTGGGATAGTGGTGGAAAACATGAGTTTAAGCATAGATGTATGCAAGTTTGTGCATCAACTCTGTGTGCGTGTGTGTGTGTGTGTGTGTGTGTGTGTGTGTGTGTGTGTGCGCGCGCGTGTAAATTGTACCTCAATAACAGAAAAATGGGCTGAAATAGCCGAGTTGGTTGAGTAACCGACTGCTAATCCTGGTGATCTTGAGATCTTGTGTTTGAATCGCCACCAGGCCATTTTGGTGCATGGGATTTTTGCATGGAGTTATCATTGGTTTTGACCAAATCATCATCAAAAGAAAAAAAAAAAGGAAATCCTTCAATGAAAAATGAAACGAAGCTTCCATGGGTGAATGCATCATTAAGAAAAAAATCTTACACTCAGGTTAGATCCTATTCCATGTTTGAGGACAGCAGGACATCGTGTGCCACTAAAAACGGATGACACGAAAACACATGTTCAATGGAGCACCAGAATCTTCAAAACAATTAAGTTGTCTGCCCTAAAAAATAGAAGTTGAACAGTCCGAAGCAAAACAAAATATAATTATTTCTGTGCCATGACTTAAATGTGCAGTGTTACTGTGTGAGAGCGTATTGTCTCTTTGTTGTCTCTAATTCGATTCGGAGTCACTGCCAAACTCGGTGGTTAGTCTGTGTTTCTGCGAGCGCACGCTTGTGAGTTAGTAGAACTACAAGTGGAATGAAAGTGAAACAACACATGCAGTTATGAACTGATCTACCGATTAGGTCTGATGTACCGTTTTAGGATTTCAGTACAACACTCACGCATAAAGTGTTTTTTTGTTTGTTTTTTGTTTTTTTTGTAACCTTTCTTTTTTCCAAACTCTGTCTTTAAAACTTTGGGTCTAGCCAGCTAACGGGTCCGCATTGCTCGAAGTTACCTGCTTCCGCATTTCGTCTGCAATGTCAAAAGTTGAGCCATTTGAAAAACTCACTATTAGAAGAAAGGTTATAGCCAGAACTAAACTATTTGCGGATAAACCACCGAGACAAGTAGGCATGTCATATAAGGCCTGATTCAAGAACTCGTAGGCTGAGGCCTTTGCGATTTGACCAATACATACTGGATTATTTTACGTGGATGTCGTACTGGTCCCACCTACAGATTTCCACATCCACTCCTTCTCTTCTGCTAATGGGATCATGTCTTCTTCTTCAGTTTAACGTCCTTCCACTAAAAGTGATATCAGACGATGTGTTGAAGTATATGAAATGTGCGTATTAACTGTGTGATTGTTTCTTGAAAATGTGTTGTATGAATAAACATTTCTTATGATATGAGTGGAGATTGGAGATGGCCAGATAGTGGGACAAAGTGTGGATGTGAGTTTGTGTGTGAGCGTGTGTGTGTGTGTGTGTGTGTGTGTGCGCGCGCGCGCGCGCGCGCTTGTATGTAAATGTGTCAATTTATCCGGAATTAGGCAAGTACGCTTCAAACTGACTGTAGCATAGGAGCAAGAGTACTGTAAGTAATGCTAAGTAATTAACAATCTAATATTAAAGGATAGAACATCAAAGGTAAATGCCCACTGGGCTGTGTAACAAACATTTACAAACTGAGGAAAGAAAAGAGTAGTCATTCAAAATCTTGGACACAGGTGACGGACTGGATCCGTCAGATAAACTACAAACGCCCGACTTACGATATAATTCCCTTGCAGAGAACTATAAAATAGGCATTCTGGCTCACCCACCTCCGCCAGCTCCAACCGGCTGAAGCCGGTTTCGCTGTTGCTCCGCCGGCTTACCCAGAATGCCTATTTTATAGTTCTCTAATAGTAAACACTTTACAAACATACATAATGTGTAGGATTATCTGTTTTTAACACTAATTTAGAAAACTTTTGAGACTTTAGTTTTTGCTTAATCCTTCGTTTTTCTTGATCGTTTTCAATAACATCATTTTCACGCATACATTCATCAAATGCGTCTCTGTCTTTCATGTGAAATAAAACTACAGTCTTTAATTGCTCTCTAAAGTCTTTTAAAACTGAGTTATATTTTTGACATAGAATCCACACACTTATCCCAGCATGTCTTCCACTGAAAGCCAGTTTTGATAAAGTATTTCTTTTTCTAACTATGTCTCTTTCTGCTGAACAGTCATCTATAATAAATAGTGTCTGAGTTCCTTCAAACTGTCTATAAAAGTGTTCTAAGCACTCGCTAAGTTTATTGCTAGGATCAACTAAATAGATTTCATCATCCGTCCATATAAACCTTCTGTCGTGATATGCTTTGTTCCATTTGAGTGTTGGACAGAAAATTACAATATGATCAAAATTATAACGATAAACTGTTTGTAATAGGTCGAGGACAAATATTGTTTTTCCACAACCAGTCTGTCCACAAATCAATGAACAATGAGGGGTTTTTGACATAAAGTTTAACATCGGCATTGACACCAAAGTTGTCTGCTCCATAGTTTTTAAAACAGAATTTAATCTAATCCAGTTATTGTTTTTATCATACTCTCTGTCAAAACTTGTTCAGTATAATAAAACCCTATAAGGCCCAAATGTGTAAGATTAATCCAGTTCAGTTCTGTAAGATCGTTTCTATTTAAACTAATATCAATTTTGTTGCTTGTTGTTATGACCTTAATATCCTCGCCATTGTAAAGAACGACGACAGTAACTTTAAGTTTGTCAACGTCTAAGTTTTGCCAGCTAATAAGAATTCCTTCCATAAGGTTGTCACTGACACCCACAGCTCCATTTCTTGCCTCATCTTTTAAGACAGAAATTTTAAATATCATTGTGAACGTGTCTCCTAATTTTGTGCGTGGAATGAACTGTAATTTTGTAGAAGCTTTCTTTAAAACCGATTCTCTTCTGTGGAGGATGTACTGTTTGTCCCCAAACGGCTTTATTTCGATCTCTTTCCGACTGTTGTCCTCTGGCATAAGACTTACATGTAAAGGGCCAGAGTTCAATGCTTTTCTGAAACTTTTTTGACGGTCAAAAAATGTAAATGGGCTTAAGAATTCAAATTTTATGTCCCATTCTAAATATGGTTCTAAGTGCCATTTGTTGTCAGTTTTTCGAACTATTTTATATTCATACTGACCTGTATTATTTGCTTCTAGATTGCGTAGTTGTTCTAGTTTAGGAAACCTTTTGTTGTCGTCAACCTCTTTGCGCTTATAATAACCATCTTTAGTGTACTCAAAACCATACAAAGTGCCTATCTCACCGTTTTGTTCAAAGTCCTCAACGTCTGCAAGGTCTTTTAATTCTAAAGTTACACACCTCTCAGGCGCTAATGTGACCCCCGAATCGTCTGGTCCACGTGACATTTTTTAAAACAACGTATTATTTTATTTCTAAAACAATGTGCAGGCTGTCACATTTGACGACTTTTCCTGTTTGGTCTTTGATTTTTATATTAAACGATCCGACCCTCCCACAAGCTAATCTTTTAAACTGTAAATTAGGGAATCGTATAATTTCATAATCGCAATATGCAGCTTTCCTGATGGAAGAGCTCTTAAAACAGTTGAGGGCCTTCCATCATATAAGTTTTCATCAGTGCTCAGCTCGTCCAAATGAACATAGAGTAATGAATGTAATGCAAGATCGAGCGGATATTCTCCCTCAAAAGTAGTTTCGTCTGGTGCAACTCTAAATTTATGATAGACTTGATTGGTTTTAAAGCCTAACATTTTAGCTAGCTCTACACCAAAAAAGTAATGGACTACTTCTTTTTCAGGTTTGAATGTCAACATTATTTTCAAATTTGCATTGTTAAGTTTGAGAGTAATGTCGAAGTTACTCATTGCTTCTTTTAGCGAGCAAACCCCGTAATAACCATCAGGTATGGTTAACTGGCTAATTACGTCTCCTCTTCTGTCAAGTTTTCGAATTAAATTATTCTTCTTGGATTCACTTATATTAAACCATACGACTTTGTAAAAAATTTCATGGAGTGCAACCCTTCGGGTTCCGCATTCATTATCAATAGCATATTCTAAAAACGAAGGACTGTCTTGAGTTGTTATTGTTACAAACATTTTTAAAACAATTTAAAAATGAGTGCATTCAAATATACTAATGCAAAATATTCTGTTGGGCTGCACTACAATCTTAAAAATATAACAACTGACACCCTCGACATTTCTGTGACTCAGACTGACGCCTTTCAAGTAAAGGTTAGTACTCCATTGGATCGTTATCTTAACCCTCCTATCAAAAACGACTACATCGCGAAAGTGTGGTTCAGTCATCCGATGCAGTTTTATCAGAACCAGTTAAACTTTGCTGTGTTTTGTGCATCAACTGGGTGTGGAGTGTCGTATGCTGATCATTTAAATCATCCTGATCCTTTGGTGAGGTCAGTGTATAGATTTCATTTTTATTACACCTTCAGACGTATTTTATCTGAACTGCAAGCGCCATTACCAAATGACAAAACGTTTAATCCATTCAGCAACAGAATAGATTACAAGGCTTTTGAAAGGATCTGTAACGAATTTGATATTGACCCAAAGACAGACTTTAGACAAAAGTTGGATCTTAATCATGGTTTAGGCACCCTTTATTTTTGGGGCGTGCACAGAAAGTATAACTATGATTGGAATCCTCCTTACACATCTTTCTCTTCAGGCACAACTGTTCACCTCGGGTCCATAGAGCAAGAGCATAAAACAGCATGGACAACATTTATTTTGGATACTTCTAAGGGCCTAACTAGAGCGGGAATAGAACGAATAAACGACTCTATTCGTACTTACGTTTGGTGTTTGCTAGGTTCGCAAGCACAGGCAAGATCAAACATAATTGATCCTTCTACTGGCTTTGACGCCCAAAACAGTATTTAGCAAATTTAGAGGATTCTATTAATTCTGCAATTGATTTGCCTTCAAGTATTAAAAGGTACCAAAATGTTTTGCAATACGCAAGATCGAAAGTAGACTTTGCTGTTGGCACTGGTTTATACATGCTGCCTTCTGACCTCAGACTCCAGATAGGAACAATAATAAACTATAATAATGAAATCCTTGTGGCTGGTAAAGAAGAGAAGGTCGGAAAAAACGACATAAATTCTAAGCCAGCAATAGCAATAAAAAAAGAAGCCCCACCAATCCCCGAGCCCCCCAAACCCCCCTCAAAACCCCATCCAATCCCTGTGGTCCCAAGAAATAATGACCATGAATATGAAAAGACAGCACTTGTTATTGGATTAACTGCCCTAGGATTACTTGGTCTTTATCTTACTATAAAGTAACCCAACTATTAAGACAACTAATGTCCATAAGTGCTCAGCCATAAAGCCAACTACTTTACTTGGGCAGACAAAAGCCAGCTAACGATCCCTCCTATTATACCAGGTAAAGAGTCTATTGCTTTACTGGCTAATTTTTTTAATAAACTTGCAAGGTGATCGAGTTGTTTTTTTACCCATGATTTATCTGACGACGGAGTTGGCGGGCCTGGTGGCACTGCTCCCCCACCACCGCCGCCTGTAATAGCCAACACCAGTGTACTTATTGCAAATCCTAAGGCTGTTATAACGCTCGCTAATGTGACACCTTGCTCTCTAAACAGTGTTTTTATTCGTTCTGCTAACGTTGTGTCTTCATACAAAATTCTTTGGATAGTTTCTCTTATTCTGCTCACTTGAGTTCGTAATTGTTCTCGGTTAGTAGACAGCACTTCTAGTCTTGCTGATCTCTCTTGTTCAAGAATATTTAGTCTTTGGGTTATTCTTTCTTTAACACCAGGTCCTAAGTTGTGGTCATCAGCCTCAACTAGTTTTTCTTTTTCTCTTTTTATATGCTCATCTAGTTCACCCAGTTTTGCTAAATTGTTTGTTAATTCACCTCTGATGCTTTTCAAAGCATGATCAAGGGCCGTTATTTCTCTCATAGGTAGCGGCGGATCGTGCATAGTTTTTAATACTGTTTCTTCTGAAAAACTGGTTTCTATTATTTCGTCTGCTGTTGGGCTTAAATCTTTAAGGGGTATGTTTTGTATTTGGTTATCTGTTGGGAGTTCTTGTAGTGTGTTTTGAAGTTTAGCAACTGCCTCACTGTCTAATCTTCGCGGTTTAGCAATGCCAAGGCGATTTTGATCGCTCACACTGAGCCTTTGTCTAATTGTAGTCTTTGCTAAAAACTTTGATGGGTCTGGTTTAGTTGTAAGCTGAACAAGTTGTCCTTGCTCGTTTTTCACAAACAAGTGATCATTTTTTGTTTCAAAATCATTAGGGTCTATAAATTCGGGAGGTTCTTGGCCTAAACTTTGGTACAATGATCTGACCTTACTTTCTGTTAATTCATGTCGCAATGAGCGCGATGGTTGTGTCAAAGGAGTCATTTCACTCATGTCGTCTCCAGGATCAAAAACATCATAATCTTCTTCACCTGCCATGTTTTTAAATAATTAACTTTTTATTTTGTTTTATAAAAAAATGTCACAAGCATATGGCTCGATTCTTGACCCGCATAGAAGACTGAAAGAGCCCTTTGGCGTGAAGGGAAATAAACAGAATATTATTGTTCCAAATAATCCATCTACTATTGATTCAGATCAAATTCTTACTGTTAAATTTCCAGACCTAGGAGCAGATGAAGTGATTGTGCCGGGATCTGCACGGCTTACTTTCAAAATAGAACTTGATTCAGCAACAGACGCAAACAGGACAGTAGTTCAGAATCTGGGACGGGCAATCGTTAAGAAAATTTCTATAAAACTTGAGGGGCAAGAAATATTTTCTTTACACAATGCAGACATATTTTTAATCTATTCTGATCTATGGCTAACCGATAATGAAAGGGCCGATCTTGCGTTTCAAGGAATCGAAAATAACGAAGCACTAAAACACAGAATAGACGCCGAAGATGCTAAAGCCGGCAACAAGTATGAAGCTGTAAGTTTTGCTTATGGAAATCGCTTTTCCATACCCTTAGATTTTGAGTTGTTAAAAGCGCATGCGCCATACTTTCAAGGAGCATTAAAAGACAGATTGTCATATGAACTAACTTTTAATGAATACAAACGTGTCATTAAATCTACAGACACTGATTCCAAGTACAGCATTTTCGACATCTCGTTAGAGTTTGACATTGTTAGCAACCCTAACTTAGCAAGGCTGATTGAGCAACAATATCAGTCAAAATTAGCAATATATTACGAAAGAGTGATTCATCATTCAAAATATCCTAAAAGCAGGGCAGACACAATATGGAATTTTAGTTTTAGTGCTGCAGCAAGATCCCTTAAAGGTATTTTATTGCTGTGTGAAGATGAAGAACCATTCAAAAGACAAAGTGAAAAATTTATTAATCCTAAAATAACGAAAGTACAATGTTCAATTGAGGGTAGTCCTAACCAAGTCTACGGTAGCGGGCTTAAACCTTATCATCATTTTGATGAAATAAGAAAATTGTTTGGAGGCGGGAGGTGTAGAAATCCAACAGTAGACCTTGTGTCTAAAGATCTACACCTTCACAGTGTTAGACTTGATGAATATTTAACAACGAAATACGGTTTATGGATTGACCTAAGGTCAACAGAAGATAATCAGTTGCATGGGAGTGGGAGAACAGTTAAAGACGTAATAAACATTCAAATTGATAAAGAAAAAAAGAGTGATAAACCACTTAATGTACATTTGTTTTTAATATATGATGCGCAGCTGAATATTCAAGATAACAGATTGAAAGATATCCAATACTAAATTATTTTTATTTTAAAAAAGCATGTCTGTTACGACTTATCCAAAAGTGCCCAAAGAAGAGATAGTAGGCAATTCTGACATAAAAACTTTCAGATTAACCAACATTACACAAATGCAACAAAAACTAGAGCAGGACCTTTCAAAATACAGCAAAACCAAACGAAGGTATTCTGCTGTCTTTAATGCTGTTACATATGTTAATACTGGAGCATCGATCACTAGTGCTCTATCAGCAGGAACAAGTGTAGGTCTCTTAGCAACAGGCGTAGGTGCACCGGCAGCTTTACCTCTAGGTGGTTTGTCTTTAACTCTTGGCCTGTGTTCATTGGCTGTAAGTGCTGTCAGCAAAAAAATAAAAGCTAAACTCCAAAAGCACACAGCTATGGTTCAACTAATAACAGCTAAACTTAGTTCCTTCAAACTGACAATAAATAAAGCACTTGCCGACTCGAACATCACGGATGAAGAATTTAGTCGCCTACAGGCTGATTTTGAGGACTACAAAAGACAAAAGTTTGATCTTCAAAGAAAGGCAAGGGCAACTTTTTCTCAACAACCAGACACCGACCAGATGAAAAAGGAATGTTTAAAAAAAGTAAACGAGACATTAAACTCTGTTCTAAACAGCTCACATTAACAACCCCAAAGGGCGTTTATACTTTAGTTTATGAGTCCAAGCACAAAAAGACCGTTGATATTGATTCTGATTAACTTTTATTTTTTTGATTTAAATAAATATTTTGAGTTAGAAAAGAAGCTCAACATGGATAAGATATATGAAGGTTCAGATGAATTGTTTGAAGCAATGCTCGAGGAAGAGCGTTTGTCAAAAGCTTTAAATGAGGTCGTTTTAGAAGTTATTGATCCAACAAAGGTACAGGCAAGCGTTGTACACGCTATTTCTCAAGTTCCAAGTAAACTAACAATAAACCCTCCAGTTAAAGTAAGGTTAGTTGTTTTAATCGACTATATAACAATAAACGAAGAAAATCTAGAAGTCTGGGTCTCAACTAAACAGCAGACTATTCTTTCTCATAATGACTTAACACCTGGTTGGGCAGATCAACTTCTTACACAGTTTAATGAAGCCTCTGAAGCAGCTAAAATGAGAGGCTCTGGTTGGTCAGAGGGTGAAGTCCTAGACATCAGATTAAGACAGGCTAAGTATGAGCCAATTGTAGGCAAGTCTTACATTCCACTGCCTCCAACATTAGTTGCAAAGAGAGCAGTTTTGAACATAAAGAATTCAGATGACAAATGTTTTATGTGGTGCGTTCTTGCTAGGCTGCATCACGTTGCCAAAAATGCAGAGAGAGTATCTAACTATTTACAGTGGGCCAATGATCTTAACTTTAACGGCCTTGAATTTCCTATGGCTGTAGACAAAATTGATCAGTTTGAAAAACAAAATCCATCAATAACTGTTAATGTCTACACATGGTCTGAAGAAACCAACCTTCTGCCAATTAGAGTGTCAAAGAACAGTCCAACAATAGGCGAACCAACCAAAACTCATGTAGACTTACTCCTGATGCAAAGCCTTAATGGGTTGCACTACACTCTAATACGCACAATGAGTAGATTACTAGTGCATACTACAAAACAACATAGCAAACAAGAATTCTGTAGAAAATGTTTAACAAGAATTCCGTCCGTTCAAGCTGCGAGCGAACATATAAAACATTGTATTAGCCCAGTTGACTGTGATACAGAACTAATTACGCCCGGAGAAGGCAGTAAAGTTAGTTTTAAGAACTGGAAACGGTTGCAAACTAGTCCATATGTTGTTTACGCAGACTTCGAATCACTCATTGTTCCTTATGAAGGACCAACCCCACAGAAACTTCCTAAAACAGTCTTAATGAGTAATCATCAGATTTGCTCATTTGCCTTCATCATTGTTAGGTCGGATGGCGCCCATTCAAAGCCAGAATTATACAGAGGACCAAATGCTGCAAAATACTTCTTAAAACGCATGCAGCAAGTGCGTAATGCCTGTTCTAATAATCTAAACTTATCTGAAATCATAATGACGCCTGAAGACCAACAACAGTATGACTCAGCCACTCACTGTTGGATTTGTGGGGCGGCCTTGGTTGCCGCCCAGAGAATCCAACAGTAAGAGACCATGATCACATTAGTGGAAAGTTTAGAGGAGCAGCACATAACAAATGCAATCTTCAACTAAAGTTTGAACCAAAGACATGGAAGCTGCCTATATTCTTTCACAACTTGCGAGGTTACGACTCTCACCTTATAATGCAAGCAGTAACCAGCGACTTCAGGGTGTCATGCATTGCACAGTCATCAGAAAAGTACATGTGTTTCACTTTAAATAACATGTCTTTCTACGACTCTATGCAACACATGATGGGTTCATTAGAGTCACTGGCTATGTCCTTAAAGTCCTGCCCAATAACAGAAGAATATTTTGACCCAACTCTTGTTAGAAAGGGCGTTTACCCTTATGAGTACATGAACAGTTGGGAAAGGTTTGACGAAGATACACTTCCGCCTAAAGGCGCGTTCTTTTCTAGTCTCAGAGGAAAGGACATCAGTGATTCTGATTACCAGCATGCTCAAGATGCGTGGCAGAAGTTAGAGTGTAAAACGATGGGAGACTATCATGATTCCTATTTAATGGCGGATACCTGTTTGTTGGCGGACGTCTTTGAAAATTATAGGAAGACCTGCATGAAACATTACAGCCTGGATCCTGCGCATTATATTTCTGCGCCTGGGATGAGCTGGGACGCTTTCTTAAAATTTACTGGAGTACAAATTGATTTATTGTCTGACCTGCCAATGCTTCAGATGATTGAAAACGGATTGCGTGGGGGAATCAGTATGGCGTCGCACCATTACTGTAAAGCAAACAACAAATACTTGGACGACTATGATCCAAGTAAAAGGTCTAACTATCTTATGTATTTAGATGCAAACAATCTGTATGGATGGGCAATGGCGCAATCACTTCCATTACGCAACTTTAAAATGTACACAGATACGGATAATATTCAAAAAGCATTAAAGTGGTTGGGCAGTTTGACGCCAGATCAACAGTGTGGATACATTCTAGAAGTTGACTTAGAATATCCTCAGGAACTCCATGATTACCATAATGACTATCCATTAGCAGCAGAAAGTCTAAAGATGGCAAAAACAGAACCACCTAAACTTGTGCCTAATCTTCGAGGCAAAAAAAATTATGTCTGCCATTACAGGCTTCTACAATTTTATTTAAGACATGGTTTGAAGTTGACAGCTGTTCATCGTATAATTGCTTTTGATCAAGAACAGTTCATGAAACCATACATAATGAAGAACACTGATCTCAGAACTAAATCCACAGATGCTTCAGAAAAAGACTTTTTCAAGTTGATGAACAACAGCTGTTTTGGAAAGACTATGGAGAATCCGCACAAGCGTAAAGATGTTAGATTGGTCACCAGAGAAAACGATGCAATTAAGCTAACTTCTAAACCTAATTATCAGGACTTCAGAAGATTTCATGATCAGCTTTTTGGCATAATGATGAAAAAAAAGAAAGTCAAATTGGATAAGCCCGTTTTTATTGGGTTTACTGTTTTAGAGCTGTCGAAGCTTTTGATGTTAGAATTTCTTTACGACTACTTTAAACCCTTGTATCCTGAGTCCAAAGTACTTTACACAGATACAGATTCCTTTGTAATCGACATCCCTACTGAAGATATCTATAAAGACATGGAATTAGAAGTAGCTAAAGGGCATGCGGGATGGTACGACACATCTGATTACCCTAAAGATTCGCCTTTGCATTCAGATATTAACAAGAAGGTTTTAGGTAAGATGAAGGATGAATTATCTGGAGGTGTGATCAAGGAGTTTGTTGGTTTGAGGTCGAAAATGTACAGTCTTTCAAGCCAAAAAAAAGTTGTTAAAAAAGCAAAGGGAATATCTCGTAGTGTTGTGCAATCAAGCATATCCCATGACAACTATAAAAAAGCATTGTTTGACAATAAGACTTTTCATCATGACAACGTAAAACTACGATCTAATCTACATGAGATCAACACAACTGTTGTAACAAAGAAGTCATTAGATAGAACAAACACAAAACGTGTGTTTGTTAATCCAGAGTTTTCATATGCAATCGGGCATTGGAGAATAGTATAATCATATGGGCTTATATTTTTCAGCAATCGCACGTTCAATTATATCATCATCTAATTTAGCAAAATTAATATTATTTATTAATGCTAGA
The DNA here is from genome assembly GCA_033310375.1 of Conus canariensis. NCBI lineage: Eukaryota > Metazoa > Mollusca > Gastropoda > Neogastropoda > Conidae > Conus > Conus canariensis. The sequence goes on from CM065741.1 coordinate 9,598,300, forward strand.
TGTGCTTTAATTTTTTTTGTCATTTCGCAATATTCATGTTCCCATACCCATAAATCAAAATAAAAGCTTTGGGGTTTAAAGCGATTGTCTGGCGATTGTTCTAGCCAGAGATTGTCAATCTTCTCAAATACTTCTTTAATGATATACTGATACTCAAATAAATCTTGCATTAATTTTAAAGACTTTTCCTTTGCCCCATTTCCCTTTGAGCTTCCATTTTAAACCCAAATGTATTTGCGTAGATTAAAACAGTTCTTTAAGCTTAAATATATCACCAACCAATTCAACCAAATTATTATCCATTACTGCTAAATGTGCTCGAATTTTTTTAATATATTCCCAATCAAAATTTGAGGTTTTGTCTAGCATGGCATGATCAATCTTCTTAAATATTAGTATAATAGCAAGATTATAATCAAATATTTCTCGCATTATTTCTAAGGACTCTTCCTTCACCATTCTTGCTTCCAGTGCCATTTTACGTAAGGATTCTTCCTTTTCCATTCTTGCCGCCATTTTAATTTAAATTAAAAAATAATTAAGCGACTGGAACTGTGTCTGGAGGGATTATCTGCAGTTCTTCCTTCACAAAAGATCTTCGGGGGCTGGTCGTTTTGTTGTGTCAGTTTCTCGTAAATAATACACGGGCGGATTCATTTTCACAATTTTTTTTTATCTCATATGGATCAACACTCCAAACTGGATCTGTTGCCCTGATGCGAGTGTCCCCTTCCGCTTCTCCCGGCGAATAAAGGTATCTCACTTTCAAACCAAATGGTAATAGTTTGCTTGATGAAGACTCTCCTTCAACAACATTTATTGTTTGTTTTCTGATTGCTTGTACTGGTTTTAGACCTTTAAATTCTTCATTATTCATTGCACGTAGAACTGAGGGCAGTCTTCTAACCCATTCTGTGTTGCGAGAATTGTCAATCAGCTCTCTGTGATACTGGTAGGAAAAAAGCCTTTCAGATAACTGTTTGTTAAAGTTTTCAACCAAACCCTGTGATCTGTGAACACCCGGAATGCCTCTTTTAATGGTAACTCTATGTTTTAACAATAATTGATTCACTTGACCTTTAAATTCTTTTCCATCATCGACTTGAATCATGCGAGGATAAGTTAAGGGTCCTCGTTGATATATCAGTTGTATAGCGACAGCAACAGCAGAAGCACTCTTTTGTGTTAATGGTTCAGCATCTTTGTATCTTGAAGCTATGTCAATGACTGTAAGTGCGTACTTAAATCTTTTTCGTCTAATCGTATCATGGGGTAAATATAGAAGATCCATTTGATGGGTGTCGTTTGGAGTTATATTCACAAAGTGTGGTCTCTGTATTCGTTTAGGCGCTGGTAGATAAATTTGCCAAATCGCTTGTTTAGATAACCATTCCTTTGCTGTTTGTTCACTGACTCCAGCTGCTTGGCTTAGCTTTTTGATTGCTGTTATTCCCTTCCAATATCCTTTTGGAGAATAAAGATCTTGTTCATTTTTTATTCAGCCAATATTATGTGCAACAAAATACACAACGGTCATGCCAAAGGCAATAAACAATATTTCTTGCATCTTTTGTTTTTCTGATGGTTGATAAAAGTCGCTAAATTTTGGTGGGGGCAATGTTTCAACTTGTTTGCCTGTTACTAGAAAATATTCTTTTATTGCCTGGTCAACATCTTTAAATGTGTAAGCTGCATGTCCCTGTTGTTTAAGTCTGTCGTTAATAAAATCTAACTGCTCCATTCTTTGCTTTTCATAGGTGTCTTGTGCTGCGGCTAGTTGCTCCATAGCTTTGTTATGTCTTTTTCTCTCGCCGTCATCCCGTAGTTTACTAAATGCGTAATTACTTCCGCTAAAAGCAAGCGCATTAACCACAGCGCCACCAATCATCATTACGAGTGAAGCCATTTTTATAAATGTATTTTTTTAATTTTACATATTAATACTGTCTGGAATTATTCCTTGCTTAACTAGAAAATCTTTCGTAGCAAATGAAGCTGTAATAACAGCAATCAGCTTTGCTGAGTCTTCAAAGTCTAGTTTGCCAAGATCTGCTGGTTTTATTTTTAACAGGCTTTTACCAAGCATTGTGTATCCTACACTTAGGCCTCCAATAACAGCAGAATGGTATACGAGGTTAGTAATAGTTTTTTCGGTGCTCATTTTAAAAAAATAAAATAATATTTATTCATTAATAAAACATGAACTGCGATGATTTACTTCCTGAACTTACAAATGATCAAGTTGATGACCAAGCTATTATGCGCCAAAAGGAAAGGCTGTATTCTTTGGCGGCGTGTGGAAAAACAAAACAGTACCTTGGAAATGAATTCAGCATAGAACAGATTCAACAAATGTCGCCGCAAGACATTGTAAAGTATCACAACAGGTATGAAGCGCAACTGGGGTCAAGAATGGTAAAAAGTGTTGGGCAAACGGTTCTTAGTTTGTACACTAAACTAGTTAGTAGATTTGCTCCCATTGATTCTGAACAAGATTTTATGTATGATTTAACGCAGGATCCAGTTTTAACAAAGTCATTAGAGTCTCTAGGATGTGATCTATATTACAGATTTGGAACATTGTTATCGCCATTAATCATGGGATTAATTACTTTTAATCATATAGATTTTGTTTCCCTTCAAAATGACCGAGCCAGAAAATCAGCAGAATCAGAAAACATTGAATCAGGTGGAGAAAGTGACTAGTAAAAAGCCTCCTCATCCTGGGCGTGTTGCAGCAGGAAAAAAATTAGCAGAGTGGAACAAACAAAAAAAATTAATGTTCCGAGCACAGAATGTAACTCATAATGAAAACATAACACCGCCAACGCCAACAGTTGTTTCAATGCCAGCTGTAAATACACAAGTTGATTCAAGACCTACAACACCAAAGTCGTCATGGAATATTGAATTTAAAACAGTTGCCATTTTTGGCGTCATTGCTGCTGGGGGTGGTTATTACGGTTATAAAATATATAAACAACGCCAGCAAAAACCAAAGCAGTCCAAAAAATCTCAGCCACTAAATACAGAAGCCGAACAAAAAAGCATGCCAGAACTGCCAACAACAAAATCTCATTTTGATCCATTTGATATGCAATAATATGTTAAGAACTTAATAAATAATTATAAGTGACTTGAATAAGAACTTGATAACGACTTGATGACGACTTGATAAAACTTAAATAAGAACTTGATAAGAACTTAATAAGAACTTAATGACGACTTGATAAAAACTTAATGACGACTTGATGACGACTTGTTAAGAACTTGAATAAGTACTTGAATAAGTACTTGAATAAGAACTTGTTAAGAACTTGATGATGACTTGTTAAAAACTTGATGTTGACTTGTTAAGAACTTGAATAAAAACTTGTTAAGAACTTAAATAAGAACTTGAATAAGAACGTGATGCCGACTTGAATAAGAACCTAGAACGACTTAATGACGATTTTTTTTCACAATTAATTGTTACATTCTTTTCTGGGGAGACAACTCCCTTCTGCCTTTATGTAGTATCTAGGTCAGACATGTCTGGCCCCGGCTTACTCAACTGCACAATAGCCGAGTCGAAGCGCCGCACTGTTTGCTAGTTCGTGTCAAGTTACACATAAGGGCGTCAGGCCGCCACGCGGCATTGTATAAATTTAGACGGCGTCGTTCAGTACAGGCGTTAGACGTCATTGTATAAATTTAGGCGGCTAAATTTCTAAACATATCAAAACATGTTTCTTACCTTCCCCCAATCACAAGACTAGATAGAATCAGCTGATTAGTAACAGTGACGACATTTCCGCCCAGCACTTGTGTTGTTAGCAACTAAACCTAGCTGTCTTGTCATTTGCGGGTGTGCAGTGCAGTCGTGTTTTCAGTTAGAAAGTGTTGTGTTATGTCGCAAGACAGTATCTCTTCTGAATTAGAGATAGAACTTCTTGAATCACAAACTGTTCATCAAGAATTGCTATTTCATTGAAGTCTACTCCATGAGAAAAGAACTAAAAGCAATGTTTTCATATAGTGAGGAGATAAGGCAGTATTGGTCCACTCCCATTCAACTACCAATGCAGCTTGAAACACGATCTTCTCAAGAGCCACAGCAGGGAACGGCCGCGCTCTAGCTAGAGCGCGTGAAATGAATATTAAACAGGCACACGTCACAGCCTATAGCAGAAAGCCACGCTTTAACGGCCGCGGTCTAGGTGGACCGTCGCTTTGTCACGTCCTATTCAACAGGCTGCCTATTCAGGCGGCCGCCGGGTGTACTTTATACAATTGTCTTGTTTGTTGAATCAAGCTTTTAATAAGTGCACTTGGTGGCTGCTTAGAATAATCTTCAACAACGTGCCACGATTCTACGCTTGTGTGAACACACATCCCACCCCTTTCAGACACTCCCTATTCAGATAGCTTTCAATAGCCAGTCATTCCTCACAATAGAATGAAATCCCAACTTGGTTGACAAATAGCCCTCCTAAGAATAAAGGCATGGTTAACCAAGTCCCCATTGTTTTGTTTGTTTACTTCTTAACGGTCCAGTGACAGAGAACTATAAAACAGATAATCCTACACATTATGTATGTTTGATGTTTGATGAATGTATGCGTGAAAATGATGTTATTGAAAACGATCAAGAAAAACGAAGGATTAAGCAAAAACTTAAGTCTCAAAAGTTTTCTAAATTAGTGTTAAAAACAGATAATCCTACACATTATGTATGTTTGTAAAGTGTTTACTATTAGAGAACTATAAAATAGGCATTCTGGGTAAGCCGGCGGAGCAACAGCGAAACCGGCTTCAGCCGGTTGGAGCTGGCGGAGGTGGGTGAGCCAGAATGCCTATTTTATAGTTCTCTCTTGCTCTTGGACAATTGATTAACAGATGTCCTACTCCGAGTGTTTCTCCACACATACATCTAATGTTTTTACAGAACTTCGTATGAAGGGAATTTAACCGCATTCTGTGCAGTAAACTTCTAATCTCTCTAGACAGAGAAGCAAGGTGATTGTTTGACGAGGCTTTCGAGTTGATTTTGCCACAATATTTAACACAACTCTGATAATACTGAGTATCCGAGTTCATTATCAAGTTTCTGAAGCTTTCATCCGATGTTTTGTTTAGAAGAATACTGCATTCTGTTAAATCCAAAGGAATATTAAGGGGAATTGAACCTTCAACACTTCGAGCTGCCTTTCTTGCAGCCTGATCAACTCTCTCATTTGCTGAAATGCCACAATGAGAGGGGACCCAGCAAAAACTAACTGATGTGCCTTTATCGGATAAAAGATGTATAACATGATTTATTTCTGTTATTATCTCCAAACGGATTTTTGAATTTGAAGACCGGATTGCTTCATGAGCAGATCTAGAATCAGCACATACTAGTACGTGACTGACATTCAGATGGAGATAAAGAATATAATTTAAGGACATTAGGATGGCGGCTAGCTCGGCACTAAAAATCGAAAAATTTCTGCCAAGATGGTACATTTTCTCCACGTTTAAGTCAGGTATTACAAAAGCTGCCCCTGTCCTACTGTCTTCTACCACTGAGCCGTCTGTGAAAATTTTTAGGTGGTTCTTGTACTGATTTTCCAGGTGTAAGCATACGGAAATTTTTAGTATGTTGGGTGAATCTTTTTTTGATAAATCTGAATGAATCGTATCAAAGGAGGCTTTCGTTTGTTCCCATCTTGGCACTGGTGAAAAGGATGGTTTAACAGCGATTTCATTTCTATTTATGTTGGAATCTCTGATAAGGTTAGAAGTATACGAGTAGATTGATTTTGTAGATTGTACTCCTCTAGCTCGTTTTCCAAAATCTTTTTCAGAATTTAAACAAACTTCTTTTGAACAGAAATTTTTCTGTGTAAAGCTCTTCAGAACGAACTTCGACGCAGCTACTTTTCGAACCTCGCTGAGAGGTAGCACTCCAATCTCATTGTATGTTCCTAAGTTGGATGTATGTATGGGAACACCAAGAGCGAGTTTGTAAGCCTTGCAATCAATGCTCTGCAATTTATTTAACAGATGTTGTGGTGCGCTGAAAAATACTTCCTGAGCATAGGTTAACCTAGATCGCACAAGAGCGGTTGATAGAGGTATTAAAGTCGAAGCATCTTGGCCCCATGGTTGCTTGTTTATAATCTTAAGAAAGTTTAAACTTTTCCGTGCTTTATTTAATATGTGGTCAATATGCTGGTTCCATGACAGTTTAGAAGTTAAGATTATACCTAGGAATTTTACTGATTTAACATATTTTATTTCGATGCCATCTAAAGTAAAAACTGGGAGCTTTTCTGGGTCATACCCAGAATTGAAAAGCATTATATGTGTTTTTTCTAAAGAAAGTGCGAGCCCGTTTTCTTGTAAAAATACATTTATTTTATTGAGTTCTCGCTGGTATGAAGCTTTTATGTAGTTCAGCGACCTCGAAGGGGTTATTCGTTTCATGGTTACTCTCATCCAAAGGCATATATCATCAGCAAATTGAGCTAACTCTGTGCCTTTCGATAAGCCTTTCGGTAAATCTGCCATTAAAATATCGAAGACTGACAACACCCACTCGCCTTTCCAGTTTCTGCCGGGTGAGTTGCACTGCGCGCGCGCGCGTGTGTGTGTGTGTGTGTGTGTGTGTGTGTGTGTGTGTGTGTGTGTGTGTGTGTGTGTGTGTGTTGGTGTGCATGAGTATTGATAAAAGTTACTAGGAAAAGTCTTAGCACTGAATAAAGCTACATGACACAACAGGCGTCCCTTGAAAGTGTCAGAAAAACGCTGTAGATATGAAGATGCCCTGGGTGTAATCTGGTGTGTAGATGTGTTCTGTGAGACCCATGAAAATTAGTGAACAGGGGAAATAATTGTTGAATATCACTTAATGTTGTATGGTTTCTTTTATAGCCTCCCTTGGGAATTGCAGTTTAGCCCTGTTAAAGCCCCACGTTGTTTTGACTGATCGCCAACTGTGTGACATATTCTAACAGTAGTTATTGTTAGAACGAAGAAAGAGTGGACAGCTACTTTGGACAATAATTGTTACCCTGGACTGTTCGTGGTAATGATTTTACGTAGTTGTTTTAACCTACTGCGTTATATCCAGTTTTCTATGTGTTCTCGTGTATTTAGATAATATTTGAAGTGAGAGAAAGACTGGAAACTAATCTATGTTGTCCTACCCTTAACCGTCCCTCCTGTATATCTTGCGACTATTTCTTTTAGGCTTTTTCTTTTAGTCTTTGCGCATTGTTCAGTTTTCTTATTCATATCATTGTGTCTACCCATACCCCTTTTAATATCCCTCCCCCTACAATCCCTACCGCCTGGTTACATTTTGATACTTTCCCTCATATCTGACTGCCTTATACGTTGTGCCATTAGAAGTAGAACGCTGTTAAAATGCTGTAAACAATTCAGTATTAAACCTGAAAAGACCTGTGATTATAGGAAAATCAGAAGAGGGAGAAGAATGTTAAGAAACGAAATAAAGGTACCAGCAAGTGCATTCTTACAGAAGTTGGTCTGAAAGATTTGATCCAAATGGGAAATAAAGGGCAAAAGGACGTATGGCTGTTCTCAGATTTAGAGTATATTTTCATGACTATATAGGCTACTGAATTCCTACAATGTTGCCAGCATTACATTTGGGATTGTTTAACATGCACAGGTCTCAAGTTTAATCTGGTGTGTAAATGTGTTCTTTACAACATTGCGATATCTGGTGAATACGGGACTTAACTCCACATATACCCTGTAGTGTATTGCTCCAGCAAAGCCAGCAAGGGCAATGGACAACGTGGGAGAATGCACTCCAAAGAAGTCTCACTTGGAATGACATTTGGCACATGGCCCCTCTCAGGATCAGCTTCATTCTCAGATCTGCATATGATCTTCTACCCTCAAATGCAAACCTGGTGAAGTGGGGGAAAACAGACGATCCTGCATGCCCCCTCTGCCATGAAAAACAAACAGTGGAGCATGTCCTAAGCTCATGTAAAGTAGCCCTGGCTCAAGGAAGGTACACATGGAGGCACAACCAAGTGCTCAAAGAGATTGTACAAGTAGTCTGGGCTAGTACCAACACCACAAAAGGGAAAATCAGGACTCCAAAAGCAACATTCGTCACGGCAGGAGGCAGCAAATCAGTTTCCCACACCTAGAATAGATCTATTTAAATCAAGCTCATCTTACTCTGGTAGTGTGGTTTGGAATTCACTTCCACTACATTTCCGATGCTCTCAAAATGCAGAATCCTTCAGAGAAAAACTAACTACACATTTCACAGCAGACCATTACTATTAGGGATAAAATACATATACCAGAGCGCATCCTCTGTTTTGCTGCATATTAAACTGATACGCCGCTTCCTTTCTACTGATTAAAAAAAAAACAACAACCAGATAATGATAAATTGAGAGATATGGTTACCATTGGTTTGATTAATGACTGTAATTATATCATGATGAATGAATTTGTGGTCACTGATTTTACAAATGCATTGTCACTAACTGATTGATGTCCTAATACTTTTGATTTCTTGAAGTACTGTATCTATATGGTGATAAATGTGTGCCCTGCCCTGGTTACTGTTGATTATATTGATGTATTGTTGCTCGTTATCAAATTTCATGGTAATGTTTAGCACATGATATTTTGGATATGGAAATATCATCTCTCTCTCTCTCTCTCTCTCTCTCTCTCTCTCTCTCTCTCTCTCTCTCTCTCTCTGTATTTACAGCTGCGTATTGATGTATTGTCACTAAGTTTATAATTGTAGTCTTGGGTAGTGTATGAACAGTTCAAGAAGAAGAAAAAAAATGAGGGTGGGGGGGGGGGGGAGATTGTGATGGCATCTCTCTCTCTCTCTCTCTCTCTCTCTCTCTCTCTCTCTCTCACACACACACACACACACACACACACCCTACACACACACACACACACACACACACACACACACACACACACACACACGCACACACACACTCGCGCGCGCGCATGCACACGCACAGGCACACATACACAAATCATGATAAAAAGTGTTGTGACTATTGATGCTAGGACTTTATTGTCGCTAACTGATAACTGATTGTAGTACTGCTCGTTTTTGTCTTGCCTTGTAACCACATCATGCAAATGTAAAAGAAAAAAATGTTGATATTACTGATGCATTGCAGTTGTCTAATTATCATCCTTAGCAGCTTGTTGTATGTTAGTATTTTACAAAAGGAATGTAACTCTCCCTCTCTCCTCTCTCTCTCTCTCTCTCTCTCTCCGATAGGAGGATCGCTTATTCTATGTCTGTGTGTGCTGATTTTTTTCTTCTTTGAAATCACTTTCTTTATTCTTGTTTGTTGTTTCAATCACTTTGTTTCCCTTTAAAGTCATCTACGCCTTCAATGTTAGTGGATGAACAACTCATCAACGTTTAATGCATTTGTGAAGATATGTGTGTTTGTTACAATTGTTGTTAAGTCTTAGTGGCTAGTTATGCTTAGTTAGTCCCTTAGCGGGCAAGGGCTGGATGAAAAAAAAGCATGTGTTTGCTTATCTGTTACCCTTGGAAATAAAGGTTATCATCATCATCATAATCATCATCATCATCATCATCATCATCTCTCTTTAAGGTACGGGAAGGAGCTCTCCTTGGAGTTTCTTTCTACCGACGATTTCATGTTTAGTCCAGGTTAGGCATGTAAGTGTTTACAGCCCTCCAGGATGAAACGTCAGTGGAGGAAGCCTGAAGCTTAGGAGGCTGACCCATTGTGGAGTGGGGACGCTGGTTTCTCTACTGCTCTTCTCTTTATCAACTGTCAACTGTCTGTACCCAATGTTCTCTACTGCTCTTCTCTCTATCAACTGTCAACTGTCTGCACCCAATGTTCTCTACTGTCTCTTCTCTCTATCAACTGTCAACTGTCTGCAGCCAATGTTCTCTACTGCTCTTCTATCAACTGTCAACTGTCTGCACCCAATGTTCTCTACTGTCTCTTCTCTCTATCAACTGTCAACTGTCTGCAGCCAATGTTCTCTACTGCTCTTCTATCAACTGTCAACTGTCTGCACCCAATCTTCTCTACTGTCTCTTCTCTCTATCAACTGTCAACTGTCTGCACCCAATGTTCTC
>CM065741.1:9613416-9620916 GCA_033310375.1 Conus canariensis
AGACCTATAACTGTTTGAGACATTAGAATAACATTGTCAGCAAATAAAAGCAAAAATATCTCAACAGCTCCTGAGATTAATTGAATACCGTGCTTTCCTTTTTTAATATTTCAATTGCTAACTTATTAATGAAAAAGGAAAACAATCGTGGGCTCAAAAGGCAGCCTTGTTTTACACCCTTTGGAGAGTCAAAATAATTAGAATATTCACTCTTTGCACGCACACATGCCAGCACAGAATTATACATACCACGAATAGTCAAATAAAGTTTTCCATTCGCTCCACTTTTACGCAACACGTTCCAAAGAGTATTACGATTCACAGAGTCGAAAGCCTTCCTGAAGTCAACAAAGCTATATAGAGTTTAGAATTGCTCAATAAATATGTACAAGTGAATATAGTGTATATATATGGTCAATAGTACTATACTTTGCTCTGAAACCTGCTTGTTCTTCTAATATTTTTCCTTCATTTTCAGCCCATTTTGATAATCTGTTGTTCCAGATATGAGTATACACTTTACTAATGGTACTAGTGAGTGCTATACCACGATAATTATCTGGATTACTGGAATCACCTTTTTTGTAAATTGGAATAATAATAGATTTAGCCCATTCGTAAGAAAAATTGCCGTGTTCAAAAAGCTCATTAAATAAGCGAACAAGATAGTCAATTATGATAGAATTTGCTTCTTTTAACATTTCTCCCACAATTCTGTCGGGTCCAGCACTTTTCCCTGTCCTTAAATGTCTGATACTATCCATTACTTCTTCTCTAGAAATGGTGCTATTGAACAATGGCACAGATTCATCCTCATCATCCAGTGAAATGTCTTCTTCCAGAGGAACAGTATTATCTGAGTCATTGAAAACATGAAAAAAGAGATCATACCATTGTTGGATGGAGATTTCATTATAAATTAAGCTTTTCTTATTGACAGATCTTATTACTGACCAAAATGTTTTAGAATCGTTTATGGATTCTCTTACTTTCTTAAGTCTATTTTCCTCAAATTCTAACTGCTTAGTTTCTCTCAGTTTAATATATTCTTTTCGTGACACTGCATATTCTACTCTTTTTTCTTTTTATCACTAGCTGTTTTACATCTCTGAAATCTTTTTAGCAGCCTTTTTACTTCTGCTTTCTTTCTCTCACATTCAGCATCAAACCAGTCACTACTTTTTTTTCGACCTTGACCTACCCTGCGGACCATACATGCAGCAACTCCATATGAAGCATTAACAAAAAGGTTTAAACTATCATTTGTATCAATATCCATTTGTAGGAGGGCTGACTGTAAACAACTTTGGAACTCATCACTTTCAAGTTCGTCTTTATATTTATGGACATTTTCATTCGACCAAACATTTTGTTTTTCTTCACCTGATTGTTTAACCTGGTTACTTTCCAGATTCCAGTGAACGTTATTCCATACAACTTCGATTGGTAAATGCCACGAATGAACACAGTCACCAACATGCAAATCAAATTTCGGTAATAAATCAACATGAATCAAAACGTAATCAATCATACTACATCCATTAGGGGATACAAAAGTGTAATTACCCTCTTTATCTCCACCACAAAACCCATTTAAAATATTCATATCAAACAAAAAACAAAAATCCAGTAACGTTTTCCCAAAGCTATTTACAACCATATCTTTTGAATGACGTAAAAAAAAATGTCACCCATTTCATACAAATCAAAATCATAAATAGTCATATCTGCATGCTCAGATTGCATCTGACCTGTTCGAGCTTTCATATCACCAGTTACAATAACGTATACATCATCTTTATCAAACTTTTCCAATAAAGCCTCTTCTAATAAAAGTACGCCATTTTTGATAACCTTATCATTATATAGAGGGCCTCCTTCTGCTTCTGGAACAATATAACAACCAACGAAAATGATATCTTTATTCACACCAAAAACAGTTTTATCTATTCTTATAACAATTGTATTGTCACAATTTATTTGAATCTCTTTTACATATTTTTCTAAACATTTTCTTACTAAAAGGAGCATACCTCCTGAGTTTCTTCCACGAAATGAAAACTTTCTAGCTGAAACATGAAATTTCATATAATCATTGAAGATGCATTTATAGTCAAAAGACGAATCTAAAAAGGTTTCTGTAAGGCAAACAAAACCAAATTTGTTAACATAATTTACAAAAGAAACAAATTTTCAACATTATAACTTATGAAAGTCCATTGTTGTGGATGGTCTAACCTGTCCTGTTTGCTTTTTGCAGAGTTTGAACGCAAGGTTTTTAGTACCACCCGTACCCCTTTCCCCACATAGAGACTTGCTGGACTGGTTACACAGGTACGCTCGCATGCCACTGTCTGTTGGACACAACTCCGCCACGCGCTGTGTGTTCGTCGTTACCATGACGTCGATCCGTGGAGACACGGGGAATCCCCGCTACTGGCCGCTGATCCAATTCGCTGACCTCCACCTCTGTCACGAGCCGCTCTGCAACCCCCATCCTTACCACGATTACCACTCCGTGATAGAGAGAGAGAGAGAGAGAGAGAGAGAGAGAGAGAGAGAGAGAGAGAGCGTGCTCTTTTTGAGTGCGCGCATGTAAGGCTCCCGGAGTCTGGAAACGCAAGAACGAGATAGAGTTTACATGAAGAAGATGTGAAAGGCACGCTTACATGACAACATGTGAATTACTTTCTCTTGGTCAATTACCATAGTCTTCTTTCAACCAACACACTGCATGCAACAAACGCTCTTCAGTTTACCGTTTTGTCACTATTACGGGAATAATAATAACTATTACAATATAAAATTGGAAATGAAATGAGGCAGGGAACAGTAAACAATAAACACAACCAGCCGTGTCTCCCTGATGAGTTCCGATCCAGTGGACGAAAGGCCTCGGAGCAGGCAATACAAATATATCTGCCTTCAAAAGGGATTACGATGGTTCCCTTATGCTGATAATGAAGAGTTTTCATATCTGTAATACATTTTCTTAATTTCATGTTCCCAGTTTCTCCATCTTCAAACTCCCCCCCCCCCCCCCCCCCACCTCCTTAAGTCCAAATCTTTGCCAAGTCATTACTATGAAAACAGTTGAGTTGTTGGCCTGCGCTTGTGTCCCCCCCCCCCCCCCCCCCCCCCCCCCCCCTATTAGATTGTTCGTCTATGTATGTATTTGTCTGACTTTATTTTTCAAGTTTAAAAGGCTGTGCCAGTCTTGAATAAAAGTTGCTCTGTGTTAGGTTTTCTTATGGGAGCAAAGGTTACCCCACTTGTTTACTGTTTATTACAATATAATAATAATGATGATAATAATAACAATAATACCAATAATAATAATGATGATGATGATGACAAAAGAATCATGTCCTTGGCCACCTCTTGTTTCTACTGCTGAGATTGTCAAAGTTTCGTTTGTCCCCTCTTGACAAAGAACACAGGCAGTCCAGTCTATGATGGATGATCTAGTTGTTGATGGACCACCACAGGGATCCACATGTCTATTTTCTCAAGACATGATGTATTCTGCAGGGAGAGGCGCAAAAAGAAAGGCAAAACTTGATAACTGTTAGACAATTTGTTACACTGACGGGTCAGGAAAAAAAATTATGCCACGAAAGTAGTCTGCTGTAATTCTTTCATTCGACATATGTGGTTACAAATGAAGGACTTTGATGACAAATTAAGGTCTTTTATAAGGAATGGGCAATAGTGAACGTGTTCCTGTTAAAAATGTGTAGAAATCTATTTTGACTTGATTAGCTCAACGCACACAGACAGACAGTCAAACGCACGCACACACACACACACACACACACACACACACACACACACACACACACACACACCACGCACGCACGCACGCACGCACGCACGCACACACACACACATACACGCGCGCGCACGCACACATTAGAGAGAGAGAGAGAGAGAGAGAGAGAGAGAGAGAGAGAGAGAGAGAGAGAATAATTGTCATATTTTGACGCTTTTTGTGCACCATAGCTGGAACACGTTTTCGGTATAATTTTGATGCCAAATTGCCTTATTCGCTAACAATTTTTATCGTTCATAAATAAAAACTGAATAGTAGATTATTTTCTTCAATTGTTGCTTCTAGTCGTGGTTTACAGTCATTTTTTTTTTCTTTTTTCTTTCGTTTTCTTTTTGTGTGTGTTGAAACGCCTCAAACGTGCACGTGGAAATTGAGCTCACAGCGAGGTCACGTAGAACAGAAAAATGGGCCAGGCGGCTGTTTTGCCTATGGCCGCCAGATTTTACATACGACGCCGACAGCTGGTTTTCCGGTCATGATTACACCTAAACGGTGCCTCACAGCACTTGCTTTTACAACTTTTTTTTTTTTTTTAAAGAACCAGTATAATATATAGCACCTTGCCACGAAAGCAGGAAATTCTAACCCCCCCCCCCCCCCCCCCCCCCAAATCAGACTCGTTATAGATAATAAGCTCACTATATGCCGGCGAACGAAAGAAACAAACGAACTACGTGACGTACACAACGCGTTTCGAGCTCTTTGGTGTTCTTCAGGGAAGACAAACAACATAGAAGTATTGTTTTTTCTTCTGTTCAGTTTATACTTAATTGATATGCTGAATTGTGTCAACGACCTTCAGACTAGCAGGGAGAATGCCCAGCTGTTGACTTCATATCTGCGGTAACGAACGTCAACGTTGCACACACACACACACACACACACACACACACACACACACACACACACACACACACACACAATCCAATGAATTGTCCATCCACCCACCGTTTCCTCCCCTGTTGTGCTCTTGCTTTATGACCCCACCCCCCCTCGCTAACCCTCCACGTCCTCCTTCCCTACGGCCTTGGCTATTTATCACCTCTGTCATGAGCAATCAATAAACCTGTTAAAACCACGTGATACTCGGGAGTTTGCGTAAAGTATTTGTTTTCCGCGGTGTCAGCCTGGACGCAGATTGATGCCGTTGTTGCTTTGTGGTTTGTGCGTTAATTTTCTTCACTTTCTGGCCCGGCTGGGCTCTAAGGCAAGGTGGTGTAGCCTACGTTAGAAAATATCGTGTGACGGATATTATTGGTTATTGATAATGTAAGATGCAAATGAATTAAAACACCGTGTCAGTAATGTTTGCTTCAGTTTGGATTTCTTTCATTTTTTTTTCTTATTTTTCATGTTTCTCTAATATCAATTCACTTTGCACGCTTTTCTGGTAATTAGTTGTGTAATTAAAAAGTTGATGTATGATGCATGTAAACTGAACCTTACACGATTCTGCTTCCAGTTGCTGCATGTGCCTTTTATAATGATACTGATGTGATAGCAGTGTAAGCTGTACGTCAACCAGTTGATTTTCTTTGGCTAGTGTATGGTAAATTCGATGTGAAATCTTAAGGAGTATCCTCATCACTCTTACCCTAGTTAGACAATTTATGCCATCGCTAAAGATGTCAGGAGCAATGAAACTGTGCCTTGCAATGTGATATTGGTGACAACAATACGCATATCCTTTTTAACTGAACAAAATTCATGTTTACGTATTCTGTTTTTCAGCGTGCTTATCTGGATTTGTATTGTTAAACATAAAACTAAGTACATGTGTAGTCTTCAATCTAATGTTCATTCACGTTCTGTGATCGTAGACAAAAAAGAGAACATTAGAAAAAAATCAACGCAGTAACAATTGAAAATAACCCAAGTAACATCAAATACAAAGATACAGCCTTTGCATCTCATTACAGGTAAGTAAAAATCGGACACTGAGTTAATGCTATTCCAATGTTACATATTATTGAGAAATAATTTAAAATTTCATCTAGGGAAAATTCAGATACAGCAGGCAATTCTTTTTCCAACTGCTTACATCTTAGAAGTATTTGCGTATTTGATATGTAAATATGTATATATATATTTTTTTTCTTTCTTTCTTTCTTTTTTCTTTTTTTTTATTACTACAAATGCGTTTTATGCCTTAGTAAATTTTGTTTTAAAAGCATCAAGTTTAAGTTTGTAAATCAAGGTGGTCACTGACTTTACATGGCATAAGCCATTTCGAGTTCTTAAAATAGTGTCATACCGAGATGGCTGAATTTTTGGTTTGGACAAAAAGTACCCAGAATCTCTAGCTCCTTTCTGAAGTGTTTCCAACACGCTTTCTGTAACAATCTATATTCCTCTAGAAGAGACATAGGAGTATTTAAACTACATGCATTGTCAGCACGATTTGCTCCACTTTTACCATTCTGTCAACTCTTTCGTAACAATGGATTTCACAATGTGAGGGCACCCAGCAAAACGTAATACTACTGCAAAACGTAATACTACTACCTCTCAAAAGGAGGAAGATGTATTGAATATTTGATTTCAACGATTTGATGTTGTTTAACTGTAGAGTTTGATTTGCATAAAGCATATAAAACTGACTTTGAATCAAGACAGAAAGGAATTTGAAACATGTGCTTAGGGAAATAAAGTAGATAATAGAGTGCCACAAGAATAGCAGTGAGCTCTTCCGTGAATACGGATCTGTTTGTTTTTTTTCGACACAGAACGATCTTTCCACTTTTAAAGAAGGAATAATGAAAGCTGCTCCAACTTCCTGATTGCCCAACAAAGATCCATCCTTGTAAACTGTTATATGGTCAGGGTAATGATTGTTTGTATGATCTATCTGATGCACCAAGAACGTTATCACTATCGTTTTAGTTTTCGTAAGGAAGAATGATTGATATCAAAATTCGCTACTTGAAGTTGAGGGAGAAATTGAGTTTCTGACTTTACCACTTTCTTCAAACCCATGTCTGATCGTTGGAATAAAAACAGAAGTGTCAGTTCCAAGGGAAGCTACATTTTTTGCACGTTTTGGAAAATCTGTATCATATCTTAAGCTTAACTTCATTTTCAACATTACGGTTGTTTACTGAGCTCTGTAGAACAAAGTTTGCAAGAGCAAGTTGCCGACACTCATTCAAAGGTAGAACTCTTACTTCCCTATATGCACCCATAGTTGAAGTACGAAAGGGTATACCCACAGCAAGTCGGAATGCCTTACAATCTACACTTAAGAATTTTTTTAATGGATATTTTGGAGCAATAAAAAACCCTCTTGGCCATAAGTCAACCTGGAGCGCACAAGACAAAGTGAAAGTTGTTTTCATAATTTGACATATTAACCCCAATGTTCTCTGTTTATTGTTTTCAAGTAATTGAAATGTGTCCTTGTTTTCGTTAGTAGGTATTCAGTATGATCATTCTACGTCAATTTTGATGTAAGGTATATGGCCCCCATTTTTACGACACGTCTGTATTTTAGAACTTCGTCATTGATTCGTAATGTTGGAAGTATGGGTGGGTCTGCCCCATTATTAGAAAGAATAAGGAGAAACTTTTTATCATGTGTGCTGTCCACAGTTACACAGTTAGACGCAAATATAGCTTTAACAACACACTGCAATCACATACCATTATATCATTCAGTATCAACTGTGGTT
>CM065741.1:9625916-9628416 GCA_033310375.1 Conus canariensis
GCTGCTGCTACTGGTGCTACTGGTGCTGCTGCTACTGGTGCTGTTGCTACTGCTGGTGCTGCTGGTGCTGCTGGTGCTGCTGCTACTGGTGCTGTTGCTACTGC
The DNA here is from genome assembly GCA_033310375.1 of Conus canariensis. Taxonomy (NCBI): domain Eukaryota; kingdom Metazoa; phylum Mollusca; class Gastropoda; order Neogastropoda; family Conidae; genus Conus; species Conus canariensis. Next base: position 9,626,021 of record CM065741.1, read on the forward strand.
TGGTGCTGCTGGTGCTGCTGGTGCTGCTGCTATGCTGCTGCTGCGACTGGTGCTGCTGCTACTGGTGCTGTTGCTACTGCTGGTGCTGCTGGTGCTACTGGTGCTGCTGCTACTGCTGCTGCTGCGACTGGTGCTGCTGCTACTGGTGCTACTGGTGCTGTTGCTACTGCTGGTGCTGCTGGTGCTGCTGCTACTGCTGCTGCTGCGACTGGTGCTGCTGCTACTGGTGCTACTGGTGCTGCTGCTACTGGTACTGCTGCTAATGCTGCTGCTGCTGCTGGTGCTGCTGCTACTGCTGCTGCTGCTGCAACTGGTGCTGGTGCTATGGTGCTACTGGTGCTGCTGCTACTGGTGCTGCTGGTGCTGGTGCTGCTGCTACTGCTGCTGCTGCAACTGGTGCTACTGGTGCTGCTGCTACTGCTGCTGCTGTGCTGGTGCTGCTGCTGCTACTGCTGCTGCTGCAACTGGTGCTACTGGTGCTGCTGCTACTGGTGCTACTGGTGCTGCTGCTAGTTGGTGCTGGTGCTGGTGCTACTGGTGCTGCTGCTGTTACTTCTCCTCCTCATCCACCTCCGCCTCGTCGTCGTAGTCATTGTCGACATCGTCGTCGTACTCCTCCTCCATCTTCTCTTCCCCTCCTCCTTTTGTCTTTCTTCTTCTTCTTCTTCTTCTTCTTCTTCTTCTTCTTCTTCTTCTTCTTCTTCTTCTTCTTCTTTTTTTTTGTACTGCTGCTACTGGTGCTGCTGCTGCTGCTACTACTATTACTACCACCACCACCACCTCCACCACCACCACATCATCCCCTCCACTCCTCCTCCTCCTCCTCCTCATCTTTCTTGTTCTTTTATTCCTCTTCCTGCTCCTTCAAATACTACTACTGCTTCTACTGTCACCACCAAAACTACTACTACTATTTCTACTATTACTGCTGCTGCGGCTTATTATTGTTATTATTATTATTATTTATCATCATCATTATTATCATCATTATTATCATCATCATCATTATTATAATCATCATCTTTACTGTTAAGATCATTATCATTATCATCTTTATTATCATCATCATTATTATCATTATCATCATTATTGTCATTATTTTATTCCTTCTTCTCCTCCTTCTCTTTTTCTTCTTGTCCTTATCATCATGGAGAGCAGAAAGATTCATGATAAACTAGGAGTCGAAGAAAGAAAGAAGAAGATACCGAGAGAATCCAAAAGGCAGGTCAGCAACACTTAACAAGGCGCACAGGACTTCGCAGCAAAACACACCCCAAAGAAGTCCCAGAAGGAAAAAAAAAGAACAAATGGAATGAAATACAACATAATTATGGGCTCTATGATATCTGTCTCAGCCTTAAGTGCGTGCGTGACCCTCTGCCCTCAAATACAGAACTCGGTGAAAGGTGGGAAGTCTGATGATCTGGCTCCCCCACTGTGCTGGCACAAACAGAGGACTGGAGTTTCCCCCTACTCACAACAAGGTGACTCCTGGCTATTTGGTGCACTGAGACGCCCAGCAGACTGGAAGATGCGTGTTTGAATGTCTAGCTGCGCCAGAAGTCTTTCTGACAACACAAAGGCAGGCAGGCTTTATGACCTGCATGTGGTCCGCCTGCCTTAGAATGTAAAGAGTTCAGGACTCTTTTTTTTGCGCGAGGAAGAGGAGGAGGCAGACCGGATGGGAGGTTGGGAGTGGGGGTGCGGGTGGGGGTGGGCTTCTCTTCTGAAGAAGACACACAAACCAACACAAACCAGCACAGCCAGTAAAACATGATATGATGCAGATGAATGCAATATGATACAATACGAACCAGTACAATGAATAGAAACCAATTCGAATCAATACAACGCAACTCACTACAAAACAGTCCATGCCCAACTGATATAACACAATTAAAGAAAAAAGAAACCCACCAATACAATACTACACTATACGAACCATTATAATATCAACAAATACAATACAAAGCGAGAAAATATAAACTAATGCTCCACGAGCAAATATAGTACAATACAATGCAAATAAATATAAACCAATACAACGCTAATGCAAGCGTTATACAGCAAACAAATACAACACAACAACACTGAAACTAATAATAAAAAAACCCAGTGCAGCTAATACAGTATGAACAACTGAAATTCAATGTAAAACTAATCCGACACAATCTAATGTGAAATAACACAATACAATGTGATGCAGCGCAATGCAGTCTAAGACAAGGCAATATGATTTAATTTTAATACAATGCAAAGTAAACCAATGTAAAATAACACAAACCAATAACGCGGAAAATAAATCCGAACAATACTATACAATGCAAACCACTACAATACATCGCAAACCATAACATAGAAATTACACCAATGCAATACAATTACTTACTTACTTA
>CM065741.1:9640916-9648416 GCA_033310375.1 Conus canariensis
AATCAGTGCAGGTCGTTAAATTTTGTCTTGAAATGGACCTGAAGATACAGAAATAAACACGCATACACATGCGAGAGATGGTTCGAAAAATAAGCCTTTTTTGTACCTTTATCTTTTTTGTTAGTTCGTACCTCTTAAAACGTTCGAACCACTTAACAAAGACAAAAGATGCTAGGTTGTAAACATCTATCGTTGCTATCAATCATGGCCAGATCGTCATCGGCATGCCAGTCAAATTCACAAATAAAAGGTATATATTGATGGCTTGAAAACTAAATAATTATGAGCAAGACTAAATAGTGTCATAGATTCGAAATATGCTAAAACCTCCTGATCGTAAAAAGTCATGATTTTGGCTTGAGCGTAACTGACAGTAGCCTTCAAGATAGTTGGAATTGAATGATGTATTCCCGTGCAGTAATTGGACGGGATTTTTCATTTCATTTCTTTTTATTTATATTCCTTGGTTCAGTATGCAGTGAGGAACATTCGAATAAAACAGAAGAGAGAGAGAGAGAGAGAGAGAGAGAGAGAGAGAGAGAGAGAGGAATGGTACAGGGAGGGGGGAGGGTAAAAGGTAGAGGGGGAGAACTAGCAGATAACGCAACCGCGAAGGATGCGAAGAGATCGTACGAGATGAGATCTTTCTTTTCCATCCTCACATGTATTATGCCTTTTTCTTTTTTCATTTTTACGACATTCTGATCACAAACGTAAACTTTTCACGATTAAGGATCTTCAGCAAATCTTGAATCTGCTTGTTATTCCTTTTTTACCATAATTATCTAGCCACGAAAAATATCAATATCTGCCTTTTATCAATGTACATGTTACTGATTTTTTGGACGTGATGTCCGGAAAGTGATGATGTTTTCAAACTAGCAACTCCTATCTCTGGCAAGAGCTGAAGATCAGACAGGAAGTAAGACAACAACAACAAAAACAACAACAACAACACAACAACAAAGTTCAATGTTTATTCTTCCTTTCCAGTTGTACTTATGTATTTCTGTGCACTGGTTTCATGTTAATGCTTATCTGAAAAATGTACGGCAATAGAAGTCTTGTGAATGAATAATTTTGGCGAGAATGCAAAGAAAACAAGGTCGTTTACGTATCATAATTTAAAACAAAGTATACAAAAGTCAGAAACATTTTATTGTACAGCCAAATAAAGTTATAACACTTTTGAAGGATTGTTTAGACCATTAGTGTTTTACGAAACAGTTGCGATCAATTGTACGACGTGATATTTTCCTTCTCATTTTTGATAGAGTCCTTTCATTTTCATGTCACACGAGAACATGAAAATCGTGTTTATTTCATAAATTTTTCACCGCCACCAGCTACCGTGACACAGCGGTTGCTGTCACGAACTGCGGGCAGGGAGGTCGTCGGTTCGATTCCCGTCACTGCCGTTTAACTGTGAGATTTTTCAGAGCCCAACCAGCTCCTGTCCAGACTTGGGTTTGCAACGGGCGTTTGTGGAAAGACTCCAACGACACAGCAGAGCTTCATTCACTGACTGGGTGTGTCTTTGAAAGTATTGATCAACTTTTCTTACCAGCACCGCAGGTGTCTGTATCTCCCGGGCGATGCCGACGCCAGGATATGTAAGTGCAGTCCTGTCCTGAAGGCCTAGTCTCTGATCTCAATGAAATTCCATAGCATCGTCTTCCTCATCCTCATCCTCATCGATCGGCATAAAAAAGCCTCAGATTTTGCGGCCCTTTTGTGGCCTTTGTGAAGTGACCTCAGTATCGACTTCCTCTCTACGTGTATGCCCTTGGTGAGTATTCTCGAGGTCATCGAAATCGTTAACTTCGTAGGGATGGTCGCTGGACGAATGTGGTGTTCCACGACTACGCAATTATTGTCGTCAATAGGAGGCTTAGTGGCTGGTGTTCTGCATATGTTAGAACAGAACAGGCACGTCTGAACACCATGGAAATGATTCGGCAGCAGTGCTGTATCTCCTCCGCTGGGTTGCCTCGTGAGGACTTAATCGTGACTGCTATCCGTGGATTGTCGCTGTCTGGGCTGTGAACGGGGAGTCGGACTGAGCGGTGTGGAAATAATGCCTCTGAGGTGACATGGACGGTGAAACGGGGGAAAAAAAACAACGCCATGTCTGACCTCTCCGTGCATTTTTTTTCCCAACCTGGAACTTACCCACACCTTTCCCTTCCACGGCAACAGTATAGCTCATAACATGACCGTCGTATGGGAGGTAAGAGCTGAACATGTTAATGAATTAAATAATGGGAAAAAGGAGAGCAACACAACGCCATCCCTTTTATTTGTGTGTGTGTGTGTGTGTGTGTGTGTGTGTGTGTGTGTGTTGTGTGTGTGTGTGTGTGTGGTGTGACGACAACATTTGCTTCAGGGCTTTTCTTGGCATGGTGTTAGACACAGTTGATTGAAATGACGATGACAACGCTTATCCTTACCACCCCACCGCACCCCCACTCCCTAACCCCCACCCCATCCCCACAAACACACCCTGGTTGTATTCTCCCATCAGCGTGTCCCCGGAGAGTGTACGCTGGCTGGCCGCCAAGGGAAGGATCGAGGCGGCGGAGCAGGTGTTGGAGAAGATCGCCAAGATCAACGGTCGGACCAAGGCTCCGGACACCAGTGAGCAGCTGGCTCTGCTGGCTGAGGAGGAGAAGGCCCATGGGGACAGTCACCACAAGTACGCCTACCACACCCTGTTCCGGGGCTGGAGGAACACCCTGAAGACCCTCATCCTGTGTTTTACCTGGTCAGTGAGGTTCTTCTGATGAGGTGCTGTTTCTGAGAGTGGGTGGATTGTTGTGATGATATGTTCATGGGGGTGGAAGGGGGTATCCTCATATCTGCCCAGAAGATTGTAGTCTTCTATGTCGGGTCATTTCTTTGTCAGCAAGATCACGTGAGAACTGCTGAATTGATTCTAACAAAACCTGGTGAAAAAGTAGAAAGTGACCCAAGAACAGATCTCTTACATTCTCACACGGATATGAAAGGAAAAGGGTGATTCAGAGGATCCGCATGACCTTGATGGAGATTCGTGTTCTTGTAACCGGTCTCATGTTGTTGGTTTCTCTAAAACTGGCATCGTTGCTGAAAACACCACGCATTTAATAATGTAGTTGTAGGGGTGACTACAAATGCTCTCAGGTGTAGACGTCCAAGCAGACTACGCTTGTCACAGCAACGTCAGAGGCTGCAAATGATCCATCCTGAGCCGTTAGCAGATTTCGCCCCGCGCCATTTTGTCTGGGATGAACTGTGAAAAGACACAGAACGACACCGACTGCCTTAGATACCATGCATGGACACTTAGAAAGAAAAGTTATCAAAATGAAACGGTGAACAGAAATACGAAACTTGGGAATCGAACCTCTGTCTCTATGTAAGAGAGCGTGTAAGCTATCCATCGCCCACCGTGTCATCTTTTCTGCTGAGGGTGAAAAACAACTAAGGCTTTACAAAGATGTCTGGGGCTCATGTTGAATTTCAAATTGATTATGCAGTATGACGAAGGGAAAGTGTACTAATAAAAATATTAAGAAGGCAAGTGTATTATGTGTCTTTTAATGAAATAGCAATTCTCAAAACAAAAATAAACAAAAAAATTAAAAAAAAAAATCAGTAGAGCACGTGAGGCTTGAAAAAAATCACCTCTGCAGCCTCAGCACAGGTCTCGAAACGACTGACCTCATAGGTCAGCCTGACTTGAAAGACCAGCTTTCTGTTCATAACCTTCATGGTTCTATCGTCCTGATCAACTTCTGCGAGCTTCACGCATCAGGCTTACCATCTGCAAACAACGAACCCGTATCTAGAAGAGATCCATCTGATATCTTGGCAGTGTACAACTATCTGATAATCTTTAGGCCTTATAGTTTGTCGATGTAAATACTGTATGCAAACTTTACATAGCTAGAATCGAAAGTCACAGGTCGTTGGTCGGGAGTAAGTGTTCAAGGGGAAGAAGAGGTAAATACTGACCATAAACCTGAGCAGTCAATGAGGAAACAATCTAAAATTTTCGGCTCACCACTTTTGAAGTCAAATCGTTGGACGGTTCAGGGGAAATAAGCCTAGTATATTAAGGTTGGTTGTGTTATTTGGATATAGAAAGTAATGAATGTGCTCTCAGAAAATACTGCCACACCACATCATCTGTGTGTGGGAGAGGGATGGGGAGTCGGGTTAATGGTATATAAAGCAGTGGAAATGACAACTTTAACTCGTTGTCTCTTTGTAATATGACATGGATTTTACAGTTCTTGCAGTTCTGAGATGTGTGTGCATGAGGTGGATGAGGTCAAGGAGTGTATGGTGCGGAAGGGGAATGGACAAAAAATTGGCAGATAGCTTAACATTCATTTTCAGTCGAAGATTTTCTGCATTCATGAATGTTGTTTCTCTCTGTGCGCTGCTGATGTTCAACGTGAAGGAAAATCCACTGTGGCTTTGTGGATAGGAAAAACTAAAACCGAATGCAGCATGACTCAAAGCAAGCTCATGTAAAGTAAACACACATAACAAGGTGCCAAGTGTGGGTATTTAAAAAAAAGCATATTGAACTGACAATGGCCACGTGGTGACAGCAGTCTCTTATCGTGGTGGATGACTCATCATTTTACTGCAAAGAAACACGGCTTTGTGTTTTAATGCTTTATGCAGATGACTCACAGTGAATTTCCGAACCCCCTCCCCCCCCCCCCAAAAAAAAAAAAAAAAAAAAAGAAAGAAAGAAAAAAAGAGAAAAAAAAAAGAAAACTGGAAGCAAAAGTTGCAAATCAATGACGTAGTTCTAAATTTTGTGAAAGTTCATTTTTCTGTTAAGAACAGCCTTACGAATCTACATTTCAATTTGCATGGTATGAAAGCAGTTTATTTGATTCATCATGTAAATCATTTATTTATATTCAGATGTTTTCTCAGTATGTCTTTCTGTATGTCCCACTCAGTCCACACCCACCCTCTCTTTCACAATATCATCACCATCTTCGTTGTGTTAAAGATATAAGCGATGAAACGATGTTCAAGTCTACATTAAAGTAATTATCTATACAGTGTGTGTGTGTGTGTGTGTGTGTGTGTGTGTGTGTGTGTGTGTGTGTGTGTGTGTGTGTGTGCTATTCTTTTTGCGTGTGTATCTGACCCTCAGTATATCGTGCCGGAAATTGGATCGTGAGAATACCATTGACAATTCGTGATTTTTCTTTTTTTAGTCATAAGGCAACATTATGATGAGAATCTTCTCACTTGATTTACATGTGACGAAATGGTCGACAGCTATGCAGCATTTAACGCTTTGCGTTTCTGACACAAGGAATGTCTTCAACTTTCAGGATGACACTGTCCATGAGTTTCTATGGCATCGTCTTTGGAGTGTCGGCACTGTCAGGCAACGTGTTCCTGAACCTGTTTCTGCTCTCTGTGGCAGAGGTGCCTTTGACAATGTTCACGTCCGTTCTCATCTCATAGTGAGTACACCAGGGCACTGTCCTATAGTAACTCTTGGCCCGCTTCTGTATAGAATTCCATTTGTTGGTGAGTTGCTTTACAGGGGTTGTTTGTTCGAGGCCATTGTTTTAGGTTGTAAGAACTTTCTCCTCTGGAATACTCGTTCTAGACTTTTTTTTTGCCATCTCGTTTTCCATGATCACTCAGAGGCATTATTCCTACACTGGTTCCGCTCTTGTGTGCACAGCCCCATGAAGGTTTATCCGGCTGCAGACCAAGCACGACAGCTGCTGATAATGTGGTAATGTTGCTTATAGCCCAGCCGACCGCAAAGGGCTATACCAGGGCTGTCACCACGTTGAAGTCAACTCACAAGTTATTAAAAGATGAGAAAAAAAACCCATTCACACATATTTGTAAAATACACCTTCTAAAAACGCACCAGAAACTTCGTTGAAAATATTTCTTCCGTTAAATCAGATGAAAATGTTCATCTTTTTCAGATATGCAAAGATCACGTCAGGTGGGACATCTCTGTACAAAGTTTTTTTTTACGGAGTCTGCTGTAAGGTGTTTATGACATCGTTTTAAGTCCCAACACTCTAAAAGGATATGTTTCACTGTGAGTGGAACACAACATGGGATGCACCACGGAGCTTCTTCACCTTTTAAAAGACAAGACTGGGTGTAAAAAGGAATGGCCTGTATGTAAACAGCACAAGACGGACAGGGCAAAATACTGTATGACATGGCATAGCTGTTTCATCTTGTGTATGAACAGATCTTGCGTGGTAGAGTGATTCCGTTGCATTTTAGTGCATAACGCTTGTTTGCATTGCACTGGCAAATTATTCTGCTGTAAAACACTCCGTTGTTTTCTATTCTCCCACGTTGCGCTATGTTGATTTGGGTTATGTACGTGGGTGCTGCAGTACACTGTACTTCGTACATTTGTATTGATATGATTTAATTGTGTTGCAAGTTGTAGCACTGCATTGTGTTGCATTATGTTGCGATGGATGGCACTGCTTTGTTTTTGTGTGCTGTTCACATTAGGATCCATTGTTTCGTGCACACTGATCCGCTTGTATTCTCCACTGTATCACCTGGGATTTCATTGTGTATCTTGTATACAGAACGGCATTGCATTGTGTATTGTCTGTAGAGAACGGCATTGCATTGTGTGTTGTCTGTAGAGAACGGCATTGCACTGTGTGTTGTCTGTAGAGAACGGTATTGCATTGTGTATTGTCTGTAGAGAACGGCATTGCATTGTGTGTTGTGTGTAGAGAACGGCATTGCATTTTGTATTGTCTGTAGAGAACGGCATTGTATTGTGTGTTGTCTGTAGAGAACGGCATTGTATTGTGTCTTGTCTGTACAGAAAGGCATTGTATTGGGTATCGTCTGTAGAGAACGGCATTGCGTTTTGTATTGTCTGTAGAGAACGGCATTGCATTCTGTATTGTCTGTAGAGAACGGCATTGCATTGTCTAAACGTCTCTAGAGAACACCATTGCATTATACATTGTCTGTAGAGAATGACATTGCATTGTGTATTGTTTGTACAGAACGGCCTTGTACCGTTTATTGTCAATACAGAACGACATGACATTGTGTATTGTCAGTAGAGAACGGCATGGCATTGTGTATTATCTGTAGAGAACAGTATTGCATTGTGTATTGTCTGTACAGACGGCATTGCATTGTGTATTGTCTGTACAGAACAGCATTGAATTGTATATTGTCAGTACAGAACGGCATTGCATTGTGCATTTTCTGTATGGAAGGTATTCCATTTGTAATGTTTTGTAGAGAACAGCATTGCATTATGTATTGTCTGTAGAGAACGGCATTGCATTGTGTATTGTGTATAGAGAACAGCATTGCATGGTGTATTGTCTATAGAGAACGGCATTGTATGGTGCATTGTCTGTAGAGAACGGCATTGCATTGTGTAATGTCTGTACAGAACGGCATTGCACGGCATGGCATTGTGCATTGTCTGTACAGAACGGCATTGCACGGCATTGCATT
>CM065741.1:9653416-9658416 GCA_033310375.1 Conus canariensis
ATTCTTCCACACGTTAGCATGCACGCACATTTCCTGCATGACAGCCAAACAAACCACCACTTCTCGCCAAATGGACATCGAAAACTCCAGCAACTTCTGAGGTCACTTTCGCATGGTAATTATCTCCTTGAAAATTATAACTACGTCGTTCACATGCATTCAAACCAGCCTGACAATAGCCACAGCACAGTTCTTTACGGCAATACTAGCTGAATATGCAAAAAACAAACCTGATCTTCAAATGAATGGGCTTGGTATGTTTACCCTAATGAACAAACGTAAGCCGACTTTGCTCCGAGTGCCACACTTGATGTTCTGAGATCCAAGTGGATGATTTGTCTTCCCTTGAATATCAAAGGAAGGTTCGGACTCGGGAGTACTTAGCACCTTGGATGATAACCGTCACCTGACAATAATTACCCGTCAACTTCAACCTCCTTTATGCAGCTTGAAGATCTCCGCTAGTTGAGGGTCCTCATACTGACTCGACGATTATCCATTTCTCTAGCACGCTCCAACTCTTTGACTTTGACTTTGTCTTTGACGTTACAAGATTCAGGTCCTTTTAGTCATAGGACCATGTTCAGGTTCTCAAAACTGAAAACTGATTGGCCTGGGTGGTTTGAGGATGGTGCCAATCAGATCACTTATTGAACAATTTAGTCTAGGCATTCTGGGTCGTACACTGAAGGTAGTGCTGCCCAGTGCTTGTCCAGTCTTCTCTTAAGGCGTCTACCGATGACACTGTTACCCCATCATCAGGGAGGCTGTTCCAGAGGTTCACAACTCTGTTTGTGAAGTAGTTGCCCCGTACGTTGAGACGATGCCTTGGTTTCTGAAGTTTCAGGGAGTTGCCTCTGGTGGATCTCAGCTCGTTCGTGGCGACGGGGAAGTCCTTGTAGCTTAGGGCGTTTAAAGCTGTCTATGAGAGCTGTCGCTCCCTTGACTCTGTGTGTGTGTGTGTGTGTGTGTGTGTGTGTGTGTGTGTGTGTGTGTGTGTGTGTGGTGAGAGAGAGAGAGAGAGAGAGAGAGAGAGAGAGAGAGAGAGAGAATTGCTCTGAGAGATGACAGGAAAGGTTAAGGGGGCTCTTCAGTTAGTGTCCAACTTCAAACAAACAAAAAAAAGAGCAGAAAAGCATGCTACGAGAGCTCACAGCTTACAACGCAGAAAGAGAAGTGGAAAGATGGGTTTCTAATCAAACCAGATACGGCGATACCCTCGTTATTTCTTTATCTATGTTTTCAGTAATGGGAATGGGAGAGAAGTGGGGGCTGAAAACTTGACTCCATCTCCAATTTCTGCCTTACGTTCTGTCCCTAATCGTCTTTTCCATGTAACTCAACTAGAGGGAGGGCAGACAGACAGACAGTGGGGAAAAAAAAATTGACCGCCACCCTTGAAAACAAAACACGGTTTAGCTTTTCCACTTTTGTTGCTCCACAGTTACGTTTGTGTAAATCAAACTTGAAAAGTGTTCACAATCTCCTGTTTTTGTGTCCTCCCAGGACAGCCCTGATGACGCGGTCAAGTGTTACGTCATCGTGGGCAGCATGATGGCCATCAGCGGATTCTTGGTGCTGCTTCTGAAGGAGACCAAGGGCAAGACTCTGGCCGACACCCTGCACCAGGACCAGAAGGAAGTCGACCTTTCTTCTCGATAGATGTGCAGGATTTGTCTGCATTTGATTTGTGCGTGTGCCATTGTGAGTTGTCCGTTTGCTTTCCTTTGGTGTATGCTGTTGTTGATGATGGTGACGTTTTTCTCTTTACTGGGCCACTTTTACATATATGTTTTGCTTTTGCTTCTGTTAGCTTCCTCCTCTTTTTCCTTTCTTCATCTTCTATATCGTCTGTATCTTCTGTATCTTCTTCTCCCCCCCCCTCCTCCTTCACCTTCAGTTCCTCCTCATACCCCTGCTTCTTCTTCTTCTTTTCTATTGCTTTAATCAATAAACAAGATGCAAAGCATATAAACGTACTCCCAGTTTGTCTTGAATACGCGTGTACATGTCAAGAAACGTCACAATCAAACATGCGTCATAAAGAAACGTTACAATCAAATATGTGTCATAATATATTTTGTCACTGAGATAAACTCTCTAAGTACTTTCAGAGATAATACATAAAGAAGAAAAACCGTTAGTAACGGCTATTCTGGTAAAATAAAACATCGGGCATCATCCGTACCCATAATGAACATACCTATACATTTTCAGAAAGATCGGCCGAGAGGTTTTGTCTGGAGTGAGTGGAATACATTTTGACCATGGACAAACATGGACACAGACACACAGACAGACAGACACACAGACAGACAGACACACAGACAGTCCTCACTGAGCTGAAGCCTGGGTACATACCAAATTTCATCCAAATCGGACAATATGTCAAGAATAACGGTTTTCAACGGTCAAATTTTGAAACATTATTATTATGGAAGTGCCATTTAAGTGTGATAACCTTTTTATATACCAAATTGTATTAACACCCACCAATATATAAGAAATAACGGCAGAATAACAGTTTTTAATGGTTATGTTAACCGAGGTACACTTTTGGAACTGGTATTTTAGTCCTCACTGGGCTAAAGCCTATGTACCTACCAAATGTCATCCAGATCGCACGATATGTCAAGAGTAACGGTTTTTAACGGTCAAATTTTGAAACACTATATGGAAGTGCCATTTGTGTGTGGTAACCTTTCTATATACCAAATTTCATTAAAATCCACCGATACATAAAAAAATAACGGGAAAATAACGGTTAGTAACGGTTTTAAAATCGATTTTCAGCATTACATCACTTACACATGGAAAGAGGCTCCGATTTGTCACAAGATCATCCAAACCGCTCATAAATCGGCCAAGTACTTTCTGAGATATTCCATAAAGAAGAAAAACCGTTTGGGGCCGTTATAGTCGTTAGTAACAGCTATTCTGGTAAAATAAAACATCGGGCATCATCCGTGACCCATAATGAACATACCTACAAATTTTCAGAAAGATCGGCCCAGTAGTTTTGTCTGGAGCAAATGGAACACACTTTGACCACGGACAGACACACAGACAGACACACAGACAGACACACAGACAGCATTTCTTCGTTCCCATTGTAAAGTACTCCCTGTTCTATAAGAACTGCGAGTACAAAAACTAACGATATGTTTTGCTATTCACTCCGTTTTTCTATTCCTCTTTTTCTTCATCCTTGTGTTCCCATTTTTGTTCCCCTTTGCCTTTATTTACTTCCCTGGTGTGGGAGGTGTTTGTTTGTTTGTCTGTCTTCTTTGGCGTACGTCGCTCACCCTGGCTTCCCCCCCCCCCCCACACACACACACAGGCGTGTCCTGTTGCTGCTGCAGAGCCACAGTCCATAGGAAACAATCGATATCCAGTCACCATCAGAGACCCGGCTGGAGCAGACCTTCCACTGTCGCAGAGTCACTTCAGTGGTGTTTAATGGCGCCTGTTGTGATTCAAAGTCCCGCAGGACACTTCCTACGAAACCCTCTGCCGATGGCAATAGTCGCTTAGCCTTTTATAGAGCTAGTATAAGTGACGGTCCTCTCCGGACGACGCCAGCAGCAGAAACAATAATGGACCCCCAGAACTCCGCAGTCCTGGGGATTAGACAAGACCCCGTCACAGCCATGTACATGGTATGAGGTTGCCAGGAGAGTAGGGCATGAAGAACCATAGAATTTGATATTTTATTTACCACCATTGAAGGTGAAAATGATGACTGCTATAGAGGTCCATTCTAGTGTGAGAATACATGGCATAATTTATATAATATATCCTGGCGTCAATCAGGCCAGAGAGATACAGACACCTGAAGTGTTTGTCAGGAAACTTGAGTACCACTCCTACCTTCAGTAAGTGGACGAAATTTGACTGCGTGGTTCCAGTTGGTTCCGATCTTCCCAGTTGATACCAAAGTGCTCTCAGCTGTGGGCACGAGCGGCTAAATTTTGATACATGAGTACCTCTGATGCAAGGCAAACCCCACAACTTTGTCACTCGCACCCCACAACTCTATCCTATGCACTAAGGAGGCTAGTTACTCATTGTTATGTCATTTCCATGAAACCAAATTAACAGGCTGGGTTTGAGACCATCTTCTACGTGCTATTGGAGTTGATAACGTTCTCTGAAAACAAGCACAATGAACTACAATCTTCGCAGGTTGTTTTTTTTTTTTTTTTTTTTGCACGAACACAATTCTCTGTTTCCCATTTCATGGACACTGTGCATGTCTGAATTTCTTTGCAATACGCTTGTGTGTGTGTGTGTGTGTGTGTGTGTGTGTGTGTGTGTGTGTGTGTGTGTGTGTGTGTGTGTGTACTTTATATGTATGTTTTTCTCTTTGATCTGGGACGTATGCTCTCTCTCTCTCTCTCTCTCTCTCTCTCTCTCACACACACACACACACACACACACACACACACACACACACACACACACACACACACAATATTGTTGATGTTCCTCTCCCCTACCTGTTCGACATTTCATTATTACATTCATTCAGCTTCTACGTCTTGTATCCAACTCTAGCCCACAACCACAATTATGTGCACACTCGTCCAGTGTATATCACCCATGCTATCACTCACACCTCCAGAAATCTCTGTCCAGTCTAAGGGCTGTAAGTTCATGCCCGGACCTAGAAAATCAGCAGATACCAAACTCTCCTTGATGTGAACGTTTTCCCTTCGCATCACCAAATGGATGGCCACAATGCGCTCCGTCCCGCAACCTCCATTAATCTCACTACTTCAACACACATGGAAGATGACACCTCTTGCCCCACACAACACAATTTCCTATGACCCAGGTGTAGTTCTTCAGCAGACATTTCCCTCACAGTCAAAGACACCACTGAAACCCTCAACTTACAGGAAAAGTTCAGCAGAATCCCACAGATATCCTCTCGCTACTGTTTCTCTGGATGCTGCAATACTCTACACAAGCATGGTCTATGAAGAGGGCCAATAAGC
>CM065741.1:9663416-9668416 GCA_033310375.1 Conus canariensis
AGAGGCAACCCACCGTAGGAGACACTGCACTGCTGCCGAGTCACTTCAGTGGTGTTCAGTGGCGCCTGTTCTGATCTAACATACGCAGGACACCACCTACTAAGCCCCCTACTGACGACAATAATTGCTTAGTCGTAGAGCCGGCGCGAGTGAGCTCTCCCTCCGGAGGGCGCCACCACGTCCGTCCAACGACAGCCCCCATGGACTCGCCGATACCGGTGACCCCGACGGAACCAAACCAAGGCCACAGACGTGGATAGAACATCGAAATTGAGGTCACCATGAGAGCAGGGCATGAAGGGCCACAGAATTTGAGACATTTTTTTTTTTAATGCTGATCGATGAGAATGAGTATGATTAAGATGATGCTACGGATTTCCATTTCGGTCTGAGACTACATGACAGGGCTGCACTCTACGCTTCCTTTCATAGTATATCCCGGCGTCAACCAGGCCCGAGAGATACAGGCACCTGCAGTGTTGGTCAGGAAATTTGAGCAACACTCTCAGAAACGCATCCATTAAGTGGATGAAACTCGACTGTGTGGTCCCAGTCTTCCCAACTGAGTCCGCAGCAAACTCAACTCTGGGTAGGAGCCGGTCGGTGCAGAAAAACCCACATGACTCTGATGGAATTCGAACCCACGACCTCCCAGCCGGGAGTCCGCGACGCTAACCACTTCGCCACGGCGGCTGGTGTGCTCACGGCGGATTAGTTAGCTCGCCTGTCAGCTGTCGTCAGTCGGTCACTGAGTCAACTTCATAACAGAGTGCACTTTCTAAAGAAATTCAGAACAGCTACACTGTTGATCTCAACAAGCATAATAAGAAAGATGTAGATGTTGATCTTTCTGTCTCAGTTCGCTCTGACACAAATGAAACTGGTCAGGCTGGTCATTGTTATTGCGAGAATGGAAATAATGGATCAATGAGAAAACAGGAAAATGTACACCGTGTGTGTGAGAGTCACTGTCGAGCGAATGGCGAATAAAACAAGAACTGGCATGTGTTTATTACACAGGAACGTGAATGGCTTGTTATCGAAGTTAAAAGGACAGCAGTTTTATCGATTATATTCTGTCATTTGACAGGAGGGGGTGGGGGGGGGGGGGGGGGGGGGGGGGAGGGGGTATAAGTTGTCTAATAAAAAGTGAATTATCAAAATATGTACAACAAGTAGATACTAAGTGTAATAATACTATGATGTTTCTTATTTCAAAATGTATTTTGGGTCTGCCCAAAGATGTCTTGCATATTTGTACCTATATACCACCAGAAAACTCACCTTTTTATTCCTTCTTTGGTGTAGATAATGGCATCAGTATGCTTGAAAATATTATCACTGAAAAAAGTTTTGAGTTTCCTGATGTGTTTCTTTTACTAAACGGAGACTTCAATGGAAGAACAGCAAATTTGGGTCTAGAACTCTCTGATGATGTGTATGCTTGTTCTCCTCAAGTCAAAAGCTCTTCATGTTGTGGCAACAGGTGCTCTGAAGACAGTGTGCTTAATAGGTATGGAAAGTTCCTTTTGAATATGTGCACAGCGTTAGAATTATGTATAACGAATGGTGTATGTAATGGCGACCGCCAGGATCGTTTCACATACATCTCTGATACAGGGAATAGTGTCAATGATTATTTTTTTTATGTCCATTGACTTGTATATATACCTAGAATCATCAACGCATTTGTATGTAACAGACCGTATTGAGTCTGACCATCTTCCTTTTGAATTGCACTTTGGCTTTTCACACGTTGTTGGTCCTGTTGCAAAGAAGTACAAGGAGGCTGAATATGTCGAGAAATTGATATGGAATGATGAATATGCAAACATTTTTCGTAGTCTGATGAATGATGATGATAACATGCAAGTACTGAAAACAGCGATTCGTTGCATAGATGAAGATATTAATGTAGCTTTATGTATGTTTAATAATTGCATTGTGAACAAAGCAGAATGTATGAAAAAGAAAATAAGAATAAATTCAGGTGAGAGGACTGAATCATGGTTTGATCAAGAATGTAAAGTGACAAAATCAAATACGAGGAAACTTTTAAGAGTGTTTTGCAGAACCCATGATAGCGAAGACCGTGTATTCATTGTTTATAAATAAACTAGCTTTAGAAATTATAGCAAACGGAAGACATGGTGCAACACTTTCTCCCGATTTTATTGAACTATTGATCTTGTTACTAGCTGATGATATTATTTTATTATCTGAGACTCCAATTGGCCTCCAGACCCAGTTAAACAATTTGTGTCAAACAGCCTCTAAACTTTGTGGTTTTTAGAAAAGGAGGTTACATGGCAGCAAGCGAAAGATGCTTTTTTTAATGGACAGATGATGGCTGTTGTAAATTGCTACAAATACCTTGGCATCTATTTCTCTACACGCCTTAGCTTTACAGCTGCTTGTCAAGATCTTGCAAGCAGGGCGAAAAATGCCTTATTGTGTATTTTGAAAAAAAATTAAACATGTTAAATAATAACTCCATGACAGTGTTTCTAAAACTCTTTGATGCCCAGATACAACCAGTCGCTCAATATGGTGCTGAGATTTGGGGCTTAGAAAATTCTGCTATTTATATGGAAAAAGTTCGTTCATTTGCTCTTACGAATTTCTGGGGGTCCACATGAAAACACCGAATGAATGTGTTTATGGAGAAACACACCGCTACCCTATCAATATCAATTCATCTGTATCGGTGTATTAGATACTGGCTGAGGGTGGTACAAATGGATGACAATAGATTACCACTTAGAGCATACAATATGCAGCTGGGATTGGAATCGCGTGGTAAAAAGTCGTGGGTTCCAGGTGTTTGGGATTGTCTGGGTTTTTTATGGATTTGGGTGTGTCTGGATGTGTCAAGGGGTTGGAAATGTAAATGCTTTTTTGAAACAACTCCAGCAAAGACTAATTTATAACCGTTGGCAAAACTGGCACGAAAATATCCAGAGCAGTGAGCGATATTCGTTTTACAGAACTTTTAAGACATCTGCTGGTTGTGAAAAAATATCTCTTCCTTAATATTGACAGACATATTAGAAGTTACCTAACAAGATTTTGATTAGGAATTACAGACATCAAAGCGCATCGTTCCGATATGCACATGCTAAAAACATTGATATGCTATGTCCTCTATGCAAAAGCGCGAATGAAGACGAAGTGTATTTTCTGCTTTGTCGTTCTGTCCTGCAAGATATATGGTATGAATACATTCCTCGGAAATTCTCTGACAACCCATGTTTATTTCGTGCTGCTTTGCTCATGGCAAATCAAAAGGAAGAAGCACTGAAGAGCGCATGCATTTACTTATATAGGGCCTTTAAAAGGCGCACAAATTTGGTCAGTTAAAGGAATCCAACTCTCGTATTTATTGTATACATTGTGTATGCTTATCTGTCAGTTTGTTGTCAACCATGATGTGCTGCCTTGCTGTATGAAGCATCAAGTATTATATATATATATATATATTATATATATATATATATATATATATATGCAAACCACACTTAGCAACCACACTATGCAAACCACACTTAGCAACTCTAAACACCAAAACAGAAATAGTAAACAACTGCAGGCATAAATGGAAATCGTTGTTAGTGAATACACCCAAACCAAAAACCTGAAAACCTCAAAAACACGTGCAGCCAACCCGCACGTGCAAACAACCGCAAACGGGAGCCCACACGCTATATAACACCGGCGGTGGGCAAACCAAAATCATACTGACGACAGCGCAAGCTAGAAACAAATTTGTAGATTGCCTTTTAAACCTTATTTTTAACAATATATATATATATATATATATATATATATATATATATATGTGTGTGTGTGTGTGTGTGTGTGTGTGTGTGTGTGTGTGTGTGTCAGATTAAAAACAAGCTAAAACCAAGCTTAAAAACATCTACAGATCTGTTTCTTGCATGTGCAGTCGTCAAGATGTAGTGGGCTTGTGCTGCCACTGTTATATATATATATATATATATATATATATATATATATATATATATATATATATATATATATATAAGGTTGCTGTTTTTTCCCTGTGTTGCATGTGCTTCTCAGGTGTTTTTGGTTTTGTTCACTGATAAAAACTTCCATCTGTGTCTGCAATTGTTAACCATTTCTGTTCTAATATTTAAAGTTGCTAATTGTGGTTTACATAGTATAATGTATTTCTCTGTTAGGCATAGATTACATCTTTTTGAAATGTTATTGTATGGTGCTGCTCTTTTTAAGATTTTCCAAGATATGTTGTAGTCTGTGTTTTTATCTTTAAGTTTCCAGATGTATTTTACTAAGTTCTGTTTGGTTTTTGTATCTTTCTTTGTTGAATGATTGTTTATGGTTTGCATATCTAGTTTTGAATTGATTTTCAGTGATACCTACATATGTTTCTTCTGCGTTCTCTGATGTTACAGTGGCGTGGTACACAATGTTGTTGTAAAGGCATTTGTTGTTTAGGGGACACTGTTCTCTTTTGGTACAGTTGCAAGATTTCCTTTCATCATCCTCATTTTCCTATGTGCTGCTTTTCATTTTATTTGCTGAATCAATGATATTTTTAAGATTCGGTATACATGAATATGATAATTTGATGTTGTTTTTGTTGAATATCTTGAATGATTTGTGGTCTTTTGGGAAAGATGATGTCAAGATTTTAAACAATTCTTTCCCTACGTTTGTTTTGACTCTTCCATCATATGGGGGATTGTACCATATGATTTGTCTTTTCCTGTTCTTTCTGCATCTGTTTGTATCATTGTCTGGATCGTATCGTAATTCATAATTGTAGCCACTTTTATGTAACGCCTATTGGTATTCAGCTGTAGCGTTGTTGAATGCTGTTTCGTTACATGACAAATTAGATAGTCTTTTATTTATGCCTCTGGGTATTGTTTTCAGTATGGAGGGTGGGTGATTGCTTTTGATGTTTACATAAACAGGCGTATCATTTGGTTTTTTGTATGGTTTATATGTAT
>CM065741.1:9678416-9685916 GCA_033310375.1 Conus canariensis
CACACACCTTGAAGAAGCTGCTGGACGCAACACCTTTTATTGCATTGAGAAGCCGGAAGAAAACCCAAGATCTTCTGGTGTTAGGGTTTCCATTCGCACAAAGCTTGAGCGGAAGTTGGATAGCCTGCAGCATGGGCATGATCACCTCATGATATTGCAGCTTAGGTTTACAATGGACTGCTTTGCCACTACCATCAGCGCCTACACTCCAACAACGACAAACCCAGATGACATTAAAGAAGCCTCTATGAGGTTTACAAAGGACTGCTTTGCCACAATCATCAGCGCCTACACTCCAACAACGACAAACCCAGATGACATGAAAGAAGCCTTTATGAGGTGCTGTATCGTGTCATCACTGAGGTCAACCACAAGAACAAACTCATCATCCTTGGGGACTTTTTGTGGGAAGGGACTACTCCACTTGGCCCTGTTCAAGACACATAGATGCACCCCCGCTCCAAACAATGGCACATGGCTATGTTTTTGTTCGCCAGAGGGACAGACATAATGTCCCCATTACACGCAGAATGAGGGGAGATGACTGCTGGTCCAATCATCGCCTGATCAGGAGCATGATGAACATCCAGCTTGCCCTGAAGAAAAAAAATGGACCAGAGACAAGCCCTCGAGAAGGCTGAACATTGCTAACCTACTTTTAACTAACCCCTTTTCACCATTTCTTCTTGATGAAGAATAGGTATTATATTGGGCATCTCTTACGACCCATGACCTAACGTTAATGACGTTTCGTGTGTATGGATGAGCTGCGATCAGTAGCTCATAATGTTCATGGACTTGAAAAGAAAAGAAAAAAGGCTGTTTTCAATAAATGTACGCTGCATGGTGCTGTGCATGATGTAAGCCAGGCCACATCAGTGGAAACAGTACGTGGTGTACACCAAACCTCTTTCTCTACATCACCCTCCTCTGGTCTGTATGCAATAAAAACTTAACGACCGCAACAGAATCTACGCTGTGTCGACACTATCTCAAAGACCTTCTTCAAGACTGCTGGAATGTTAGGGTTTCAATCTACTGTTTCAGCAATGCCGAGGCACCATCTTGGCTCGTTCAGGAAGTTCATTCATGCATTTGGGATCAAACTTCGAGCTATTTAAGACAGAAAGAGGTTTATCTCAAGGATGTATCATATTACCCTCATTTGCATTCTGAGGACTGAATTCCAGCCTTTTTTTTTAAAACAATGCAAACGTCAA
The DNA here is from genome assembly GCA_033310375.1 of Conus canariensis. Taxonomy (NCBI): domain Eukaryota; kingdom Metazoa; phylum Mollusca; class Gastropoda; order Neogastropoda; family Conidae; genus Conus; species Conus canariensis. The sequence continues at coordinate 9,679,637 of CM065741.1, forward strand.
GACATAAGATTTACAACCCAAGCAAACATCTCAAGGAAAGCTTATAAAATCATCAAAACATGTTAGATGGCATCACACTGTTTTTGAAGGCTACAGATTAAATCTATGCTTCACTGAACAGTGTTTTTTTTCCACTTTTTTTTTTGCAATGATGTAAATAAATAAACAGAATTCAGAAGCCAAGCCATTCAATAAATCAAAAATACAACGTAAATGAAATCCACGAAGTCAAATTAACAAATGTCTCATATGCGCACTTTAGAAGGGACACGAGTGCTGAAAACAGAGAGGAACATTGGACCACCAGTTTTGAATTTATGAGGAAACACACACACACACACACACACACACACACACACACACACACACACACACACACACACACAAGAGAGAGAGAGAGAGAGAGAAGAGAGAGAGAAGAGAGGTGCGTGTTTAGGGGTGTCAAGGAACAGAAATACTGCCGTTTGGGCATTGTGTTAGAGATGTGCTAAATCACTATGTTATTAGGGTTGTTTTACATCATTGTCACAGTTCTTTAATTGCGGAATCACTGGGAATGGTGAGATCTCCCAGCAGTGCCATCATCTCGTATTTCACAGCCTCTCAGTCGCCCCCCCCCCTCACCCACACACGTAAAGAAAAATGGGGCAGTTTGCATTCTGCAGCAGATCAGATCTTGTCTTGAACTTGAAGCAGCCTGTTCCGTGATTGGAGATGTTAAGGACGGACCCCCCCTCCCCCCCAATTCTTTGTTAGCGGGGAGTGAGTAGCTAATCACAAGGTGTCCAGGGTACTTTGATGTGTCTATGATCATGTACCACATGGTCAAGCTCTGTCTCATATGGGGTGTGGGCGAATCTTTGGTGGAGGTGGGATGAGGCGTCAGGAAGTTGCCGGATACAAGGATACCGTGACTTTTCTTCAAGACGTGTCTGTCTAATCCAGTGAAACAGCGTCCGACACGTCTGGGCGATTGGCAGCGCAAAGTTTGAGAGTTACAGGTAAAGTGTGACAGGTAAAACACCTCACCTCCATCTTTGTCTCTGGCACTTTGACGCTCTGCAGAATGTTGCGGACCACGACGGAGAACTCCATCACCCGTGTTTCTGGCGCGGTCTTTTGTGATGTTCAGAGTGGCCGTTGAAGTACTCCAAGTCCTGAATGGATGGACTGAGCCATGTTTCAATTATTGTGACGACTGGTTTCGTGCTGTCCAACAAGTTCGCTGTTTCAGCTTGCTTCCCTCAGGCAGATAAAGTTCATGTTCAGGAATCTTAGCGGACGAACTGCTTTCTGCCCTGCTGGCTGTAACCATTGGGAGTTGAGGAATGCAAATGTTTGAAGTCAGAGTCGATGTCAGGTCTGAGGTCTTCGCTCAATTTGTGAGATTTCAACGCCATGACAGGAGGACGGTATTGACACTGGTTATATTGGTGTATCTAACACAATGCCATGCGATATTGCAGGAGTCTAGTTTGGGTAGGTGTCTGAGACTAGACACTGACAGGATGTATGGAAACAGGTTCCGCAGGATTCACACCAGATTAACCGTGTCAGCCAAGGGGACTGGCACTCACAGACACTGCAGAGGGGTGTGCGAGTGGACGTGCGATGACTTCAATCGTTGGTGATGTTACTGGAGGTATCATGCTCCGGGAGAGGACAGTAGCTCCATGCACTAACTATTGTATGTGGACTACTAACAGGGGATATACAGCAAGGAGAGGATGTGTGTGTGTGTGTGTGTGTGTGTGTGTGTGTGTGTGTGTGTGTGTGTGTGGAGGAGTGGGGGAGACAGGGTGGGATGGGAGTGGCAAGAGGGGGATGTTTACGCATGTCAGGTAATAGTCCTGTTTTATTTAGCCTGTGGAATAAGAGTACACACACGGGTTTGGTGACTAGGCCGCCATTTTGGTTGAAGCACTCAGAATGAATGGCGCTTTGGCAGGAAACTTTTTGAAACAGTAGGACAAAATGGAGGAAAATGGTAGTCAGAGTGGTCAGAAAAGAAAAGATTGTGTTTTGATGTCAGATGGGTTTTTTTCATAGCAGAACGAAAGCAAGGAGGGAGGAGGGAGGGGGAGAGCTAAACGCACGCATACGCACTGAGCTTTCTAATTCATGTTTTCGCCCCAAACAAACAAACCAATTTGAAATAAACTTGGTGGTATAACGGAATGTGACCAAAAAGAGAATTGATTAAACGTTGGTGTAAAACCAGACCAGAGGGGAAATGCAGGCTTCGTTTGGCGTGGTCGGACTCCCTAGTGTCTTTTTAGTTGTTACATACATCGTTAGTGTCACTATAGGTACTGATACTTCAGCTACCACTTATTATTGCTACTTACCTCACATCTATTTTCAGAACTGCACCAACAAGGGTGGCTGCAACCATCGGGGCAATATTGCAAGTCACACATATAGTCTTGTGTACGCAGCATGAAGAAACTTGCAAGCTTTCTGAAAACAGAAAGAAAGCACAAAAATCGTCACAATTCTATAGACACGTTGGTGGTAGTGGCAGTGGTTTTGCTGCTGCTACTACTATTGTTTGATAATGACCGTGACGCTGGATGTTTTCTAAGACTTGATTAATTTGCTAGTTGGGTAGTCAGTCAGTCAGTAAGTTGTACAACCCGTCGGTTCCTCGGTCAGTCAGCTGGTTTGTTGATTGTGATGTCAATTAAAAGAGTGAGTGAGTGATCGAGCGAGCTGGGGAGCGAGTGACTGAGTGAGTGAATTGGATAGATAGATTGTCAGTCAGTCAGTTAGTAGGTCACATTAGTTAGCCAGTGAGTCAGTCAGTCGGTCAGTTATCCATCAATCAGTTCGTTGGTTGGTTGGTTGGTTGGTTTGTTGATAGGTACTCTGTTACTTCTTCTGCCTCTCAGTGAACGGGTACTCTTTATTATTCTAGCGTCGCCTTCTTTATTGTATTTAAAGACCACTCCTTCGCCTGTTAAAGTTCATGATCTTGATATTACATTTCATTCTCACTTGTCTTCTTTCACCTCTAACTGTTTCAAACGTAGTCAGTTGGTCAGCTCACTTGCAATGTAGATTGACAGTAAGTTATTTGGTTCAACGTCGAGTTAGTTTCGTTAGTCAGCTAAGAAGTCAATCGATTGTTCAGTGTGAGAATGATTCGATAGCTAGGTACGTATTTAAGCAAATGTGTTATTTTCCCTCCCAACCCCCCCCCCCCCCCCCCTCTACCCCGCCCCACCCACGCACTCAACTGCCCTCGTTATTTAACCATCTCTTTATCAGTGCTTGATCTTTGTTTGTCTGCCTGTCTGTCTGTCTCTTTGTTTTTTACACACACACACACACACACACACACACACACACACACACACACACACACACATACACACACAAACGCACGCACACACACACACACACACACACACACACACACACACACACACACAACACACACACACACCGCGAGCACGCGCTCACACACACTCTCTCTCTCTCTCTCTCTCTCTCTCTCTTCACACACACACACACACACACACACACACACACACACACACACACACACGCATGCGCGCCCGTATAGTGTTTTTCATGCCTGTCAACAAACACGTTGACACAGGCAACATTCCCAAACACGACTGACGTAACTGGACTGCTCCAAAAATGAAATGAAGGGCTGAAAACACAGCACATTCTAAAGACGCCTTCATTTTTAATGCCATTCAAAGTTTTACAAACAAAAGGTGTAAATTTCTCTGTGGATGCTCCAGTCATTGCAGGTATTTCATTGTTGTTGATAGTATTGAAGGTTTTACAAACAAATGGGGTAGATTTCTTCGTGGATGCTCCACAGGTATTTCATTGTTGTTAATAGCATTGAAGGTTTTTTTTTTAACAAATGGGGTAGATTTCTTAGTGGACGCTCTAGTCACTGCAGTTATTTTATTGTTGTCAATAGTGTTGAAGGTTTTTTTGGGTTTTTTTTTTGAACAAATGGGGTAGATTTGTTTGTGGACGCTCCAGTCACTGCAGGTATTTCACAGTCAAACGTTTTAACCCCACGGGAGGACACGAGACACGTGAAACAAATGACATCGTCAGGCCGATATGCCGTACACAGTAAGCGCGGAAACATAAAGTTCTTTCCGCTGTGACCAGACGCTCTGAGTTTGCCTGGTGCCAGAACGTATCTCCCCGTACCAAGGTGAACGTCTGTTGCAATACAAACTGTCACAACAGTATAAATGTCAGTTGATGACGTTTTGTGCGGAAGTTACATTACAGAATCAACCTGGTGGAGAATGTCACTTGTCTATGCCGACATCGCCTTGCAAAGTATCATTCTGTGCCAGGGTGACATTCTGTTCCGGCAGGCCATATATATATATATATATATTATATATATATATATATATATATATATATATTATGAACAATATAAAAAAGTCCTTAAAAAATCTGAAGGTGCTCAACCCCTTGGGGAGCAACATCTGTTAAAAAATATTTTTTAAAATGAAGTATTAAAATCTACAAGCTTGTTTCTAGCGTTGCTATCTTCAGGATCCTGAAGATAGCAACGCTAGAAACAAGCTTGTAGATTTTAATACTTCATTTTTTAAAAATATATTATTTAAATATATATATATATATATATATATATATATATGTAGCTTGTTTTGCTCTTTCATGATTTTCTTTTGCTTCTTAGGTGGCACCTTTGGTTGGTTTTTTGAAAACTCAGCAAACATACTATGGTATTGCACACCAGCCTTTTTCTGGGATAGCATTCTTCTTAAAACCGGAAAGGCAGAGGAGTCAAGTTACCACTTTCCGCGGTCACTGAGGAGAAACAATCAGGCTTCGAAATACTGGTATCTGACCAGGAGTTATATGTTAGTGAGTTTCCTCCCCATTGGAGATTGTCTCCGCTTTGGAGACTATAAGCTTGTTGAAGGCTTATTTTGAGAAGCATTTATTATTCCTCATTCACCCACTCAAGCACATACTGTTAGTTAGGCAGAATTATCTACCACTGCAGATATGAATGCGTATCTCCTCCTATTTCTTCAATCTAAGACATAAGAGCAAGCTTTGTTTATAATTGAATATTTCTTGCGGTCATTGCAACATGAAGCTGCTCTGTAAGTTGCTGGAATGGTGCTCGGTAACTTATCCTTGGAATTTAATAGTTTATTGTAATTTAGTCCCTTGTGGATTCTTTCCAAGAACTGGCCCTCAGCACTTGTGTCTTAAGAGGTTATCTTTTTATATTTTCTACTTTTCACAAGAAAATGTAGCTTGTTTTGCTCTTTCATGATTTTCCTTTGCTCCTTAGGTGGCACCTTTGGTTGGTTTTTTGAAAACTCAACAAACATACTACGGTATTGCACACCAGCCTTTTTCTGGGATAGCATTCTTCTTAAAACCGGAAAGGCAGAGGAGTCAAGTTACCACTTTCCGCGGTCACTGAGGAGAACCGGAAAGGCAGAGGAGTCAAGTTACCACTTTCCGCGGTCACTGAGGAGAAACAATCAGGTTTCGAAATACTGGTATCTGACCAGGAGTTATATGTTAGTGAGTTTCCTCCCCATTGGAGATTGTCTCCGCTTTGGAGACTATAAGCTTGTTGAAGGCTTATTTTGAGAAGCATTTATTATTCCTCATTCACTCACTCAAACACATACTGTTAGTTAGGCAGAATTATCTACCACTGCAGATATGAATGTTTATCTCCCCCTGTTTCTTCAATCTAAGACATAAGAGCAAGCTTTGTTTATAATTGAATATTTCTTGCAGTCATTGCAACACCAAGCTGCTCTGTAAGTTGCTGGAATGGTGCTCGGTAACTTATCCTTGGAATTTAATAGTTTATTATATATATATATATATATATATATATATATATATATATATATATATTATGTCCACCTTGGATCAAATTGCCACCATGTGTGAATATTTGGTTTGAATGGCCGCGATTGGGGCTGTTGTTTCTTTCTTTGCTTCCTGAGATGTACAAGGTGAGGAGGGGAGATGATGGTGATCATTAAAGTCTACCCGTTGCTGCTAATGCTGAGGGTAGTGATGTGTTTTGGCAGTGGTGGTAATGATGGTGTTGTGGCCACTGATGGTAATGATGGTGCTGTGGCCAGTGATGGTAATGATGATGGTGTGAGCAGTGGTGGCAATAATGGTGGTGTGGCCAGTGGTGGTAATGATGATGGTGTAAGAAAATAAGTTTAGTCTTTGACACACTTGATACAGCTTATGTTCTGATGCTGAAAGGACAACGACC
>CM065741.1:9695916-9699224 GCA_033310375.1 Conus canariensis
AACAAATAAGGGCGTACGCGACGGAACGCCACATGTCGCCATGTGAGGCTACATCACATGACAAATATGAGAAACGAAATCACATTCATTTCTTGGGATATGGTCGTAATCTTTTTATTCATGCTTCTGAAAATTCTTACCACAACTGCGAAACATGGAGTAGAAACAACTCTCTCTCTCTCTCTCTCTCTCTCTCTCTCTCTTGTGTGTGTGTGTGTGTGTGCGCGCCACACACACACACACACACACACACACACACACACAACGCACACACACACACGTACACACACACACACTGATGAAACTGACTGAAACCATTTACTGTCAGATTAACATAGTGTTGTACTGACTACACACACACACACACACACACACACACACACACACACACACAAGATAGAGAGGAGGGTAGAGAGAGTGAGTTCAATCATCCAACCGACTTTCTTTTAAACATTAAGCATGAAAATCAGTTCTGAAGTGTTTGTATATCGTAGGATGAAAACACACACACACACACACACACACACACACACACACACACATACACAACATACGCACGCGCGCGCGTGCGCGCGCGCGCACACACACACACACACACACACAAAGGGGCACACACACAGACAGCTAATGGGTGGTGATCATAATGATAATGGTCATATGTGGGGATGTGTGTATAAAGAAAATGAAAATAATACATATAAAATAGAAAGAAAGAAAAACACCACACACACACACACACACACACACACACACACACACACACACACACACACACACATATGCACACATATCCAAACATACATATATACAGAGGGGAGATACACACACCTTAGCATACTTGTACAAGGGGGGGGGGGGGGGGGGGGTAAATGTGAACAGACAAGGGAATGGAAGTGGTCGATGAAGAAAAGGAGGTTGATATATTAAAAAAAAAAGGGGGGGGGGGGGTATAAAGAGGGGAAAGAAGGAACATAGCTGTAATAGTTGGGGGGTAAGGTGGTGTGGGTGTGAGTGTGATTTGGTGGAGGATATAGGGGGTTGGTGTTGCGCTGGTGGATAGGTGTATGTAGTTGTTTTAGGATGTTGATGATGTGGGGGTGAAGGGAAGAAGCAGCGGGTGTTTGGAGGCGGGGGGGGGGGGGGGGGGGGGGGGGGGGGCGGGAGCGTCAAGTACCTGGCCTACCCTTATGGTAGGGGAAGATGGGAGGGGAAGGGAGATTCATGTGGAGGTGAGGCGGTAGTGTAAAATCAGGTGTAGGAAGAAAAAAAAGGGGAAGGGGGGGGGAGGGTGAGGGGGGGGGGGGGGGGTCTGTGGGTAGGCAGTGGATTGGTATAGGACATGGGGAGAGTAGGTTGGAAAGCGAAAGGTGAAAGGAGGGTGGCTGTAATTTCTGTATGAAGTGGGTGGTGGTGGTGGTGGTGGTGGTGGTGGTGTGTGTGTGTGTGTGTGTGTGTGGTGTGTGTGTGTGTGTGTGTGTGTGTGTGTGTGCGCGCGCGCATTGTGTGTGTGTGTGTGTGTGTGTGTGTGTGTGTGTGTGTGTGTGTGTGTGTGTGTCGCTGGAAGATATTGCCGACTTGTGTTGAAGTGGTCTGGCTTACCCTTATGCTCAGGAAAGATGGGAGGGGAAGGGAGATTCATGTGGAGGTGGTAGTGTAACATCAGATGTAGGGAAAAATTAAATTGATAAATAAATAAGTAAAATGATATTCTTCCTGAGGAAGCTACAAGAAAACTGCCGCAAGCAGAGAAGACCCATGTTCATCGCCTTCATCGACCTGACCAAGGCGTTCGACTTGGTCAGTAGGTCAGGCCTCTTCACCCTACTACACCAGACTGGATGTTCCCCCAAGTTCCTGAAGATTATCACGTTCTTTCATGACAACATGAATGACACGGTCAGGTACAATGATTCATTTTCAGACCCCTTCCCAATCAAGAGCAGTGTCAAACAAGGGAGTGTGCTCTCTCCGACACTCTCAAGCGTCTTCTTTATCCTGCTGCTGCGCTACGCCTTCCGACAGTCTGAAGACAGCAACCTTCCTCACACTAGGAGTGAAGGATGGCTCTTCAACCTGGCACGCTTCCGAGCAAAGAGGAAGGTGCGGAAAGTCCTCATCAGGGAAACGCTCTTCGCAGACGACGACTCCCCTACGCTCACACCGAGGAAGCGCTACAACGGTTCATCATCTGCCTTGCTGATGCCTACACCGAGTTCGGCCTCACTATCAGCTTGAAGAAAACTAGCATTATGGGCCAAGACGTCGCCAGCACTCCCAGCATCTCCATCGGTGATCACACCCTTGAAGTGGTCGAGCACTTCACCATCTTCAGCAACCTCCCTCTGGACGCCGAGCTGAACAAGCGGATCGGCAAGGCAGCAACAGCGATGGCCCCTCTAGCGAGGAGAGTCTGGGACAACACCATGCTAATGTTAAACACCAACATGAAAATGTTCCAAGTCTGAGTACTATTCTCTACGAAGTGAAACAGACCATGTACTCTCGAAAAGAATGCAGACTGAACGCCTTCCACCTGTGCTGTCTCAGAAGACTCCTGGGCATCACTTGGCAGGACCGTATCACCAACAAGGACGTCCAGGCCCAGGCAAGGATGTCTAGCATATTCGTCATGCTGACACAGAGACGCCTGTACTGGATTGGCCATGTCAGCCGCATGGACGACGGTCGCATCCCAAAGCTGTAGGGCCAGCTGGCTACAGGCTCCAGAGCCACAAGACGGCCCGCCCTACGCTATAAGGATGTATGCAAGCGCGACCTGAGGGCAGGCAGTCTTGACATAACAGACCTGGAGACAGCAGTTTCAGACTGGTTCAGCTGGCAGTCTACCATCAAGGCCAGCATCAAACAAGCAGAGCAGAGGAGAGAGGCCCAGTGGGAAGAACGGAGGCGCCGCACATGGCAAAGAATTGCATGGCACCAACAGACGCTCATGACCACCTACAGCAACTGCAAGTCTGCCGCTCAAGGATCAGGCTCTTCAGCCACAGCCGGCGCTGCAGCTCCACAATTGACTAATCCACGGCACAGCACCATTGTCTACTAAGACAGATAAATGCCAATACCAAACATTGCATAGCATGCCGATGACACAGATATAACGTTTGAGGGGGCTACAAAATCCTTTAAAAAGAATATTGAAACTATCATTGTGATTAGGGGAAATCTGGTCTCTTCTGGAATGCGGGCAAGATTAAGGTCATGTTGTAAATAAGTAACAATTAGACTCAAGAATTTAAGATATGCAATATTTGTTCAAAAACTGAAATCTGAAAAATTCGAGGTAATTT
>CM065741.1:9699324-9706824 GCA_033310375.1 Conus canariensis
TTTCTTTTGAAGATCAAACTTTTGTCTTTTGTAGTCCCCCAAAATCAGCCTGTAGGCGACTAAATTCTTCATCCGTGATGTTCGAGTCGGCAAGTGCTTTATTTATTGTCAGTTTGAAGGAACTAAGTTTAGCTGTTATTAGTTGAACCATAGCTGTGTGCTTTTGGAGTTTAGCTTTTATTTTTTTGCTGACAGCACTTACAGCCAATGAACACAGGCCAAGAGTTAAAGACAAACCGCCTAGAGGTAAAGCTGCCGGTGCACCTACGCCTGTTGCTAAGAGACCTACACTTGTTCCTGCTGTTAAAGCACTAGTGATCGATGCTCCAGTATTAACATATGTAACAGCATTAAAGACAGCAGAATACCTTCGTTTGGTTTTACTGTATTTTGAAAGGTCCTGCTCTAGTTGGGTTTGCATTTGTGTTATGTTTGTTAATCTGAAAGTTTTTATGTCTACAGCAACAGAGTTCTCTTCTTGGGGCACTTTTGGATAAACCTGAACAGACATGCTTTTTTAAAAATAAAAATAATTTAGTATTGGATATCTTTTAATCTGTTATCTTGAATATTCAGCTGCGCATCATATATTAAAAACAAATATACATTAAGTGGTTTATCACTCTCTTTTTCTTTATCAATTTGAATGTTTTATTACGTCTTTAACTGTTCTCCCACTCCCATGCAACTGATTATCCTCTGTCGACCTTAGGTCAATCCATAAACCGTATTTCGTTGTTAAATAATCATCAAGTCTAACATTGTGAAGGTGTAGATCTTTAGACACAAGGTCTACTGTTGGATTTCTACACCTCCCGCCTCCAAAATATTTTCTTATTTCATCAAAATGATGATAAGTTTTAAGCCCGCTACGTAGACTTGGTTAGGACTACCCTCAATTGAACATTGTACTTTCGTGATTTTAGGATTGATAAACTTTTCACTTTGTCTTTGGTATGGTTCTTCATCTTCACACAGCAATAAAATACCTTTAAGGGATCTTGCTGCGGCACTAAAACTAAAATTCCATATAGTGTCTGCCCTGCGTTTAGGATATGTAGTATGATGAATCACTCTTTCGTAAAATATTGCTAATCGTGACTGATATTGTTGCTCAATCAGCCTTGCTAAGTTAGGGTTGCTAACAATGTCAAACTCTAACGAGATGTCGAAAATGCTGTACTTAGAATCAGTGTCTGTAGATTTAATGACACGTTTTGTATTCATTAAAAGTTAGTTCATATGACAATCTGTCTTTTAATGCTCCTTGAAAGTATGGCGCATGCGCGCTTAATAACTCAAAATCCAAGGGGATGGAAAAGCGATTTCCATACGCAAAATTTACAGCTTCGGGCTTGTTACCGTCTTTAGCATCTCCGGCGCCTATTCTGTGTTTTAGTGCTTCATCACTTTCGATTCCTTGAAACGCGAGGTCAGCCCTTTCATTTGCGGTTAGCCATAGATCACAATAGATTAGAAATATGTCTGCATTGTGTAAAGAAAATATTTCTTGCCCCTCAAGTTTTATAGAAATTTTCTTAACGATTGCCCGTCCCAGATTCTGTACAACTGTCCTGTTTGGGTCTGTTGCTGAATCAAGTTCTATTTTGAAAGTAAGCCGTGCAGATCCCGGCACAATCACTTCATCTGCTCCTAGGTCTGGAAATTTAACAGTAAGAATTTGATCTGAATCAATAGTAGATGGATTATTTGGAACAATAATATTCTGTTTATTTCCCTTCACGCCAAAGGGCTCTTTCAGTCTTCTATGCGGGTCAAGAATCGAGCCATATGCTTGTGACATTTTTTTATAAAACAAAATAAAAAGTTAATTATTTTAAAACCATGGCAGGCATTGAAGATGAAGATTATGATGTTACTGATCCTGGAGACGACATGAGTGAAATGACACCGTTGACACATCCATTGCGCTCATTGCGACATGAATTAACAGAAAGTAAGGTCAGATCATTGTACCAAAGTTTAGGCCAAGAACCTCCCGAATTTATAGACCCTAATGATTTTGAAACAAAAGATGGCCATTTGTTTTTTAAAAACGAGCAAGGACAACCTGTACAGCTTACATCTAAACCAGACCCATCAAAGTTTTTAGCAAAGACTACAATTAGACAAAGGCTCAGGTGAGCGATCAAAATCGCCTTGGCATTGCTAAACCGCGAAGATTAGACAGTGAAGCAGTTGCTAAACTTCAAAACACACTACAGGAACTCCCAACAGATAACCAAATGCAAAACATGGAACTTAAAGATTTAAGCCCAACAGCAAACAAAATAATACAAGCAGAAACCAGTTTTTCAGAAGAAACAGTATTAAAAACTATGCACGATCCGCCGCTACCTATGAGAGAAATAACGGCCCTTGATCATGCTTTGAGAAGCATCAGAGGCGAATTAACAAACAATTTAGCAAAACTGGGTGAACTAGATGAGCATATAAAAAGAGAAAAAGAAAAACTAGTTGAGGCTGATGACCACAACTTAGGACCTGGTGTTAAAGAAAGAATAACACAAAGACTAAAAGATCTTGAACAAGAGAGATCAGCAAGACTAGAAGTGTTGTCTACTAACCGAGAACAATTAAGAACTCAAGTGAGCAGAATAAGAGAAACTATCCAAAGAATTTTATATGAAGACACAACGCTAGCAGAACGAATAAGAACACTGTTTAGAGAGCAAGGTGTCACATTAGCAAGTGTTATAACAGCCTTAGGATTTGCAATAAGTACACTGGTGTTGGCTATTACAGGCGGCGGTGGTGGGGGGGCAGTGCCACCAGGCCCGCCAACTCCGTCGTCAGATAAATCATGGGTAAAAAAACAACTCGATCACCTTGCAAACTTACTAAAAAAATTAGCCAGTAAGGCAATAGATTCTTTGCCTGGTATAATAGGGGGGATCGTTAGCTGGCTTTTGTCTACTGCAAGTAAAGTAGTTGGCTTTATGGCTGAGCACTTATGGACATTAGTTGTCTTAATAGTTGGGTTACTCTTTAGTAAGATAAAGACCAAGTAATCCTAGGGCAGTTAATCCAAAAGCAAGCGCTGTCTTTTCATATTCATGGTCATCACGCGCGTCTTCAATGGCCTTTGGGCTTTGGGCCACGGGGATTGGATGACTTATTCTTGGGGGGCCATCTTGTTTTTTTATTGTTTGTAATATTACTGGCTCAGAATTTATGTCGTTTTGTCCAACCTTCTGTTCATTTCCTGCAACAAGGATTTCATTATTATAGTTTATTATTGTTCCTATCTGAAGTCTGAGGTCAGAAGGTAGCATGTATAAACCAGTGCCGACAGCAAAGTCTACTTTCGATCTTGCAAATTGTAAAACATTTTGGTACCTTTTAATACTTGAAGGCAAATCAATTGCAGAATTAATGGCGTCCTCTAAATTTGCTAAATACTGTTTTTGGGCATCAAAGCCAGTAGAAGGATCAGTTATGTTAGATCTTGCCTGTGCTTGCGAACCTAGCAAACACCAAACATAAGTACGAATAGAGTCGTTTATTCGTTCTATTCCCGCTCTAGTTAGACCCTTAGAAGTGTCTAAAATAAATGTTGTCCACGCTGTTTTATGCTCTTGCTCTATGGACCCGAGGTGAACAGTTGTGCCTGAAGAGAAAGATGTGTAAGGAGGATTCCAATCATAGTTATACTTTCTGTGCACGCCCCAAAAATAAAGGGTGCCTAAACCATGATTAAGATCCAACTTTTGTCTAAAGTCTGTCTTTGGGTCAATATCAAATTCGTTACAGATCCTTTCAAAAGCCTTGTAATCTATTCTGTTGCTGAATGGATTAAACGTTTTGTCATTTGGTAATGGCGCTTGCAGTTCAGATAAAATACGTCTGAAGGTGTAATAAAAATGAAATCTATACACTGACCTCACCAAAGGATCAGGATGATTTAAATGATCAGCATACGACACTCCACACCCAGTTGATGCACAAAACACAGCAAAGTTTAACTGGTTCTGATAAAACTGCATCGGATGACTGAACCACACTTTCGCGATGTAGTCTTTTTTAATAGGAGGGTTAAGATATCTGTTTAATGGAGTACTAACCTTTACTTGAAAGGCGTCAGACTGAGTCACAGAAATGTCGAGGGTATCAGTTGTTATATTTTTAAGATTGTAGTGCGGCCCAACAGAATATTTTGCATTAGTATATTTGAATGCACTCATTTTTAAATTGTTTTAAAAATGTTTGTAACAATAACAACTCAAGACAGTCCTTCGTTTTTAGAATATGCTATTGATAATGAATGTGGAACCCAAAGGGTTGCACTCCATGAAATATTCTACAAAGTCGTATGGTTTAATATAACTGAATCCAAGGAAAATAATAAGATTAAAAAATATGATAATAGAGGAAACTTAGTTAGCCAGTTAACCATACCTGATGGTTATTACGGGTTTTGCTCGCTAAAAGAAGCAATGAGTAACTTCGACATTACTCTCAAACTTAACAATGCAAATTTGAAAATAATGTTAGCATTCAAACCTGAAGAAGAAGTAGGTTACTATTTTGATGGAGAGCTAGCTAAAATGTTAGGCTTTGCAACTGACAATCGAGGCATTCATAGTTTTAGAGTTACATCAGACAAAACTACTTATGAGGGAGAATATCCGCTCGATCTTGCATTACATTCATTACTCTATGTTCATTTGGACGAGCTGAGCACTGATGAAAACTTATATGATGGAAGGCCCTCAACTGTTTTAAGAGCTCTTCCATCAGGGAAAGCTGCATATTGCGATTATGAAATTATACAATTCCCTAATTTACAGTTTAAAAAGATTAGCTTGTGGGAGGGTCAGATCATTTAATATAAAGATCACAGATAAAACAGGGAAAGTCGTAAAATGTGATAACCTGCACATTGTTTTAGAAATAAAATAATACGTTGTTTTAAAAAATGTCACGTGGACCAGAAGAATCGGGAGTTACATTAGCGCCTGAGAGGTGTGTAACTTTAGAATTAAAAGACCTTGCAGACGTTGAGGACTTTGAACAAAACGGTGAGATAGGCACCTTTATATGGTTTTGAGTACACTAAAGATGGTTATTATAAGCGCAAAGAGGTTGACGACAACAAAAGGTTTCCTAAACTAGAACAACTACGCAATGTAGAAGCAAATAATGCGGGTCAGTATGAATATAAAATAGTTCGAAAAACTGACAACAAATGGCACTTAGAACCATATTTAGAATGGGACATAAAATTTGAATTCTTAAGCCCATTTACATTTTTTGACCGTCAAAAAAGTTTCAGAAAAGCATTAAACTCTGGCCCTTTACATGTAAGTCTTATGCCAGAGGACAACAGTCGGAAAGAGATCGAAATAAAGCCGTTTGGGGACAAACAGTACATCCTCCACAGAAGAGAATCGGTTTTAAAGAAAGCTTCTACAAAATTACAGTTCATTCCACGCACAAAATTAGGAGACACGTTCACAATGATATTTAAAATTTCTGTCTTAAAAGATGAGGCAAGAAATGGAGCTCTGGGCGTCAGTGACAATCTTATGAAAGGAATTCTTATTAGCTGGCAAAACTTAGACGTTGACAAACTTAAAGTTACTGTCGTCGTTCTTTACAATGGCGAGGATATTAAGGTCATAACAACAAGCAACAAAATTGATATTAGTCTAAATAGAAACGATCTTACAGAACTCAACTGGATTAATCTTACACATTTGGGCCTTATAGGGTTTTATTATACTGAACAAGTTTTGACAGAGAGTATGATAACAACACTAACTGGTGTAAATTAAATTCTGTTATAAAACTATGGTGTCAATGCCGATGTTAAACTTTATGACAAAAACCCCTCATTGTTCATTGATTTGTGGACAGACTGGCTGTGGAAAAACAATATTTGTCCTCGACCTATTACAAACAGTTTATCGTTATAATTTTGATCATATAGTAATTTTCTGTCCAACATTAAAGTGGAACAAAGCATATCACGACAGAAGGTTTATATGGACAGATGATGAAATCTATTTAGTTGATCCTAGCAATAAACTGAGTGAGTGTTTTAGAACACTTTTATAGACAGTTTGAAGGAACTCAGACATTATTTATTATAGATGATTGTTCAGCAGAAAAGGATATAGTCAAAAAAAGAAACGCTTTGTCAAAACTGGCTTTCAGTGGAAGACATGCTAGGATAAGTGTGTGGATTTTATGTCAAAAATATAACTCAGTTTTAAAAGACTTTAGAGAGCAATTAAAGACTGTAGTTTTATTCCACATGAAAGACAGAGACGCATTTGATGAATGTATGCGTGAAAATGATGTTATTGAAGACGATCAAGAAAAACGAAGGATTAAGCAAAAACTTAAGTCTCAAAAGTTTTCTAAATTAGTGTTAAAAACAGATAATCCTACACATTATGTATGTTTGTAAAGTGTTTACTATTAGAGAACTAGTAAACAGGCATTCTGGGTAACCCGCCGGAGCAACAGCGAAACCGGCTTCAGCCGGTTGGAGCTGGCGGAGGTGGGTGAGCCAGAATGCCTGTTTACTAGTTCTCTTACACACACGTCAAAGATACAGTCTGCACGCACATGACACTCGCGTCGAGAACCATGACTCTAACGAAAGTGAAAAGACACCAATATAACTTGAATGGTCACGACCGTACCCCGGTATAAATCACTCACCCACAATCGGCCTTGGCCCTACTGCACAGTTAACCGATTCCAATGCTGTGCAGGGCAACTCCGAAATCGTTACTCAACTTCAACGCATTACTACTATTTACAACTGAAATTGAGCACAATCATCATACCTCTTAATGATTCACGCAGACACAGCTGTACCCGAATCATATTATGGTCCTCAACAAAATGCGACCTCATATTACCCTCTTATTGAACCGACTGAAATTAACATGAACTAGCCACAATCAGTATCTGCCTCACCGTGTCTTTTCATTTTCCAAGCTTTCATTTTCATATCATGAATGTTCCCACACACAGCAAAATAAATTATCATAAGTTCTCTCTCTCTCTCTCTCTCTCTCTCTCTCTCTCTCTCTCTCTCTCTCTCTCTCTCTCTCTCTTACACACATACAAATCTCAAAAACAGTGAACTGTGTCAAAAAATCATTAACACACCAAGTATTCAGTCTTTTTTCTTGTGACTACATGTTTGTACATACTTGATTCATAAGTCTTTCGACCCTCCCTCTCTCTCTCTCTGTCTCTCTCTCTCTCTCTCTCTCTCTCTCTCTCTCTCTCTCTCTCTCTCTCTTTCTGTCTCACTCTCTCTGTGTAGGCATGCATCTGCGTGCGTGCTTGCGTGCTTGCGGTGGCGCGCGCGCACGGTGTGTGTGTGTGTGTGTGTGTGTGTGTGTGTGTGTGTGCGCGCGCGCGCGCGCGTGTATGTGTGTGTGTTTCGGTGTTTGCAGTGGAGAGAGGTGGAGGGGAATAAGTTGAGCGGTTGGGGACGGGGTAAAAGGGGGTGGG